>OX122898.1:18833646-19348646 GCA_944738965.1 Nebria brevicollis | reverse complement strand
CTAACCTAACCTAACCTAACCTAACCTAACCTAACCTAACCTAACCTAACCTCAGCATAAGTCAACATGCACTAACCTAAGGTAGTCGTCCAAGTAGATGAAGGTCGAAAGAAAGAGAGAAAAAGAGAAAGAGAGAAAGAAAGAAAGAGAGGAAGAGAGAAGAGAGAAAGAGAGAAGAGAGAAAGAAAGAGAGGAAGAGAGAAGAGAGAAAGAAAGAGAGAAAGAGAGAGAGAGTCCTGTCCTTAAACTTCTCTAAGAGAATACAAGTCCCGTCAGAAAACATCTCAAGGTCAAACACAAGCCATGTCAAAAAAAACATCTCAAGGTCAAGACAAGTCCTGTCAAAAAGTCCTGTGAAAAAAAAAAGAAAAGAAAAAAGACAAGTCTTGTCCAACAACATCTATGAAAAAAAAAGAAAAGAAAAAGACAAGTCTTGTCCGAAAACTTCTCTGAAAAAAAAGAAAAAAAAAGACAAGTCTCGTCCGGCAACAACTCTGAAAAAAAAAGAAAAAAAAAAATGACATGTCCCGTCCGAAAACTTCTCCGAAAAAAAAGATAAAAAAAAGACAAGTCCCGTCCAGCAACATCTCCGAAAAAAAAAGAAATAAAAAAAGACAAGTTCCGTCCGAAAACTTCTCTGGAAAAAAAAAGAAAAGAAAAAACACAAGTCACGTCCGAAAACTTCTCCGAAAAAAAAAGAAATAAAAAAAGACAAGTCCCGTCCGAAAAGTTCTCTGAAAAAAAAAGAAAAGAAAAAGACAAGTCCTGTCCGTAAACTTCTCAAAGACAACAACCGTGCTCGTCCGTACACTCAATCCTACGTCAACAGCATAACACTCTAAAATCACCCTATCAGCGGCAAAAACAGTGGCCGTCCGTCCATCAGCATATCAACCTTAACATTACCCTATCCGCGTGTCACACAGTGCCTGTCCATAAACTTCTCAAGGTCACACAAACATCCCTACATAACATCACAGTCTCCCTCAAGGTCACACTCAACATCAGTCATCCCTTAAAAACAATGACCAACACCTAAACATCACCCTATCTGTCCAACAACAACCAGCATGTCATTTCCACACCACAGCTCAGCACGTAGCAACACAACATCATACATGCATGTCACTCTTCCATCCAACACACATGCCTGTCACTCATCCTCCATACCCAACAGTCATCATCCCAGTCACCAACAACATCCAACATTCACCTACTCATCACCCACAACACACATGTATGTCCTCTCATCCACTTAACACACTGCCCCAACGTCCAGCAACCATCCCGTCATTAACGGACTTAGAATTTTCCGCGCCGAGGCACATAAAAATGGGACGGAAGCCTATAACAGCAGTTGTGCGTGAGTCGGCGCGCGGCAAATTCAGTCTCTAAGTATCAGTGAGTGCTTCGGCAAAGTCAATATATTTGTTTTTTTAGAGTTCAAGGTCATCCCTAGCAGCCCCAGTTACCCTAGCAGCCCTACTATGCCCTCAACCCCTAACACTGCACCCCTAACTACGCCCCTACTCATACTCTACTTATGTATGTCTATTCATATTTCATGTTCACGTACCTTGTTGAGCTGCATACTCTGCTTCTCTTCTCCAACACACTTAAATTCATGTCACTATACAGAGCTCCATTAATACGTCCTCTCACTTCAAAGTTCAAACATATACTGACAATTTATTCATATTTATTGATTATCATTGTTATACAATATCATGTTTTTATTTATATTTTATTAATTCATATACAAGTATTATACAACTTATGCTATTACATTTTTTTTTTCTTATTGACTATTGCTTGTATGCATGTATGTCTGTATATGTGTCCGTGTACCCTTGTCTGTGCATGTGTCCATGTACCCTTGTCTGTGCATGTGTCCGTGTACCCATGTCTGTGCATGTGACCGTGTACCCATGTCTATATATGTGTCCGTGTACCCATGTCTGCATATGTGTCCGTGTACCCATGTCTATATATGTGTCCGTGTACCCATGTCTGCATATGTGTCCGTGTACCCATGTCTGCATATGTGTCCGTGTACCCATGTCTGTGCATGTGTCCGTGTACCCATGTCTGCATATGTGTCCGTGTACCCTTGTCTGTGCATGTGTCCGTGTACCCTTGTCTGTATATGTATCCGTGTACCCATGTCTGTATATGTATCCGTGTACCCATGTCTGTATATGTGTCCGTGTACCCATGTCTGACCTGCATGTATGTCTGCTCTGCATGTATGTCTGACCTGCATGTATGTCTGACCTGCATGTATGTCTGACCTGCATGTATGTCTGACCTGCATGTATGTCTGACCTGCATGTATGTCTGACCTGCATGTATGTCTGACCTGCATGTATGTCTGTCCTGCATGTATGTCTGCCCTGCATGTATGTCTGTCCTGCATGTATGTCTGTCCTGCATGTATGTATGTATGTATGTCTGATCTGTATGTATGTATGTATGTATGTATGTCTGATCTGTATGTATGTATGTATGTATGTATGTATGTCTGATCTGTATGTATGTATGTATGTATGTATGTATGTATGTCTGATCTGTATGTATGTATGTATGTATGTATGTATGTCTGATCTGTATGTATGTATGTATGTATGTATGTATGTATGTATGTATGTATATATGTCTGATCTGTATGTATGTATATATGTATGTATATATATATGTATATATATATATATATATGTATATATGTATGTATGTATGTATGTATGTATGTATGTCTGTATGTATGTATGTATGTATGTCTGTATGTCTGTATGTCTGTATGTCTGAATGTATGTCTGTATGTCTGTATGTCTGTATGTCTGTATGTCTGTATGTCTGTATGTCTGTATGTATGTCTGTATGTCTGTATGTCTGTATGTCTGTATGTCTGTCTGTCTGTCTGTCTGTCTGTCTGTCTGTCTGTCTGTATGTCTGTCTGTCTGTCTGTCTGTCTGTCTGTATGTCTGTGTGTGTTTCTGTATTTATTGCCGTCTGTCTGTATGTGTGTACCCATGTATCCATGTCTGTGTGTGTCCGTGTATCCATGTCTGTGTGTGTACCCATGTATCCATGTCTGTGTGTACCCGTGTATCCATGTCCTGTGTATACCCATGTATCCGTGTACCCGTGTACCCTTGTCCCGATGTACCCATGTACCCATGTACCCATGTGCCCATGTACCCATGTACCCAAGTACCCATGTGCCCATGTACCCATGTACCCATGTGCCCATGTACCCATGTACCCATGTACCCATGTGCCCATGTACCCATGTACCCATGTACCCATGTACCCATGTACCCATGTACCCATGTGCCCATGTGCCCATGTGCCAATGTGCCAATGTGCCAGTGTGCCCATGTGCCAGTGTGCCTATGTGCCAGTGTGCCAGTATGCCAGTATGCATGTGTATGTCTGACCTGTATGTCTGTATGTACTGTATGTATGTATGTGTGCACGTGTGTGTGTGTGTGTGTGTGTGTGTGTGTGTGTGTGTGTGTGTGTGCATGTGTACATGTGTGCATGTGTGCATGTGTGCATGTGTGCATGTGTGCATGTGTGCATGTGTGCATGTGTGCATGTGTGCATGTGTGCATGTGTGCATGTGTGCATGTGTGCATGTGTGTGTGTATCTATGTGCGTGTATGTACATGTGCATCTACATGTGCATGTGCATGTGCTACAACCCTATTACATAAAACAAACAAATATATTAATTCAGTTCAATGATCTCTGCAACAATACAACTATACAACAATGCAACTATTCTCAATTTTACTTTACTTTTGATACACTGTTCATCTTCAAGTCATGTATTTCTGTACTTTCTTTTTTTTTGACAGCTATTAGCGCGCGCTATTTGAAATTTCCTAAGACAGCTATTAGCGCGCGCTATTTGAAATTTCCTAAATTCGAATACTCAATACTAAACTACATTTTTAGAACACACCACAATTTTTCATCTGTCAAATTTTGTAACCTCAAATTTTAACGTGTACCATGTAATCAATGTTTTTCATTTTAATTATAAACACAACACTTTGTCTAATATACGTGTTAAAACACATTTATTTTTAGCCATAAATTTATGCATTACAAAACAAATACAATCATTTCAATATATATCTAATACAATTATAATATGCAATGGTTTCAGTTCGTTCATTCATTCATTCGTACTTTCAATCTAACTAAAACAAACAATTGTGATTTAAACAACAAAGTTTTCAGAGATATTCACCTTCAATGGAACCTGGATCTTCTCCCCAAGGCTTGCGACCCTGGATCGGATTGGATCGACGGTCCCACATTCGAAATTGGCGCCCATACCTCCGCCGCACCCCCCAAACGCCACGCGCGACATGACGCACGGACACCCGACGTCGAACACCCCCCGCATGGCAGCCACCGATTCCTCTCCTCTCCCCCAACCCCCGGGCAACCCCCGCCCACCCTCCCGGGAATTAGGGAAGAGGAGAGGAATCGGTGACTGCCACCCTGAAGCAGAAAGCTACGGATCATCTGTGGCTTTCTGCAACAATGGAGAAAATCCTTTAGTATCAAATCGGAAAAAACTTCAAAATACATTGAAAACTCAATTTTTTAATTTGATTTTACTTGATTTGATTTGATTCTAGGATTTCTCATTCGTTCACACCATTCAACAATGCATATTTATAAGTGTATTAATTATATTAGATATCGAATGTATTTGTTGTATTGAGATATTTTGCAAAAACCTCATCATCATCAACAACAACATCAACAAAACTATTGCAACTATGATTCATATTCTAATTCATTCGAAATCATTACTAAATTTATTCGTTTTTGCAAAATATCGTCAATTATGATCAATATAAATGTTACATAAGCTTTCGGAAAGACTTTTGTAAAGAAATAACTGCTTGAGCTGCATCCAAGAGCCGTTATCGGATACCGCATCAGTGGAAACTTGCACCCGACGACTCCACAATGCAGAACGACTGGTTCCTGTTGGTTGGTTGGATGTTTGGATGGTTAGTTGATTGGTTGCTTCGTTGTTTGGTTGATTGGTTGGTTGGTTGATTGATTGGTAGCTTCGTTGATTGCTTCGTTGGTTAGACACTGGTCAAAATTATGATTCATTACAGTTTTATGGTATTGTTTAATTACTTATAATTGAATAAAACATTGAGATTAAATCGTTTTTACATATATATGCCAATTTATAGATTGATATCCACACAATCCTTAACTACACTTCATTCGCATGCTACAAACTAGATGCACGGTGCATCCCTCGCTCTAACTTCCTCCCGAGAGGCCCATACAACATCCACAATCATTCGATATTAATCCATTCATTGGCTTGCTCATTTTATTTCAATTATTTAACGTTTCAAGTTACATAAAACTTTGATTTATACTTACAATTTTCAATTGATGTCATTGATCATTCTGGTTTTACATTGATTGCATCAAACAGCTTCGTTTTTATCTAAAAATAAACTAAATTACAAGTTGCAATAATGATCATGTTGCTAAATTATATATAGAATTGTTTTAAAACCCATTCACTTCAACATTTCTAGTGCCCGATTACTCTACAACATTGCTATATCATTGTAAAAGTCTCAAACAAGTGATTTACGCAAACTTACATTGGTTTGGCGCATAGCGCGGTGCTTCCGAAATCGATTCTTCGCGAATTATTGATTTTTAGAGGCAGCACAGCTGCATTATCCAAATAAACCAAGTTGTTAAATCATTCTGAAACCAAAATAAATAGTTGTAGATTAATGTTCTATATTGGATGTGTGATTCACCAAGAAAGTTAACAAAATTAAGAGACTGTTTATCATCAATTAGGGTAAGAATCAGATGTGGTTGTAAGATTTTTAATAATTACAGGAAACAGTTGTGTTGTGAATTGCAAAGTGTTATTCTCACCATGAAAGTGGCCAAAATTAAGATACTGTTTATCATCAATTAGGGTAAGAATCAGATGTGGTTGTAAGATTTTTAATAATTACAGGAAACAGTTGTGTGTTGCGAATTGCAAAGTGTGATTCTCACCGTGAAAGTGGCCTAAATAAGAGACTGTTTATCTTCAATTAGGGCAAGAACCAGGTTTGGTAGTAAGTTTTTTAAAAATAACAGGAAACAGTTGTGTTGTGAATTGCAAAGTGTGATTCTCACCAAGAGCGTGACCAAAATTAAGAGACTGCTTATCATCAAGTGGTAGTTAGTTTTTTAAAGATAACTGGTTGATATTTACTTACAATTTTCAATTGAAGAAGTTAATCACGCTTATTTTTTGCAGTAACAACCAATATCTATTGATTTACTAGTTAAAAACCCATCTACATCTGTTGTTCATTCACACATATCTTTGACACGTCCATCTCATTCGGAAGTTCGATTATGACTGCAACAAAAATAACAAATTATACAACTATTCCAACGTGTTCGTAGTTCATTCATGTATTAAGTAACACATAGGCGTAATATTTCACAATAAATGTGTAACCGAATAAAATTGACATGAGTGTTCCTATTACGTAAAACGGTTTCATCCAAATTTATATTCGACTGTTTATCTTATTTCAAGTTAATTTCTTTATTTCAGTGTATATTTAGAGAGGTTTTAAACTAAACTTTGTTTCTGTAACATCTAATGTCAGCTGACGGCTGAGTTTGTGTTAAATTCGTCGATACAAATAAAACTGTTTGATCAATGTTAATTTTCGACTGTTTCAAGCGCTTATTTGATTGCAATCTATTGACTTTATATTTCGCGCTTCGTTGATGATCATTATTTGTGACATAAATAACAAAGAAGTGTTATATTATTAGTGTGAAATGAAAAACAAGCAAACTGTATCAATATAAACGTTATGTTTTAATTAATTGATTTACGCAAGCTTACATTGGTTTGGCGTACAGCGCGCTGCACCCGAAATCGATTCCTCGCGAATGATCGATTTTTAGAGGCAGCTCAGCTGTATTATCCAAATAAACCAACTTGTTAAATCATTCTGAAACCAAAATAAATAGTTGTAGATTAATGTTCCATATTGGATGTGTGTTTCACCAAGAAAGTTACCAAAATTAAGAGACTGTTTATCATCAATTAGGGTAAGAACCAGGTTTAGTTGTAAGTTTTTTAAAAATAACAGGAAACAGTTGTGTTGTAAATTGCAAAGTGTGATTCTCAACAAGAAAGTGGCCAAAATAAGAGCCTGTTTATCATCAATTAGGGTAAGAACCAGGTTTGGTAGTAAGTTTTTTAAAAATAACAGGAAACAGTTGTGTTTGAATTGCAAAGTGTGATTCTCCTATAGAGAGTGACCAAAATTAAGAGATTGTTTATCATCAAGTGGTAGTTAGTTTTTTAGAAATAACTGGTTGATATTTACTTACAATTTTCAATTGAAGAAGTTGTTCACGCTGGTTATTTTGCAGTAACAACCAATATCTATTGATATACTAGTTAAAAATCAATCTACTTCTGTTGTTCGTTCATACACACACATCTTTGACACGTCCATTTCATTCGGAAGTTCGATGATGACTGCTACAAAAATAACAAATTATACAACTATTCTAACGTGTTCATAGTTCATTCATTCATGTATTAAGTAACACATAGGCGTAATGTTTCACAATAAATGTGTAACCGAATAAAATTGTCATGAGTTCTTATTACGTAAAACGGTTTCATCCATATTTATTTTCGACTGTTTATCTTATTTCAAGTAAATTGTTTATTTCAGTGTATATATTTAGAAAGGTTTTAAACTAAACTTTGTTTCTGTAACATCTAATGTCAGCTGACGGCTGAGTTTGTGTTGAATTCGTCGATACAAATAAAACTGTTTGATCAATGTTAATTTTCGACTGTTTCAAGCTTATTTTATTGAAATTTTATTCTATGAAAATGGAATCTATTGACTTTATATTTCGCGCTTCGTTGATGATCACTATTTGTGTGTTAGATTATTAGTGTGAAATGTAAAACAAGCAAGCTGTATTAATAAACGTTATGTTTTATTCGTAATAATTAAAAGAATCAAACCGCAAACATTTTCCATTCATTTGAATGATTCATATTACTCGTTGTCAAAGTATTATCAAATTTAAAATAAATTAATTAACTTTAAAACGATAATAGGATCTCCGAAACCATCGCGTTTACCGTTTTATCGTGGTATTAGTATGTGTACTGATATTTAATTATGATTTGAACAAAATATTAAGTTACAATTATAAATAAGTTGCTAAAATATATAGAATTGTATTAAAAAACTATCAACTTCAACATTTCTAGTGCACGAATACTCTACATTGCTATTTTATTGTAAAAGTCTCAAATAAATGATTTACGCAAACTTACTTTGGTTTGGCGTATAACGCGATACAGCCGAACAGGATTCCTCGCGATTGACCGTTATTTAGAGGCAGCTCAGTCGTATTATCCAAATAAACCCATTTGTTAAATCATTCTGAAACCAAAGGATATTTAAATAGTTGTTAAACAATGCATGTATACGTTTTTTTATCTGAATAAAGTAACAAAAATGGTTGAATTTACTTACAATTTGTAATTGACGAAATTGAATACTTTGATTGTACAAAACAGCTTCGTTTTTATCTATAAACAAACAAAATATTAATTCACTATTATAAATAAGTTGTTAAAGTCTCAGATATATGATTTACACAAACGTACATTTGTATTATTGATCCGAATTGGATTCTTTGCGATTGAACGATATTTGAAGTCTGCTTTACTGTATTAACCAAATAAACGCAGTTATTAAATCATTCTGAAACCAAAAGATATTTAAATAGTTGTTAAACAAAGCATGTACATGTTTTCCTATCTGAATAAAGTAACAAAAACGGTTGAATTTACTTACAATTTGTAATTGACGAAATTGATTACTTTGATTGTACAAAACAGCTTCGTATTTGTCTATAAACAAACAAAATATTAATTTACTATTATAAATAAGTTGTTAAAGTCTCAGATGTATGACTTACACAAACGTACACTTGTATTATTGATCCGAATTGGATTCTTTGCGATTGAACGATATTTGAAGTCAGCTTTACTGTATTAACCAAATAAACGCAGTTATTAAATCATTCTGAAACCAAAGGATATTTAAATAGTTGTTAAACAAAGCATGTACACGTTGTTTTCCTATCTGAATAAAGTAACAAAAACGGTTGAATTTACTTACAATTTGTAATTGGCGAAATTGATTACTTTGATTGTACAAAACAGCTTCGTATGTATCTATAAACAAACAAAATATTAATTTACTATTATAATTAAGTTGTTAAAGTCTCAGATATATGATTTACACAAACGTGCATTTGTATTGTTTATCCGAAATGGATTTCTTGCGTTTGAACGATATTCGAAGTCAGCTCTGCTGTATTATCCAAATAAACGCAGTTATTAAATCATTCTGAAACCAAAGGATATTTAAATAGTTGTTAAACAAAGCATGTACACGTTGTTTTCCTATCTGAATAAAGTAACAAAAACGGTTGAATTTACTTACAATTTGTAATTGGCGAAATTGATTACTTTGATTGTACAAAACAGCTTCGTATGTATCTATAAACAAACAAAATATTAATTTACTATTATAATTAAGTTGTTAAAGTCTCAGATATATGATTTACACAAACGTGCATTTGTATTGTTTATCCGAAATGGATTTCTTGCGTTTGAACGATATTCGAAGTCAGCTCTGCTGTATTATCCAAATAAACGCAGTTATCATATCATTCTGAAACCAAAGGATATTTAAATAGTTGTTAAACAAAGCATGTACACGTTGGTTTCCTATCTGAATAAAGTAACAAAAACGGTTGAATTTACTTGCAATTTGTAATTGACGAAATTGATTACTTTGATTGTACAAAACAGCTTCGTATTTATCTATAAACAATCAAAATATTAATTTACTATTATAAATAAGTTGTTAAAGTCTCAGCTAAATGATTTACACAAACGTACATTTGTATTGTTTATCCGAATTGGTTTCTTTGCGATTGAACGATATTTGAAGTCAGCTTTGCTGTATGATCTATTGATATACATCTATAATCAACTAGTTAAAAATCTATCTATATCGGTTGTTATGTGCAAATGTACTCACCAGGTAATTTAGTATTACTAGGGGGCTAATCTGTCTTCAATATTAGCATATTGTACGCACACACACTCCACTCACTACACAACATACTGCATACAACTTTGACACGTCCATTTCGTTCGGAAGTTCGATGATGACTGCAAGAAAAAACAAATTCTACAACTATTCTAACGTGTTCATAGTTCATTCGCCCATGTATTAAGTAACGTACTGTTTCACAATAAATGTGTAACCGAATAATAATGACAGCTGTGGTACATTTGTGTTCACATGAGTTCCTATTACGTAAAACGGTTTCTTCCAAATTTATTTTCGACTGTTTCAAGTTTATTTAATTGAAATGCAACATCACTTGTTCATCTTAAGCAGTCCATTAATGTATTTCAAGTAAATTTGTTCTTTTCAGTGTAAATTTAGAAAGGTTTTATACTAAACAGTGATCCTGTAACATCTACTGACGGCGTTGAATTCGTAGATACAAATAAAACAATTTGATCAATGTTTCAAGTTTATTTAATTAAAATTTAATTCTATAAAATGGATTCTATTGACTTGATATTTCGCGCTTCGTTGATGATCACTATTTGTGACATAAATAACAAATGAGTGTAAAACATGCAAGCTGTATCAATATAAACGTTATGTTTTAATAAATTATTTACGTAACCTTACATTGGTTTGGCGTATAGCGCTCTGCATCCGATATGTATTCCTCGCGAATGATCGATTTTTAGAGGCAGCTCAGTTGTATTATCCAAATAAACCCAGTTGTTAAATCATTCTGAAACCTAAATAAATAGTTGTATAATGATGCTTAGCGTTGTTTTATTCGTTATAACTAAAAGAATCAATCCATATAGTAAATTGCCATCAACAAATTTTCCGTTAATTTGAATCTCTGAATCTTTAGCGTTTTATCGTAGTCTTAAAATGTGTACTGCTATTTAATTATGGTACCGTTTTATCGCAGTCTTAGTATGTGTACTGATATTTAATTATGATATGAAATAGACAAAATATTTAACTTAATTAAACTTACATTTTTTTTATATTGTTCCCTACTGGATTTCCCACAACTGATCTGTATTATCCAAATCATTCTGGATCAAAACGATATTTAAATACTTGTTAAACAGTGTATGCGTTGTTTTATGTCCCTAATTGTGTCTGCACGTGTCAATTTTCATGTGTGAAAATAAAGCGCACCATGTCATTTAAACGTTAAATATAACACTAATGAAATGCTTTATATTGATTTGCAACTCAATACAATAGTTAGAATCATTTTTACAAGAATATTACGAAGATTACGTTGGATTACATTGGATGTTGTTTATTATTTATTGTTTAGATTCAACACCGGAATGCCATCATCACAACGGATATCGTTTACATTTTCAAATTCGCGATACTACCAACGGTGTAAAAAACCCTAGTAACTCAGTAAAAACGCGCCAAGAATACAAACACAAATAAAAGTTCGACTTGAAAACGTGGATAGAAATAATACAGTTTAATCAATTTAATTCTATATAAAATGGAATCTATTGACTTTATATTTCGCGCTTCGTTGATAGATTCATATTGCTAGTTTTATCCTACTTTTAATATGTACCTACTGTTATTTAATTATGATACCGTTTTAACATTAATTTTAATAAATATTCCTGCTATATTTAACTATGTTTTATAAACAAATGTATGGTTTGAATTATAATAAAGAAATTCGTTATTTAAACACTATGCATTGAATTCATTTATTCACAAGTTCAATCCATATTGAATGCAACAACAAATGTTACCAACACTAACCGTGTTCATAGATGTTCATTGTTTCATGTATTTTATATATATATTGTTATAAATATTATAGGTAATTAAAAGATCCATGCTGAATTAGATTAGGTACTCACCAGGTAATTTAGTGTTACAATCCAATATTCGCACATCACACAATCCACACTCACTACAACAACACACTTCACACAACTTTGACACGTCCATTTCACTCAGAGGTTCGATGATGACTGCGAGAAAAAACAAATTATACAACTATTCTAAATTGAACCAACACTAAACGTGTTCCATTATTTCATGTATTAAATAGTCGTAATGTATCACAACTGACAATTCGTAGATACTAATAAACGTAATGTTTTACAAAAACTATACCTATATCGTTAGTCTCATGTAGTAATTTTGAATGATTCATATTACATCTTTACAACGACTTTAGCAACCTTGAATCCATAGCGTTTTATCGTAGTCTTAATATGTGTACTGATATTTAATTATGGTACCGTTTTATCGTACTCTCAATATTTTATATATTAATAATGGTACCGCGTTTTATCGTTATAATTGATTTATTTTCCTTCTTTAGCTTACAGTTGTTATATACAAACAGTATTTCATTTCTATTTATTGTAATAATATTTAACTATGTTTTATAAAAACAAATGTATGGTTTGAATTATAATATATAATAAACAAATTCGTTATTTAAACACTATGCATTGTATTCATTCATTCATACGTTCAATCCATTTTGAATAAATAAAAAAAAACAGTATCCCACCATAAATGGATGGGTTGGGCTGCTTTGGTCTTGGTGCCGTAGTTCCTGGGTACTCGTTTCTTCCTTAATCGACGTTCCAGGGTCCTTGCTTCTTCTTCCTCCATCGACGTAGTACCCTCGCCGCACCCCTCTAATTACAAACCCCATTTACTATTACGCAAAGGCAGTCACTGATCCCTCCGCCCCCCGTCCACTCCCTGGAATAAAAAACTGGGGAGTGGGCGGGGGGCGGAGGGACCAGCGACTACCCTTGCGTAATTTTTATAATTGATAGCAAAAAATTATTAAAAAAATAAATTTATAAAAAAAATACATATCAAAAGTTAAAACAATAATAAACCCCCTAATGTTTCTTCTTTAATTCGTGTCCTTCTGCTGTAACAATAGAGAAAGTCCTTCAGTATCAAATCGTTCTATTTTGTAAAAGTTATTTGAAAAATATTGATAATTTATTTGACTTAAGGATTTCTCATTCGTTCATCATTCAACAATGCATAGTTATGTATATATATGAAATGTTGTTGTTTATTATCTGAAGCATTTGTTTATAAACCACACCACTAAAAGATTTTTTTTGCAAGAACAAATTATTACTAGTTTATAATTCAAAATCAAATTTTAGTTTACTCATGAATTGTTAATTAGGTTTTGCAAAATATTATATCTTTTGTGGTCACCACCACTTTATATACATATTAATAATTCATATAATATAAGTATTTCTATTTGTTCCAATATTGAGCTGAATCCTCGGAAAGTAATTGGAAGCTGCATCCATGGAAGGTATTTGATGATTGCAGCCCACGATTGTAATGTGGAATAGCTGGATTTTATTGTTGCTCATAATTAAAAGCCTTCTGAAAATATAAAAAACATAGATTGATTATTATGGTTTAATTAGTACGCTAGTTAATGATTGTTAGAATATTTAAATGAAAATCAATACAACAACAAAATTAATCACAGATATAAAATGGAATGCCAATTTTTAGACTGTTATCCACACAATCCCAAACTACAACGCATTCATTCGCATGCCATACATACACTAGATATACGCTACATATACAACACACACACACACACACGAATCACAACCATTCGATAATTAATCCATAAATTGGCCTCCTCAAAATGTTTAAATATTTACTCAAGATTGCATTGTTTTTGATTTAGTTGTAACAATAAATAAGTTGATTTAACTTACAATTTTTAAATAATAGATCGGAACTAGTTCAAAATCTATCTATATCTGTTGTTATAATTAGAATAGGTACTCACCAGGTAATTTAGTGTTACAAGGTCTATATAATCCATCTCCAATGTTCGCATATTGTACGCACACACACAATCCACTCACTACAGAACACTGCACACATCTTTGACACGTCTATTTCATTCGGAGGTTCGATGATGACTACTAGAAAAGACAATTTATACAACCATTCTTAATTGAATTTTATGTTACCAACACTAACCGTGTTCATAGTTTCATGTATTAAGTAACACATATAGACGTAATGTCTCACAATAAATGTGTTACCGAATAAAAAGCCTCTCTCCAATGATAATTCGTAGATACAAATAATACAAGGTGTATTTATAAACGTAATGTTTTATTCGTAATAATTAAAGGGATCAAACCACCCAAACTATATATCGTTAGTATCATATAGTAAATTTACTCTGTAGCCGACTTTTTTCCTTCGTTATAAAATTATATTCATCCTAGTTACATGTTTATTAAATAAATACAGATTCTTGTCTTAATTTGTGTTTTATTTTGTATGTGTTTTGAGAGCTATGTTTTCTAAAATTAAAACCATGTATTTAGGAAATAGATTTGTTTGAGACATCAATAAGCATAAAAATTTAAATTATAATTCTTTGTTTGAATTCATTGATGTAATAATGATTAATGGCCAGTTGCACAGCCAAAAGTTGAATTTATAAGTATTGGATTATATAAATACAAGCAAAATGAAGTTACATGTCATATGACATCATTTTCAATTCCATGGCTATGCCTATTAAGTATTAGTTTTCAAAAATTTAAACTTGATTTTTTCAGATATGAAATGTCAAAAATAATTTCATGATTACTAATTTAGATGCATAATTTAATTTTCTACAACATTTATTTCAAGTATTTTTGCCTAAAATAATTTGGGAACTTTTGCGCAAGGAAAAATTGATTTCCCATCTTAATCACCTATGGCCAGTTTTTCAATTAACACACTGTATATATATCGTTGTATCATATAGTAAATTTACTCTGTTTGCAATCAACAGAATTTTCATTAATTAGAATGATTCATATTACACTAGTTGTCAAAGTAAAGTAAAATTTAAATTAACTTTAAAACGATATTAGCATATCAATGATGCTGATATCCATACCGTTTTATCGTTGTCTTAATATGTGCATTGATATTTAATTATGGTACCGTTTTGTCTTACTCTTAATATGTGTACTGGTATTTAATTATGGTATGGCTTATAACATCGAAACTAATTGTTTTATTTCGCTTAATTTTGACAAAAATATAGGCATTCAATTTATTTGAGTACGACTAAGCCTCTAGAATATAGATTTTTTTTCTATGCTGCATGAGTTATTTTATATTGCAAACAAACATTTCAATTTCTATCTAATAAATAAGAGAAAAAAATTGTTATAAATATTCATTTATTTGAACAAAAGTTCAGTTTGGTGACTCAAGATAAAATATGAGTCATAATTACTGTGCACTGTTTGTTATTATTTGGGCTACAAGGCTGTGGGTTATGCGCTCGGCTTTAAGATCTTTTGTATTGTAAGGGTTTTATACCTGCTCAGACGAAATATGTATTTTTTTAAATATTTAAATTTACAAAAAATATTATTATTTTATTTACAAATTCATAAAGACATTGAAAAATACTTGACAGCTAAATTTTAATTTAAACAATCGGGTAATATTTAGCGAAGATGTTTGTGTTTTATTTGACAATTGAAAAGTTTTTTTTCGGTAAATATCATCTGATTTTTATTACTCAAATTTCTTTTTCAAATATTTTGATTTGGTATTATTATGTGAATTAAAAAATATATTTCAAGAGAAATTCATAATCTTATAATTAAAAATATGCCTTGCACACAATGGTATATAAAAAACCCTTCTATTTGTATAGTTTATGAACTACTTACTTATATCTGACTAAGGAATGTAAGCATGTTCAAGGTCCATGAGTATATAACAATCGAGTGAACTATCTCGTACACTCAGAGTAAAAACACCATATGACTGCAGTAAATTGAGCATTTTCAAGTCGGTTTTGTTTGTTTATTATACTTATACAATCTCTATCTTATAAGTTATAATGTTGTTTTCGTGGTTGTGTTTTAAGGCGATGTTCCAATTTTAAAAAAAAATCGATTTTTTTTTTCAAAATTATATTCAAAAACATTTTATAAATGCGTAATAAAAAAATTTTAACTTAAATTTCTAAACCGTTTCGGAGATATTTACATTTCTATAAGTAGTAACCGGATTATAAATACGTAAGACTTTTCTTAAACTCACACTATTTACTAGGTTTTTTTTAATATTTAACTTTTTATTGGTTTACGGTCCAGGTTATTTTGTTCTTAATAAAACCCCGTTATATTTTTTTGTTTCAGGTATCCAAAATTGTACACAGCGAAAGATCTCATCTCCGCGGCCCCTACTTTGTCACCTTCTATATAAGTGCCCATGCATAAAAATAAATAATAAAATTTCTTTTTCTATGCTGCATGAGTTATTAAATATTGTAAACAAAAATTTCAATTTCTATCTAATAAAATAAGAGAGAAAAAAATTGTTAAAAATATTCATTTATTTGACCAAAAGTTCAGTTTGGTGACTCAAGATAAAATATGAGTCATAATTACTGTGCACTGTTTGTTATTATTTGGGCTACAAGGCTGTGGGTTATGCGCTCGGCTTTAAGATCTTTTGTATTGTAAGGGTTTTATACCTGCTCAGACGAAATTTGTATTTTTTTAAATATTTAAATTTACAAACAATATTATTATTTTATTTACAAATTCATAAAGACATTGAAAAATACTTGACAACTAAATTTTAATTTAAACAATCGGGTAATATTTAGCGAAGATGTTTGTGTTTTATTTGACAATTGAAAAGTTTTTTTTCGGTAAATATCATCCGATTTTTATTACTCAAATTTCTTTTTCAAATATTTTGATTTGGTATTATTATGTGAATTAAAAAATATATTTCAAGAGAAATTCATAATCTTATAATTAAAAATATGCCTTGCACACAATGGTATATAAAAAACCCTTCTATTTGTATAGTTTATGAACTACTTACTTATATCTGACTAAGGAATGTAAGCATGTTCAAGGTCCATGAGTATATAACAATCGAGTGAACTATCTCGTACACTCAGAGTAAAAACACCATATGACTGCAGTAAATTGAGCATTTTCAAGTCGGTTGTGTTTGTTTATTATACTTATACAATCTCTATCTTAAAAGTTATAATGTTATTTTTCGTGATTGTGTTACAAGGCGATGTTACAATTGAAAAAAAAAATCGATTTTTTTTTTCAAACTCTTATTCAAAAACATTTTAAAAATCTGTAAATAAAATTTTAAGGTAAATTTCTTAACCGTTTCGGAGATATTTGACACTAAAATTAAACTTTAAACACGTTTTTCTCGAAACTACATTTTTAAAAACGGTGTGCACTCTAGCTCAAAAACTAATTAAGGTATTGATTCAAATCTTTTTTTATTATTCAATCCCAAAGGTCCAATTTTGTGTACAAAAAAACAAACTTTACTTAAACTTACATTATTTTCTAGGTTTTTTAATTTTTTACTTTTTATTGGTTTACGGTCCAGGTTATTTTGTTCTTAATAAAACCCCGTTAGATTTTTTTGTTTCAGACATCCTAATAAATTTCAATTTCTATCTATTATAATAAGAGAGAAAAAATTTATTAAAAATATTCATTTATTTAACCAAATAAGCGACACGACAGTGATGTATTTATTTCAGCAACCACAACAAAAGTTCAGTTTGGTGACTCAGATAATATATGAGTCATAATTACTCTGCACTGTTTGTTATTATTTGGGCTACAAGGCTGAAGGTTATGCGCTCGGCTTTATGTACGTTCTTTTCTATTGCAAACAATATTATTATTTTATTTACAAATTCATTATGACATTGAAAAACACTTGACAACTAAATTTAAATAATCGGGTAATATTTATCGAAGATGTTTGTGTTTTATTTGACAATTGAAAAGTTTATTTTCGGAAAATATCATCCGATTTTTATTACTAAAATTTATTTTTCAAATATTTATGATTTGGTATTATTATGTGAATTAAAAAATATATTTCAAGCGAAATTCATAATCTTATATTGCCTTGCACACAATGGTATATAATAGACCCTTCTATTTGTATAGTTTATGAACTAGGGCTTTGGGAGAGATTTGGGTATAGTTTCGGTAGCTGTAGGAGGTAAAATTAGTGTATTGATTCATACCATAAAGGATATAACATGGTATATTCTAGAAGGTTTTAGTTTTGAGATTTGGGAAGAATGCATTGTTTATGTAGGATGAATAGTGTTTATATTTTTCTTGTAAGACTTGGTAAAATTTGTAAGCCAAAATCACTTAAAATATCGGGTACTACAGTCTAAGTTACGGAACTTGAACATTTAATTTGGCATGAATCCACCCACTTCGTTTATACAACACTTTTAAACGGAGCAGATTTAAATAAAATAAAGGAAAATAACAGTTCAGTTCTGTTTTTCTCTTCTTCAAATAACGCCAAATTACTCAAAAACAAAGTTTTTGGCCCTTTTGACAATGTGAAACAATGTGAGATGAAAAAACAATAATGTACGAAATATGACGAAATATGATGGAATATAAACATGATTGCGCTTGCTGCTATTAATACGGGGTCTGGGTTAAGTAAAGATGTACGTCTATAAGCTTTAAACGACACCATCTCACATATTATAAAAGACATCTACATTAATTTTATGTCGTTACTTATATCTGACTATGGTATGTAAAGAATGTTCAATTGAGTGAACTATCTCGTACACTCAGAGTAAAAACAGAAGTTTTGTTTTGCTATAATCATTATCGTAAAAATCTGGGAATGGATAATCGCTGCTGTTATCAGGAAATTGAGACTCTAATATTTCTTCTTCCTCATTAAACTTGTTCAAATAATCTTTAGTTGTAAATATAATGTGTCGCTATTATAGTTTTGGAGCTGAATATAAAATAAAGCTTGTTGTAGCGATAGCGCTAAAGTAAGATACTGTAAAGCGATAGCTAAATTCATAATATCATTAACATATCTTCTTGTAAGTGGTACTCACACTGTTAGTGACTTTTTAATGAACTCAATTGATTCCTCCATAATTAAAACACTCAAGTTGAGTACAGGAATAGTGGCCCATTGTTTGTATTATCGATAATACATGATTATTCTCGTTCTCAGTGCCTTCTGTGGGTGGCAATTGGAATCATCAGATGTTTACGCAAACTTTTTCTTGTTCAAATCTACATATTTTTTAACTAGCTCACTTTTACCTACTAAACCGTTCATACAAATGATATTCTTCTTTTCGGAAAATAATCCTTGTACTTGATTAACTGTGTTGTGTGTATTGTATTGAACTTTCTTATAACATAGGTACACGTGCTAGATATATTTTATTTACTGTAGGAATTTGTTGGTTGCATCCCGCACTAATCGAAACTATGTTATATAAGTTTAACATATTGTAATAATATTGAAATAAAATATGAGATTAACTAAAACATTAGTGAGGGAAGCTTAAGCCTCGCCACCTCGTCAAGGTAAACTCCATGAACTACGTTTGAATATCAACTCTATTAGTTTAGATTGAAAAATACACGAAAATCTCGTTACAAGAACGATTCCACATTGAGATATACCTACTACATTGTACTATACACGATAGTGTAACTACTAATTATTTAGAACGTTAAAAAAAGGTAACTGTTAGAGATAATTTTGAAACGTACCCCGGCGGGGACCTACCTAACTGACTAATTTTCATCGAGATCGAAAAGAAAAAATTTTGTCACCTTTTATTAAATTTTAAACTGTCATAACGAAAATCCGTATTTAAATAAAGAAATTTCCTTTAAAGGGAGTCATTATTAACTATTTATTAGTTTGAAAATAAATTTTCAGTCTAATCAACTGAAAACTGTAGGAGCTGTAACCCTAAACGTATGTTGATAGCAGAAATGGTGCTATACCCGTTACTCAACGGTCACTTGCCGTCAAGAAAATACACGCTCGGTCTATTCTTATGTTGTTTTTACATTGCAATGATAAGTAAAATCCAATACAGGGAAGTAGTAGCCCGATTTGACGTTCAATTAAGAAATGTTAGAATATTTGTGTATGCATTGGTAAGAAACACGAAATGCTAATACAAGTCTGGACGTAACATAGGTACTACATTTATACGTTATACAATTGGGCTATCTTTTAACATGGGAAATATGTACCGGGCTCTAACTTTTAAACGGATTGACTTATCGATTTTTTTGCAAAACGTATTTATTTTTAGATTTTAATTTTCTAAAATGTAGTTTTAAAAAAAAATTAAATTGGATCATTTAAAATAAAAATCACAGAGGTGATATATATTAAGACCAACATTTTGCTAGTGGATACGGTAATACACATATAGAGGTAACTATTTAATTCAGCAGAATTGAAAAAATCAAAAAAAAACCGCGTTGCGCTATGGAATTATATATTTATTTCAAAAAAGTAAACACCCGCGACGTCTATGTACACAAGAATTTACTAACAGAATTGGAAAAATCAATAAAACCGAGTTGCGCAATGGAATGATTTTGTTTAATTTTATGAAAAAAAGTGAACACCCGCGACGTCTATGAACACTAGAAATAACTAGGAGAATTGAAAAATCAATAAAACCGAGTTGCGCAATGGAATGATTATTTTATGTTTAATTTTATGAGAAAAAGTGAACACCCGCGACGTCTATGAACACTAGAAATAACTAGGAGAATTGAAATAATCAATAAAACCGAGTTGCGCAATGGAATGATTATTTCTTGCAGTGTTACTGTAGTATGACTGAAAGATTCCGATAATAGCATATAAAACTATAAGTTAAAAAAGGATGGAGCATACTCTATCAAGATTTAAAAATTAAAACAAGTAGTTGACTTCCACTTTGGAAATAATTTAATTAATGTTTGCCTTTCTAAATTGTTTTTGCTAATAAAGTTTTTTATGATCTGCTCTAATTTCTGAGATAAAAATTCATTTACATTACTCTAATCATTTTTTGCTGCTTCCGCAATTACTTAAAAATGGTTGAAGTTACTGAAAAATTGTTTGGATTACAATTAAAGGCATTAAAACTTCGAATAACTTTTGTTTGAAAATGTTTTCAAAAAAGGTACCGGAAACAAGTAAATGGTTATTGAAATTTGTTCTTATTATAATTATTTTCACATAAATCGGATCAACTGTGCTTGTAAATTGTTTAATAGAAAAACAAAAAAATTAAATATTTTAGAGTTTCACTTTTAATATTTATTCTAAGAAATAATGTAGTGCAAAGGAGTTCCAAAGAAAAATAAGCTGAGAGAAATATTTTATTACTTATTCTAATAACATTAAATACATAGATTATATAGAGTTTATATATGCCATATTTCCATACACTCGACATGAAAACCAACATTACATTTTCCACATTGTTTTCGCACGTTTGCTTGGCATCGCGCGCATTTCCACTCCATCAACATACTGCACACATCTTTGACACATCCATTTCATTCGGAGGTTCGTTGATGACTGCGAGAAAAAACAAATTATACAACTATTCTAAATTTTACTTAATGTTACCAACAGCCTCTCCACTGACAATTCGTAGATACAAATAAAACAAGCTGTATTAATAAACGCTGTTTTATTCTTAATAATTAAAAGAATCAAATCACACAAACTATATATCGTTAGTCTCATATAGTAAATTTACTCTGTTTGCAATTAACAAATTTTCCATTAATTTGATTGATTTATATTACTAGTTGTCAAAGTAAAGTAAAATTTAAATTAAATAACTTTAAAACGATATTAGCATCCTTGAATCCATAGCGTTTTATCGTTGTCTTAATATGTGTACTGATATTTAATTATGGTACCGTTTTATCGTACTCTTAATATGTGTACTGATATTTAATTATGGTATGACTTATAACATCGAAACTAATTGATTTACTTAGTTTAATTTTGACACAAATCGAGACATTCAATTTATTTGGGTATGACTAAGCCTCTAGAATATAGATATTTTCACGAATGCAATTCTCAATTTGGTATTTCCGCGTTTTCCAGTAGTTGTCCCTACACCATCATGAGTTCGCAACATGAAACATAAAAACACAAGAGTGGTTACGTGTAAAATTCTGCAATTGAACATACTTGTTAGGCATTCAATCAATATTGTAATAAAAAGGGTTTTCGAAGATATTAAATATATGCAGGTTATATAAATAAAGTAACAAATATACTTATAATTTGCTATTGATGAAAGGAACCGCCTTCCGCGTTTGGTTGGGCTGGTTTTCCAGTGATTATAAGTCGTTAATGACAGTGTAATAATTATTTAAAATAAAATAATAAATAAAACAGGCGACGTTACAGTCTGGTCTCGTTTTGTGAGCTAATAAGCAAACGAAGAAATAAAAACAACACATGACGTGGTTTTCGTTGTTGAAGGATATAAAAACACCAACAAACAATACGAATATTATTTATTTCAATCACATATTCAGCAAATATAAAACTGATTAAAGCACAAATAAGATTCTTAGAAAATATAGATGAACTAAAGATTATATGTATATATATATATATATATATATATATATATATATATATATATATATATATATATATATATATATATATATATATATATATATATATATATATATATATATATATATATATATATATATATATATATATATATATATATATATATATATATATATATATATATATATATATATATATATTATATATATATATATATATATATATATATATATATATATATATATATATATATATATATATATATATATATATATATATATATATATATATATATATATATTTATATATATATATATATATATATATATATATATATATATATATATATATATATATATATATATAATTCCAAAAATAATGTTACACCTCAACATAATAGCTGAAGAATAAATGAATATCATGTATTAATATTTCGTTTCCTCATCTACATTAGTTCTGGCCTCGATTTATCATACGTGAATAATTAGATATATAAGTTATATCTAAGTTACTTATAAACAGAGAGATGTATATTTATTCATTTCATTCACTGAATAGTCTCTAATTTACAATTAAACTCAACAGTTACCATTAAAGAGCTAAGTGCTAGAGTTGTTGGTATTTGTAATATTTATTCGTAAACTATATTTTATTAAAATAAATATGATATTCGCTGATAAGCATCTGTGATGGCGCATTTATGTTTTTACAAAATACAAACCTCTCTATTGAAGAGGACTTTCTGACTCTAAAGTGTAACTTTTAACACGTGAAAACCACAACGGAGGGAAACGTGTACCCGCCGCCAGGTCAAACGTGGACGTACTTTCCGTGCCGTTTCGGTTGCGCGTGAAAACTGAGTAACGTGACCAAACCAACTGCACGTGTTTACGCTTGTGTTGGTCTGCAATCTTTAGCTCCTACACAAGAAACGATCTTGTTACCTTTTTTTTTTATTTATTTGATATAATAACAAATGAGTAGACTTACCAGATGGAAGTTCTGATCTGCATGTTCTGGAGGAGTTTCTTTGCGTTTCCGGCGGTAATTCATTGGTAAAGTGTTAATCTCTTGCCGCTGTACCAACAATGTGACTAAGTCATCGCGAATGCGATAATGGCCCAACAGAACGCCAGTGTTCCGAGGATTTCGGTATCGCAAGTGACCAACACACTGTGCAGGCTCATCGGGAGATGTAAGCATTAGCACTTTGCCTTCGGAAAAGAACCTAAAAATAATATAATGCAAACCAAATCTCATTTATTAGGAAATACGGGGGCAAGTCGTAATTGAACCTAATATATCGATAATATTCGACCAAATGCCACGGTCGATAAAATTGATCCTGGAAGCTATTCTCTCCGTGACGGATGTAAGTAGTTTTGCTGATGTAGCACCCATTAAAAAGTAGCCGGGGTCTCTCGAGGTACATATCTCTCCATGATGAATATGGATCTGGTTTCGGCCCACAGTTTGCACCCCACGCCCTTCACAAACATATAGAATTCGCTATATACACTTGTTTGTCTACATTTGATTCAATCATTTGATTAGTGTGTACTTAGCACAAACTAGACGCCATATTTCCGTGTCCCGGCAATAGACATAGAAGCCTCGACATACTCTGGAGCACAGTTCCAAAGAGCGGACGTCCAAATCGGAAGAAACAACCCAACGTAAGATGTAAAAAATTATTTCCATTGGTAATGATGATATGTGCGTATTCTGCAATTTAATAGAAGTATATACTTTGTGTATATATATATATATATATATATATATATATATATATATATATATATATATATATATATATATATATATATATATAAAGATCATCAATTACCCGTTGTTCGTGTTTCGGCATACAAATGCATGGATTTTTTCCGATTTTCCGTTGTAAACGGTATAATAAATTCCCAATACTATTAGATAAATCTCCATCTTCATCTTCTGATTCTAGATCTTCAGTTAACATTAACGTTTCGTCGTAGCCTAAATTAATATTATTTGAATACCAAAAGATGTTTGTATTTGCAATTTACCATCATGCGATGTGATAGTTTTCTGTTCCATACGAGGTTTTAATGATTTCAATGATTCATATAATCGAAATTCTATATCAGGTACAAGTTGAACAGCACGTTTATAAAATTGAATTGCCTCATATAATTTGCCAGTACGTTCGAGTTCAGTTCCTCTCAAAAATAGTGCCTTTGCCTGCGCATAATTTATTTATTATCTATGTATGTACATTTATTAATTTTCACTTGAATACCTGATTTTCAATATCTTCCGCATTCAGTTCACTCCGTTCTTCCCTTTGTTTGTTTAAAGTTCCGGTATTCTGTTTCGGGGTTATTTGTAGCTCAAGTTGCCATTGCTGTCGGAAGTTTTCCAATATATCCAGCACCTCTGGATTCTAGAAAATGACCAATACAACGTCAATTACGCAGAACCTCATAACGAGCACTTACTCGTTAAGAAACAACATTTCATTAGAGCCCATTACAGTAGTAGTAGTATATTCATTAGAATTGATTCATGGCAGAATCTTACCATATCAGAGTTAGACGAAGAATCCTCTGGTTCCTCACCGTCCGACGAATCCCCGACCGCTGAGCTACTGGGCCCACCACTATTGGCATTGCCTTTTTCAGAAGACTAGAAAAACATTTGTATTCATCAATTCAATTCAACAATTATTACTTAAAATTTAAACACTATTTGATGACATTTCAGGTATTCGATTAAAATGTAGGTAATGTAGACAATATTTGTAAACAGTACTTGATTATATACTCTCCATGCAGTATCATCATAATTCTTGTGCTTCTAATTTATGTTCAACATACCATCATAGATAAAGAAAATAGTCGAGGCAATTACTATGTAGATCAACGGTTCAAGTCACGGTCAGAAAAACGGATCACAGATTCAAAATTATTTGCGTATTTGACATACGAACCAGCTGCCATTTTCAGTTTTCAATGTTCGTTCTTTCTTTCGTTAACTTGCTCTCTCTCTCTGTCTCTCTACTATCAGAAACTACTATAGATACGTTAATTTATTCACAGGAACTTATAACATCAAAATTTGCAAAATTCGACAATGTCACTGCAAATTTATATACCTTCGTGTTAATCCCATAAAATTCTATCGATCTTGTTCATAAATTTCGTCATCACAATACAATGCGGTTGTATGTGAAATGTGATATCTTTACAAAGGAACGTATTTTTTGCCTACTATTTACTGTAATGGAATGAATTCTTTAATGTTTTATTGAATTCAAGATAGATTAGAAAAATATAAAATTTGTATTTAAACTTTTATATAGTGCGCGTTTTAAACGGAAGTTGCGTAAATTATAAAATTATTTGAAGTGATAATAAGAAGAAGAGAGAAGGTTTCCGTCTTTCAGAAATTGTTGTGCGGTTCTAGGGCACGTGGAAAGTATTCTACTTGCTATTTATTTTTAATAATTGCAGGTAATACAATAATATAATCTCAAATGTGATTCTGTACTAAACTTGGAGGCATATAAATTAATATAATCTGAAAAGTGTGCATATGAAACTAACTGCATGAGTTTTTGAAAGAAAAGCAGACTGAATATGTTTTACCAAATTTACGCATTTGTTAGTATGTGCAAATGTTGTAGAGTAACTATAATTTGATTTCAGAATTCAAACAGTCAACATGGTGGCTCCAAAGAAACAGAAAAAGGCAATGGAAAGTATCAACAGCAGGCTTGCCCTCGTTATGAAGTCTGGTAAATTTTGCTTAGGTTATAAACAAACTTTAAAGGTAAATGTGTATATGCTTCTATGTTTATATGTATCACTAATGTTCTTACTGGATACAAATATTTAGACTCTTCGCCAAGGCAAAGCTAAATTGATCATCATTGCCAACAATACTCCTCCGCTGAGAAAATCAGAGATCGAATATTATGCGATGTTGGCAAAGACGGGAGTTCACCACTACACGGGCAACAACATCGAGTTGGGCACAGCTTGTGGTAAATATTTCCGAGTGTGCACCATGTCCATCACGGATCCAGGTGATTCAGATATCATCAAATCAATGCCGACGGGTGATGGTGCAGCGCCCGCATAGATGAAAGTTGTAATCTTATTTTTTAATTTAAAAAAAGTGTGTTGATTTCTACTTTTCACTTGAATGTGTATATTGTGACGTTCGTTTGGGAAATATAAGTTAACATTGTTTGCAACATTTTGTTTTTTATTTACATTACTATAAATCTCATTTTACATATTAACTAACATAAGTAAAGTTCATTCAAATTCCCGTCGGGTCGTATTTTTTTCCTTCTTTTCCGCTTGTTGTCGTAAATACTTCAGTCCAGCAGCAATAGCATCTTCCAAATCATCTCGCACATTCAATCGAACAGTTTTCTTACTGGTACTACTTGAGTCATAATAATCAAACGTACTAGGCGGTGCGAGTTCGGCGCGTTTTCGCTCGCATTTACCTACTTCCTCTCGCAATTGTTCATCATCGAAATCAACGCACTCGTCAATAATCGGTTTTGTGGCAAATGCATCTTCATTTTTATAATTTTTGTACGGATTGATAAAATGCGACGACGGTGGTGGTGGTGGTGGTGGAACAGATGTATCTATCGAGATCATTTCCGATTGAACCGTTCTCTTACTGGTAAAGAAGAGGGACTTATTCGGTTCTTCACCCGATAATAACGCTTGTTCTCCACGAAATGCCGAGGGCGGTGCGAATTCTTGCAGTCTTTCTGTACGTTTTTTACTCACCCATTCTTCTTGACTATATTCGTAATGGTGCTTCTTTGTTAATCCTTGCTTTCCAATGTCCCACGGCCGGATTTGTTTACGTCTCTTTTCTTCTTTGAGTTGCTCTTCTGTCTCTTTTTTCAATCGTAATTCTAACTCGAGCTTATTCTCCAGTACCGGTTGAGGCGGTAGTACAATATCCGGTTCGTCTTCTTCTGGTGGTAAGCCCTCGCGTGCGCGTTTCCGGTTACGCGCAGCTCTTAGACGTCCCGCTAGTTGTCGTTCGCGTAATGCTTTCTGCTCCGAGCTGGATATTTGTTGTATCGTCGTTTCTTGTCGTAATTTTTGCAGTTCTTCTTGCTGTTTTGCGCGGATTTCATCGTCTTGTGAAAATGAATAGTATCCAACGCCATGCGATCGTGCCTCTATCAAATAATAGTGATTTTAACATTGACCTCAACTAATACCAACTATACATACCGTTAAACAAAACATCTTGATAATGCACATCTCTCTTATTCATCAATTCTTGTTCCTGTTTTTCCCATTCCTTTCGCATTAGCTCGCGTCGCATATCACTAGACAACATTTCACTATTATCGTTAATTTCTTTATCAATTAGTTCATCATTCGTTTCTTTTGCACCCCTATGTTCTTCGGTATCAAACACGCTTTTAAGTTCTTCATCACGTTTTCCTTCCGGACCGATTGTTTTGCTCAATTCATGATCTTTTTCTTTCAAATGCGTCAAATCTTTTCGTAAACAAGTTCGTGTTCTGCCCAAACAATCAATGTATTCTACCCATTCTTCCTCAGCGTTCGATGCTGGTTCATATTCGTGTTCATCCTCACTTACTTCATCTTCCGGTTTTTCTTTTCGATCAAATTGTACTAGATAATGTTGATTCCTTTCAATTTCTTCCTCGGTTAAATCTTTTGACCTCTTGGCAAGTCTATTGTATAACATAGTTTTAGCTTCTAACATTTTCCGTGATTTCTCCAACATAGATTCAGTTTCCTTGTCATCTTCTGTTCTTCTGTCGTCTACTCCTTTGTTTCTACATTCATTTCCTTTTGTAGCTTTCTGTCGCAATACTGTTGGTTGCAGTTTTGTTGAATATTTTGCTTGCTTTACTTCTTGTTGTTTACGGAAAATTTCTGCTTTCAGACTCAGCAACTGCAATTGTTTTTCAAACGTTAGATTAACATAATTAATTAACCACAACAATTCTATTTACTGATGATTTGCTGATTTCTATTGTACTTGCACAATTCATATTCTGTTATTAATTTCTTTTTCTGATCTGAAATTCACATTTACGTTATAAATCAGGGTTATATTTTGACAGTTTTAAATAACCTATTTTGAATAATATTGGTAAAGTCATCCACGAAAAACATGTCGGTAAAACAACGAAAAACTTTGCCCCGGAAATTCAGTGTTGCCAACGTGAAGACAAAATATTATTACCGATATTATATAATCACTGCAATAATGAAATTTCTTTAAAAATACCGCATGTTCAGAGGTGCAAACGGCGCGCTGTCCGACGTTTCCTTAATTTGCAAAAAAATGGGAATGGCTCTTTTTTATATATTTACTACTATTCCTGTGAATAGTCTTGCCGTTTTTGATTTTACAACGCTAATTATTTACATTTTACACAAAATAAAACACAAATGCAGCTTGAATTAAGCGAAATAAAAATGTAGGGTATTTTGTTTTCACGTAGGCAAGACTGAATTTCCGTGGCTAGGTTTTTCGTCGATAACTTTCATCAAATTTCGACAATTTTCATTTGAAATTTACTTTAATTCCTCGAGCTAAGCTCATATTGTGTAAGAACAACTTAGCATAACAATTAAACAGATCTTATTAGTGGATTTTCTCCAGAGAGTAGGATTTTATCAGAAAGCCACTCGTTACTCTCTGCTTATTGCTGTTGGTAGTTCACCGTTACGGTTTTTTTAATATTATCGTTTGTTTATAACAGCTTGACATTTATTATATAAAAAAAGCTTATAAAAATGGCCGTACATATAAGTACAGGAGAGAAACTTTTATCAATAATAGATGATATGGAATTAATCGCTAAGTAATTAACAATTTGGTTAGGTTCATATTTATTTGTTTTTATTAATCATCTTTTATTTAGAGAACTAGTAGAAAATGCAATAACGCCTAAACATCTGAAATTGTCCGGACCTGAGTACACTCAACTAACAGAATTACTTGTGGCTAAAGACGAAGAATTAAAAGAAGTACTGCAAGTAGCCGCAGAGCAAGAGAAAATTGATCAAAAAATGAACGCCCTTAAAACTGAAGTGGACCGGCAAGATCAAGATATAAATCAGCTGCAACGTCAGTTAAAAGAGGCTGAACAAATTCTGTCTACAGCCATCTATCAAGCTAAACAAAAATTAGCGTCCATATCCCGTGCAAATAAACGGCCGGTATCTTCAGAAGAACTGATAAAATTTGCGCATCGAATCAGCGCTTCGAATGCGGTATGTGCTCCGTTAACTTGGCAACAAGGGGATCCACGGCGACCATATCCGACTGATATAGAAATGAGGTTAGGTTTTTTGGGGCGATTGAGTGAAATGCCTGCAAATGGGCACTTGCTACAGCAACAGAGTAGTTTGACTGATTTACATCGAATGGGACAGCCACCTGGGGAGATTCCTGCGTCTCAGCAGAACCAGTTTGCTTGGCATCCTTCGGGAGAAATTCATATGACGGTTGCCGGACAAGGGAGTGTACCGATGGATACCCGGAATCATAAACAGGAGAATGAAGATGTTGAAGTGATGTCAACGGATTCGAGTAGCAGTTCCTCTAGTGATTCTCAGTAAAATATTCGTCAAATCGGCGTGACATTATCTTGAACTCAAACTTAATATATATATATATATATATATATATATATATATATATATATATATATATATATATATATATATATATATATATATATATATATATATATATATATATATATATATATATATATATATATATATATATATATATATATATATATGTATATAAATATATATAAAAACATTGCGGATACACCGCGATGTTAGATTACGAACAAATAAACTTTGGCGTTAAAAATTGTCAACTAGAACAGGTTTATCAACATTTACCATATTAAGAACATCAATAATAGATTCAACGAACAAAATTGTACTTTCTGTTGGTGTACCCAGAAGCACCTTGGGCTGATTAACGTTATGATTTTCTGTATTGTTAGTTAGAAATGGGACAGTTGCTAATTAATTAATTTTTAAGGATAATCGATTGTCGATTTTATCGCCCGTATGAGCTTATCTGTGTTTGTTTTATAATTTATGTCAGCAAATTAATTTCTTGAACAATAAGTAAATTAGATACATAAATATATACCTAGCTAGATAGATGCTAGCAAGCGTATCCGGTGTCTGGTTATTTCTAGATTACCTCAGACGCCAGCTGTCAGGCAGACGAAAATAGCGTTTGTATTTAAAGAACCAATATCATATAAAAGGAAGGTGTATAGGTTGTTTCATTGTATGCAATTCACGACATATAGGTATTCATTTCTATTTCTTTCTATATGTTCTCAAAACAAAAATATGCCATCTAAAAATATTTTAAATGACTAATCAATGTAGTTAAAACTTAATTATGCATCATATAATTTAAATTATGAATAAAGTCAGATATTGATTGAATGTTGGTAAATATATTTGCTAATTCAATTTATTTCAAAATGAATTTTCAATCTGAGATAGCTGCAAACACAAAACCGATCACTTAATAACTTCGGCGAGCTTAAAAAATAGAAGTAGAAATTACAAACAGGTATAAATTAAATGAATCATTTTTACAATCATCGCTTACAATATAAATTAAACGAACTCGTTTCTCCATTTATGGTCATCAATGATTTGTGTGTAGCTCAAACAGGTCGGCCTTGTGCGTTTCACTATGCAAATATGTTTTCTGTGATGCAATAAATAAATAAATATATATATATATATATATATATATATATATATATATATATATATATATATATATATATATATATATATATATATATATATATATATATATATATATATATATATATATATATATATATATATATATATATATATATATATATATATATATATATATATATATATATATATATATATATATATATATATATATATATATATATATATATATATATATATATATATATATATATATATATATATATATATATATATATATATATATATATATATATATATATATATATAATATATATATATATATATATATATATATATATATATATATATATTATATATATATATATATATATATATATATATATATATATATATATATATATATATATATATATATATATATATATATATATATATTATATATATATATATATATATATATATATATATATATATATATTATATATATATATATATATATATATATATATATATTATATATATATATATATATATATATATATATATATATATATATATATATATATATATATATATATATATATATATATATATATATATATATATATATATATATATATATATATATATATATATATATATATATATATATATATATATATATATATATATATATATATATATATATATATATATATATATATATATATATATATATATATATATATATATATATATATATATATATATATATATATATATATATATATATATATATATATATATATATATATATATATATATATATATATATATATATATATATATATATATATATATATATATATATATATATATATATATATATATATATATATATATATATATATATATATATATATATATATATATATATATATATATATATATATATATATATATATATATATATATATATATATATATATATATATATATATATATATATATATATATATATATATATATATATATATATATATATATATATATATATATATATATATATATATATATATATATATATATTTACTACCAAGAGTGTGTTAGACTTGTTTAAAATCTGCAATCGATTTAACGTTCTTATTGATTTGTAGATCAGAGCCCAAATTATGTGATTGATACCATCAATATTATTTTATCATATACTTATTCATTAATACGACTGTGTTATAAAAAACAAGCAGTTATTTTCTTTACAAATACATTTTTGAGAATGCATAATAAATTTGTGCAAATTCGAGAAAAAAGTACCTACAACGTTTAGTTTTACATCTAGCGAACGACAATTATTTTCCTCTATGTATTTATAGAGATATGAAATGTTTTTATAAAATTAGCCAATAGTTTGGCATGGCGAATATCAGTGTATGTAAATAAACCATACCTGTACTATAGTAAAAGTGATGAAGCTAATATTTCAAATACAGGTTGTTTAAAATATTAATATCTATAATTTTTATTTAAACAATGTTTCTGTAGGTGCAATCATTTTTGAGTAATTGCAGAAACCGCAAAAAATGACTAGAGTAAACATGCACTTTCGGTTTGAATATTGATTTCAAAATAGGAGGTTTTCTTGCCAGGCGTATACAAAGTTTCATCATTTTATCTTTGGCCGTTTGGGCTGTAGAGCTCTCACACACACAGATGGACGTCATTCCAAAAATAGTCGGAATCGATTCAGGGAAGTTCAAAACGTATATTTCCGTTAAAATATCGCGATCGAAATTTTACATGATTACAATACTTATACTGCATATAAGAAAGTAAAAAGGCATGCCTTTGTGTGTCTACCTATATATAGAATACAGGATGTTGACATATATTAGGTGTATTTGTAACATAAACAGGGCTGAATAATGCAATTGCAATCAATATTACAATGTCATTTGAATGTTGTCATACGCATGTTGGAAAAAAAAATTATATATATATATATATATATATATATATATATATATATATATATATATATATATATATATATATATTTATATATTGTTTGTCTATACAGAAAATACCACCAAATTTTAATGCATAGTAATAGAACAAATCTAATAATCGATTAAAATATGATCGAACGATAATTCCAAAAATAACCATACATCATATAGCCAAAATTTCGAATATAATCAATCTATGAAAAATAGACTAATAACCAAGTATATCGATAATACTGAAATGATCAAACATGATATATTAGCCATACATGTGTCGATATCCTTTTTCAGTCCGCCTCTGCCCCGTGTGTGGGCCAATATTCTTCTAGATTATTCTTTTCCCAGCAACAAGAATTTAACTATATACAACAAACGTAGGTTGTTTCTGTGCGCATGCGCAAATGGGATCAAGTATGTTCTATTTAAATACCATGCCCCGGTCTTTTGCGACATCAATTTCATACTCTGCAGACTAGTGCATAGTGTCCTGTGCAGTACAAAGATAAAGTGAATAATATCACTATTTGTGAGGTGTTTTATTGTGCAACAACAAGTGCAAACATACAATATAATGGCCGATAGCATTAAACGGAATATTCCTATCAAATTGGGCGACTTTAGTGTAATCGATACTGAATTCAGTAATATCAGGGAACGCTTCGATGCTGAGATGAGAAAGATGGAAGAAGAAATGAGTAAATTTCGGTCGGAGTTGATGAATAGAGAATCGAATAATTTCTTCAAAAGTACATCCAGGTATTATTTAAACATCTATCGAATTTATTATGCTTTATTGTTGATTGTGTGTTTATTTTTAACTATAAATCAAAATGTTTAGCTACAGACTAAATTTATTAAATAATAACCAGGTAATTTTATATGAATGACATCACTATTTTACCATTTAAAATACATATATATATATATATATATATATATATATATATATATATATATATATATATATATATATATATATATATATTATACTTACATGATTAATTTTAGAAAATTCATTTTTGTTATTTGATTTGCAAAAATCTTCTAGCTAGATGCATATAGCGCGTAGTGTCAAATTTAATTATTGTGAGGCCTTGAAGCCTATGTAATAGTTAAATATAGATTCTGATGTATCATTATATCAGCAAACAAATATTAATTTGACTAAAATTTCATTTGCTAAATGTGTCATCATAATAAAACAAACTTTAAAAATATATATTTTCCCTACTAGTTTTTACATAAAATGTTATTTGTAATATTTTTATAATTTTAGTAAGAATGAATGAAACATATTTTAATATTTGTTCCCGTAAATACACATACATTTATGTTTCGTCTCTCATTACATGCTTGAACATTATAGTGGAATAATATTGAAAAATCGAATTTTATAATTTCTGAATCTACTTTTCGGCATACTCGCCAAATAAGGATTGATCTTGTCAGCTTGAAAGAAAATAAGGTCAATGATTCTCATAACACCTACAACAAAATTTTGGCATGCTGGAAAGAACTGATGCCACAGACTATAAAAAGCTACGTAGAACAAAGGTGTCGCAGTTCAGACTTAGCAATTTATCGTATTTACCTAAGGTTTCTATTCACTGGATACCGTTAATCCTTGACTTTCTTTCCATCTTGACAATCTTTTGCTCACAACATTTTTTATTTTACACAATCCTCTCTCAATCATATTTATCCATTCATTCTGACAACGTTCATTTCGCCCACGTATGCATATCTATTTCGTCAATTTTTCATTTGACATTCTTTCAACATGATCCTACCATCTTATTTCGCACTCACCTATTCTGCGTACGACAGGCTTTATAATATTGCACTGCTCATACACACCCACGTATTCCGGTCTTTCTATCTCTCTCTCTCTTAGATACATCATACACATTTTTTAAAATTTTCTTTTTAATAATTAATGAGATACTGATGGTGTTATACTTAAAAATAAGTTTATTTTGTCGTCAGTACAGTATCTAATCATTATCGAGTAAAAGCATTTCTTAGATAAACTCCCATTATGATTAATATATATATATATATATATATATATATATATATATATATATATATATATATATATATATATATATATATATATATATATATGGTAAACGGACAGACATACTAAGCTTATAAATTTTGAAGGGTAAAAAGGATGAATAAATAAATAATTAATCACATATTTATATTTATTATACTTAAGTAATGCTTTAATAGCTCATAGCTATTTCACATTTTATGACAATGCCAATATTGATGAAACTTTGCATAATAAGTTATCTTATAAAACAAAAACTATAAACAGCAAAGCACGCAAACCTTCTTGGAAATTGAAATAATTTTAGTCTACACGCCAACAATACTAACTGTTTATTTTAACCTTTGCATGTCTTACAATTATGGGTCGTCGACTGGCGAGTCAATCATCAAAAAAACGACCAGGTAACATGTAGCGGTACAAAGAATAGAATTACCAAAAAGTTTTGTTAGATACCTGTTGGTTATTACCCCAAGGACAAATAAATTATTGCTATAAATTCATATATGTGTCATATTTTTCCACAGTTATTACATATATTATTATTGGAAATTACATTTACAAATGCCTCTTAGAGGACATAGAATTATTAAAAAAATATATAATATATATATATATATATATATATAAAATAAAATTTTGGTTCATGTTTATTGCGAAAATAATCCAAAAGCAATTGATCATCATGCTATTCGAAAACGATATAGCATATGCCCACAAACTCATATATAAGATGAAAAGAATTGGGAGTTTTTGATACTGATAATTATTTAACTATTTCTTTTATTCTAGTACCACATCAACACAAAACAGTGCAAGTGAATTGGCTGCCCGTCCAGAAGTCAATACATGGCTAGATGACTTGAACTCACCATTGATCCAAGAAGACTCTGGTAGCAACAAATGCCTTAAACTTAGATTCGATGTTAGCCAATACGCCCCAGAAGAAATTGTTGTAAAAACAGTGGATAACAAACTATTAGTACGTAAACATGTATATTTGTGACCAACCATTCATTGCTAATCAAATTTTTACTTTCTTATACGCAGTATAAGTCAGTATTGTAATCATGAAAAATTTCGATCTCGAAATTTCAATGGAAATATACGTTTTAACCTTCCCTGAACCGATACCGACTATTTTTGAAATGACGTCTGCCTGTGTGTGTATGTGTGTATGTATGCTCTCTACAGCCTAGACGGCTGAAGGTAAAATTATGAAACTTTAAACTTAAGATTTGTATGTGCCTCGCATGTGCACCTCCTATTTTTGAAAAAAATATTCAAACCGGAAGTGCCTGTTTACTCTAGTCAATTTTTTCGGTGTTTGCAATTACTCAAAAATGTTAACAGTTACAAAAAAAAAAAACAATAATGAAAGGTATTTATATTTCGCATAAATTTTGTTTGAAATTTTTTTCAAAAAGAGTACTGGTTTCAAAATAATGGCTATTGAAATTTCTTCATATTATATTTACTTTTACATAAATCGTATAATCTGCGCCTGTCAATTGTTTATCAAACAAAAAACAAAATAGACTTAAATAATTTGAAGTTTGACATTTTATATTTATTCCAAGAAATGTATTTAGTGTAAAAGTGATCCAAAGGTTAGGTTACAAATATTATAAATTTGAAAAATAATGAAACTACGATGTGGTCTAACCCAAATGCGTATAAGAAAGTTCGGTGCAGATGTTTTTATTACACGCAAGCCTTGATATTTAGATACCATATACAAACGATATGGTATATTTCTATATTTTTGCTAATGAGGAATATTTGGAATCAGACTACTTTTTGAACCAGTAATATTATTTCTTAAGGAATATTTTTAAATATATTTTAATGACTAGCGTTTATGTATAGCGAATATGAATTGCACTAAATTTTATTTTTAATTTCTTTCTATAATGATATAGCATATGCGTTACTAAAAAAAAAAAAAAAATTTTTGGCATATGATTGAGATAATTGCGAATAAGTTATTAACAAAGTAAAAACAGCGTTTTATTATAATTTGAATGAATAATTTTATTCTGTTTAGGTTCATGCCAAACATGAAGAAAAAACCGAAAGCAAATCTGTCTACAGAGAGTACAATCGAGAATTTTTGTTGCCAAAGGGTACTAATCCAGAATCCATCAAGAGTTCGTTGAGTAAAGACGGTGTCTTGACGGTAGAGGCACCTCTGCCTGCACTTGCAGGTCCCGGTGAAACAATGATCCCAATTGCCCACAAATAAATTATCACAGCAAATCGTTCCATTATTGTCATTTATTTGTTTCCTTCATTCAATCGTACTATTATTTTGTTACACAAAAAAATGCAAGCTAATTTATTCGCAATGTGATATCACACAAAATCACAAAAATGTTTGTGCTTATAGTTTATCACACTGTATTATTAATAACGCGAAAAACTTTTTCAATACTTATTGAAAATTGTCATTATTAATTATTGTAGGTTTTAAGATAAGAAAATTATAAAGAAACATTTTTGAGAGTAACGGTTTTTGTAAATTATCTATAAACAATAAATATATATACAACACATTAATATATATGTATATATATATATATATTATATATGTCTTATAAGTGCCAATCATAACGATAAATATGATTGAGAATGAATTATGTGGCAGATAAGTGGCGAGCAAGTGGAATACAAGAGCCTGTTTGAAGAATTTAATGAATTTGAATGAAACGAAAGAAGTATGTATGGATCGAGTCGAATGGTGAAAGATTTGATGGGAATAAGCATGAGATTGTGTATGTCTGAATATTTAAGTAAATGCGCAGAAAAAATTATTTAAAAAATAAAAATGCCTTTATTTATTTGTAAATAATACTTCTAACAAAAACAGCTATCGTCGACTTATAAAATTTTGCAAATAATATCTTCAGAATATTGCCAGAAGTACATTAAGTAATGCTTAGCCTTCGTCATCCGTTTAATCCGCTGCCAAATATGTTTTGTAAGTATAGCAAAACATAAATCATAAGAATCAATAAAGAAGAAATTATAGGTAACTTATTATAAAAGGTTGAACAATAAGAATTAGAAATATTTTTAAAGTAAAAACAACAATAATAAAAATTAAAAAAAAACTCAGATAACATTTAAAGACATAATGTAAAACTATTGAAAAACACCTTTACAACAAGCTTCTATTATCTTAGGCACATAGTGATCAAAGCCGCAAATATCAAACACATCAGCGCTACTTCCGTCAGCAATATTCAATTTCTTGTTTCCTAACGATACATTAATCATCCTGAAATTAATTGTCATTTAAATATGCTTCACAATTAATACATCTTTGAATTATTACTTTGTTTGCGGAAGTTGCAGTGTTTCTTTATATCGGTTCATGGAACCGAAAATGTCTTCTGCAATTCCTAATTTTTTTGGAACTCGGTAAAAAGAATCGGCTGAATGGAATAAATTAATGAACACATCGATTTCCTTTTTATTCTGTAGAGCCCATGCAAACGTGCTAGATAATAATACACCTCCGCCAGACATTTTATTCAGTTTTTGTAGGAATTGATTGTAAGACAAACCTATTGAAAATAATGATTCATACATACAAGTATCAAAATCAGCTATAAGATTTGTACTGTTTATTTATATTGTTTTTAATTTTTTATTCCGTACATTTTAGTTGCTACTGCTCAAACAAGTTAATCCCTCACATAAAAAAAAGTTTGTTTTAAACAAAGACTATTAAAATAGTGATCGGAAATAATAATCAAAGCTAATAAACGAATATGCAATTAATTATTTTCAGAGATTATGTAAAAATGTACGGTAATGAAACGTACCACTTTCCATTTCTACGACACTGATGACGGAATCTTGAAATACAGCAACAATGATATCTTTTTCGCATTTTATAAACGAAAGTGCAATCAATGCAGCGGCTTCTAGACACTGTATAGATTTGTTTACAAAGCATAGGTGACCCATTGGTTCACCCCTGACATCCATTGTTATCATTAGTCGACGACTAGTGGGATGCAAATTTTGGAATGAGCCTTGCAATAAATGATACAGACATCCAACGATCGCATTGTTCTTTGGAAGACTTGGACGGACGACCGTTTTTTTCGAATTCTTTGCTTTTGCTTCATATTCCATGCTCTCTATAGTGTAAAGAAACTTTTTTTTCTGCGGATCAATTGGTCTAAAAATATAACTAATTATTTCGGAACTAGACATTTAAAATGTTATAACATTATTTTTTACGATATGCTTAGCAAGTAACTTTGGATGCATATACGATATTGCCAATGCTCTCAAACAAGTCACAAATATATATTAAAATATGTTGTATCTACGAGTAATTGCCAATTTAAAAATAGTACATCCCTAATGCATAGTTTTAATGAATTAATAATTGCGATAATAATAAGCGGGTGTAGATTGGAGTAAATTCTTTATTTTGACTTATATGTAATCACTGTAGAATTAGATAATTAGACTATACTTAAGTCTGTAGTAAAAAAACAAGCATTAGAGAGCGTATAGAAATAAATATAAAAATTAACTATTGTATAATCTGATCTCATTGGCTTGTTAATATAAAATGTACAAGCAATCAAAGTACTGAGTACGATGATTTGTCTAGCCTTGTGCAGCAGAACACTTTTCAACACTGATTGCACAAAATTTGAGCATTTTGACTAGCATAAGCACAGTTCAAATTAATTAAAAACAAGACAACAAGGAAATCTAACTTTGCTTTAATTATAACCATAATTTTTTTCAAGAAAACTCATTAAAAGCTTAGTAATTATAAATCTTATACCCTAGTAACCCCTTATTTAGTAACCTCATAATTAAATTGCGTTTTATTGTACGGCCGTTATCGTTCCTGGAGATCCTAATTGTCACAAAAGTGTTCAAATCTGTTTCTCTACAGATGTATTACGCCCTATGAAAAACTAAATTGTATAATTCTAAAAAAGTTGGGCATAATTAATTTGGTAAGTGAGCATTCGTCATCATTTCTATGCATATGTTGGTAGTGCAAATATATTAATAACACAATTTAAACAACATACTTTAGAATACTATGCAACAACAGTAAGGTTAGGCTAGGGAAACCATCTAACTCAGCGAAACATTATTGATAGTGCTGTCGAATATGGAGCATATAGATTTATTTTAGTTTGTAAAGATATAGAATGTATTTTTAAAAAAGAAAAATTACAACTTCAGTCAAACTTACTTTCCTCTTTCAAACGTTTTTAAGTAGATCAACACCTGCGCAGGTTGAATTTTATATTGGCATATTTTACTATCAGAAAACTCATCGTTTATTTTTTGTAACGTAGATGAGTTTTCTTTGAGAAAACCGAGCCTATTCAAACGCGATAATTCAGTAAGTAAAGCTGGTATACCTAAATTAGGAATCAATACGTCCCACACCTGAGGGAAAAAAAATTAACATATTACCGAATAATTTATTCGGAATCTTTTTCTAAATATATCCAGGGAAGGACGATATTTTTCATAACTTATAGTACTTCGTATAAGAAAGTAAAAAAGATACAACATACCATCTGTGCTTTTAAGATATGAGAAGAAACTTGCTGTACCACATATTTATCTTTTATAAATAATAAAATAGCTTTATTTTCATCTTGGCAGTGTTTTAGAAAATCAATTCTTTCTATTTTCTTAACTATGTCATCTATTTCAGCTGTTGTTGCACTTGAATCAATTTTCTTTTTAGCTTCTTCGAGATTTTTCATAATATATGTTAAGAGAATATCTTCAGCTAATAAAGCAAACAAATATATTTTTTACTGTCGCCAAATAACAACCCATCATCTTACCCTTATGTTTTGGTTTTAAATGACATAATTTAATAATATCTCGGTGTGACCAGCCATGATAGCTCTGACACTGAGTTATAAGATCGGTTAGTTGTGCCGTATCATATTTCGAATAGTATTGACGCACTAACCGGCGTAAACCATGTGAGAAGTTCTTATTAATAAAATGTGCAAACTTAATAAATAAAATAAACTCTTCGCTTGAAACGCAAACTTTAAGAGCTAGATCATATGCTGAGCTCTTCATATGATCAAGTTTAAAATGACGTGTACATGCTGCTAATACAAATAATATTGTTTCACGTCTTCCGCATAAACAATCTCTATTTGCTACTTCTACTAGTTTTAGCACTGACTCTTCCTTTCCTGCTGACAGAAGTTCAAAAAAACTAGATATTTGTTCTTTATTACAAAATTCTAGATTTTTATTCGGCACTGAATATTTGAAATTTTCCGTGCATAAGTACAAAAATCGCTTGAGTTTCTTTTCAGCTTCATTTGGTTCAACCATCGTACCTGTCATCACCTGTAAATTAGAAAATAGGTAAGTAACAAAGTTTAAATACGCAATGATTTACTTAAATATTTCTTTTAAGAAACAATAGTTAAATTATATATATATATATACATAAGTAGCTTACTTTATTACTGGTATATATAAATATTTATAATTAAAATTGTGGACAACACTTTCCAACCCGTACTTTACTAAATTTATGAAAAATAACAGTGTTGCCAACGAGTGTTATGTTGATGTACAAACCCGCCCGGTCGTTCATATTATTTTACTAAGTTGATAAAATTTGTAATTGTTAGGTAGACTTTGGTAGATTGAATATTTCACACATGTTGTTATGGTAATATTAATCATAATAAAATATTTTTATGTACGCAAGTTGATAAAATGAAAACTCGTTAATTTCTTTGCTTTATTCCTATATAGATCTAAGTTTCTTTTCTAATTAAACCATATTGAATTTTTATCAAGCTAAACAAAAAATCTTCAACACATTCAAACGAGATGCTATACCTAGCTAGTTAAAATATCCTTTAAAAGCAATTATCACTTATAGAAAAACTAAGAAACAATCATTGATCGCTTAACATCTACTTCCCACTGAATTTCGACTGCTTCAAGCATTTTTAATTGAAATGAACTACCTATGATTTATTTATTTTAAGTAAGCACGATATGTATTTCTGATGAAATTTAATTAAAATTGCTCATTTTAGTATATTTAGAACAGTTTTAAAATTAAAGAAATTGATAGTAGGCTAATAAATTCGCATTCGGTAACGAATGAGTGGGTGGACCAATGAGAAAGGAATAAAACTACTCTCTGACTTCTATCTTGTTCTATTTTTGTGTTTGACGGTTGTGATAGAGGCTATGATTGGACACGCGAAGTGCACAAAAGTGAACTTTGCAAAAAAGTGAACTGATTTCAGCCGTTCTTTGCCAAAACGAATCACTCTTGGAGTCAGAATCAGTGAATTATCTATGGTCAGTATCTTTTATTTTGTGTTCTCTAAAACTGTATTTTGATTGTAACTGTTACTATTTACAAATTATTTGTGAGTTAGCCGAAGAATTTACTTTGTAAGATATGATAGATATTTTGTTCCTTCGAAATTTATGAAACAAATAAACAGCTGATCGGAAAATGGCGAACATCTTTAATAAAGCTATATTTTTAAATTGAACATACATTTTATTTTGTGCCAAGAATGGCGTTACTGCACATGCGCAGTGGGATAGATAATGCTGCGTTTGCTTGGTCTCGTATTTTTGCACTTTGTACGAGAAATTAATGATGTTCGCCATTGCACACACACACAATATCATGAAGGAAATTCTATTGCCTAACTAACGGATTCATTTTTTTCAGTAATTAAGTGACAAATACAGGAGTAATGTCTCAAAATAAATTTGCCGCCGATTCTCGCCATATGGTTAACATGTCTCACAGCGTTGAGCGCGAATATTTTCGATTCCCGCGTCGTTTGTGCCATACTCACTTTCTTTGCCTATTATGTAACTGACACAATAGTATATACTTTGAGCAAAATTTATGTTTATTTTATTGTGTAACTCTTGTGAAATTATTACATAAAAGCCACCGCATGAATTGTCTACTAATCAGATTTGATAGGGTATAGAAGGTTAAAAAAAATCTCCTCTGCTGAAAGTATTTTATTCATTGATTGTCACTTATATGTATGTACTTAATTATCATTCTAAAGTCTTGTACAGAGGAATCATATTTTAGCTTATAAACTATAGTACGGTTTATATATATTTAAATATATAAATTTAGATATCTGGTACTATAAATGCTTAAGGGGTTCGCACTTGTGTGAAAGATGGATCATCAAAAAGTACTGTTGCCAAAATAAAGCAGCATATTTTTTGTAATTAAGCCAGACGAATATCAAACTTTCTGAATAATAGTTCAGTCTTCATAAATATTTAAAATAAATTATTAAAATAATTATTTTCCAAGATAAATATTAAAATTTAAAAAGTTATATGTATGTTTAGAAGCCTAATATTTATCAAGAGTAGGCCACACTTAAAGCATGTATAAGTTTAAAAAGTTTGTTAATATATTAAATTTATAAACATTCTACTTTTTATTAACTTATTATACAAAAGGTATTTCACAAGAGATCTGGCACTAGAATGCATTTGGAACATAGAGTATAATATATAATTTAATTTGAATAAATATATTTGTTTATGTATGTAATAATATCACTTTAATAGTTTTTTTTATTAATATGTAAGTATATTTTATAATATTATATAAATAAGCAAATTCTGAAATTGGCATATCTAAATTCCAGGTTCCTATGCATTATTTTAGCTATTGTAATGAACAAATAAATTTTTAAATATATTTAAAAATAAATATATATAGGAGGAGTAGTTTTTCACCACATTTAAAATAAAGATAAAATTTGCCATACATATTACATATGAGAAACCGATAAATTTCTTTAGTTATTAATTTGTGCTGGTTTCAAAAGAAAATCGATGCAATGCGTAATAAATTTTATAATTATTTTATAACGAATAAACGTGTATCAAAATGCTTTATAACCGTTTAAAATTAAGAAAAAAAAAAATGCTCTAGTATTATTTTACTCTATGCATAGCTCTGGGAATGTTCCATTGTTAACCCTGCTAGTTTGTTTCCATGATCAACCCAATTTTTAAGCCTACCCCTTAATTCTTCTAAACTTTTCGATTTAGCTTTATTGATTCGTTTATATTTAACGTCTTTCGGTTTTGTAACAGATCTATGATTGGACATAACGCGATTGTAAGTTGTCATGTGGTTCATAGGACTTCTTTTTATCGGTTCATCATCTTCTATTTGTGTTGTATCCGAGTTGGATATTTCCAGTTTTGTATCAGAAGACCACAGCTCTTCCTTGTTTTTCAATTTGATAGCTTTACCACTAGCAGCAAAAGATTCTCTTTTCTGTGAAACACTTGCCTTACCATCGCTACTGGATGCGCTGTCAACATCAACATCTTCTTCAACACTATATACAGTTTCCAGAACCTCTGGCCTGCGCAGAAACCCGTTCGAGCGGCGCATCGATGAATATTTTAAACTTGGATCTACTGCATCGGATATTGAACGCATGACTGTTATAGAATCTGCACTAGAAGATCGGAACCTTGGTACTATATGTGATATCGTACTATCAGAATCTATGTCTTCCATAATAACGGCACTGTCCGAATCATTTAATGAATCTAGATCTAAAATATTGGCATCTAAGTCCGTGAGATCAAGATTTAACGCATCTAAACCATTTTCTATCAAACGGTTTCTTAACAATTCGATTATTCGTTGCTGTCGATAGATTATTGTTTCTCTATGGTTAAGAAGTGCTGCTATGTCTTTTTGTTTGCGAACAAGCCGAGACTCAAATAATAACAATTTTGAAGATAATACTTTTAATTGTTCGGACTTCTCTAGTTGTAGTCTCAATACAACCTCCTCCTGAAAGAAACATATACAGAAGCAAATTAGAATGATTATTTTACAGTAGTTAAATTGTAAGACTTATGTAACACACTGCTTTTGATGAAAGCGAATTCAGGGTGCTACAATATATATATATATATATATATATATATATATATATATATATTAGACATATGCCATAAGAATTTTAAGGTGTCAATACAATTATTATTTGAAAGTCGTTATTATCAATGTGCACGGAACTAAAATAACAGCAAGATTCAAGCCGTCAATTAGGTAATCAAATTCTAAAACCAATTTTGTATTTACATTGGGCCTGTAATATGTATTGTTTGCATATTCTCGATTTCGATTGCATATTCTAATATTTCAAATTGAAATAAACTTTACTCATGAAATACAACACGTTCCCACCTACATATTCAAGTCTTGAAGTTTACTGCAAAGCCAAAATTATTCTTGAATTCCTTGTTTCACATTGAAGTTTGAGTTGTTTGAGGAAAATTTAAAAGTTAAAAAAAAAAAAGTCCATATAAATACATGCGTTTATAAATAATAAATTTTAATTACCAATTTACATAGTAAATGTTTATAAAACTTGTTATTATACTATATATTTTTCGAACTGTCCCGGTATTCCCAAAGTGAGATCGGGGAGTTTACTCCGACCAATATCCAAATAGACAATAACAATAAAAGTACATGTCTAATATTACAGAATAGAATTGATTAACCTGTATTCTATGAGCTCTGCGCCAAGTTAAAAGTTGTTGAGCCTGTGAACGATAACGATGTTTTAAGTCTTTGATAACTTTCCGCGCTTCGTCCAAATTTGCAGCTTCACTATTGCCAGATTCAGACTTCATTTCAGATGATCCAGCTGAAATTGATGTACTGGAATCCCTGTTGATATTGAAAAATCTGGAAAAGATAGAGAGAAAAAATAATCAGGTTATTTATTTTGTAAACATGGAATCATATATGAAATCATTTATATGATTTTTACATTTTTTTTTTAGTTTTCTAATAACTTTTCAATTCTACAATGTTTTGAATAGATCACTAAACTCTTTGGAAACACTTCTCACTCAATGTATTTTACGCTATTGATCTTAAATTCCGAATCATTTTAGTGTATTTTAATTTCCTGTTCAAATGTTGACATACCTACCTACGTAATTATGGCAACATAAATAAGATTTTTTTTTTCTTGCAGTAAATGTAGGTATTTTTTGAAGAAAAGTTATCCACAAAATATTATTTTAAATATTACTATTTTTACTGTAAATTTTTGAGATATTGCAGAAACCTCAACTGTTCCGTAATTATATTTTGTTAATTCACATGTAGGTTCTTGATTATCATATACTTAACTATACAGTCTATTAAAATATCATCATTTTTGGTTATTTTACATTAATTTAAAAATGTAATATATGAACTATATTTTAAAATTAATTTCGTTTAATATGGTACAATAATGAGATATATTTAAATAAGATTAATGAATTTAATCAAATTGTATTCATTATAATGTGAATAATGCTTTAAGAAGAAGAAGAAGCAAGTGCGGACTTTTTTCTACCAAGTTATTAAATTGTGCTGACTTGCAAGACCATATCTATAAGAATCTGGAAAATGCAAGTAGTGTTAATGTTGTTTAAGTGATTTTGATGAGGGTGACGACGATAGTAACGAATTATTAGAAATCAAAGATGTTTTTCGATGCTTAGTATTACAATTCATCGAAATACTCGCAAACAAATAATGAAAGCATTTACACCACCAGTGTAATTATTCGATAATGTTATGTCAGATGTGTTTAGATGAAATCAACTAAAAATGATAACAAGGTTCTCAAGTCATGTCTACTACTACTACCGTCCAAAACTACGGTATGATTCGGGAAAATTTCCGCTGATCATTTACTTTCGTTGATGTCATTTCTAATTCTATTAGCTGGCAGTTACAGATTTTATGTTTTAGTTATTACATTTAGTAATTTTTTAAATTGACTAGTTGAAAATAGCTTGAATGACCGCAATTATTTGCACACGTTTGTCACACTTTCTAAGATGTCCCTATACTTGGCAACACTGATTAGATCTATTAGATTAGTACCAAAAAATCCATCTGTCTCCTTAACTGAAATTGCAAATGCATAATAGGTACAATGGTTGGAAACATTCAAATAAATTACAAAAATAATTTTACAATTATTTATTTTGGTCTTAAGAATAAATACACCTAAACAATAGTAATCAACGAATCGCACAAAATTAATATAATTTTTAATAAAAGTATACATTTTTGCAAAGAAATTGATAAATCACGCAAAAAGGTACAAAATAATAATAATAATATTTACTTGTATCCGAATAATAAATATATTATTAAGATCGTAGTGCATCTTGCAATTTTTTTCGGGCTAACGCTACTCGTTCTTCCTGCCGTTTAATGTCATCATCAGCAATGGTGACAGCTTGTACTAAAGGCTGCTTTGGATCCAAAAACACACCGGGATTTTTCTCCAACGCTGTCTTCGATCCTGTTTGACCAGTAACAGGTTGAGTAGATACATGCAGGGCAGTCGCAACAGATTGTATGATTGTTTCCTCGGAAACATTCGGACCAACGGGTTTCAAATTTTTCGGCAATTCCATGCCACTAAATTCAATACCGTCTAAATCACAAGCGCGCAGTCCTTCGAGTCGTTTCTCCCATATCAATTGTTTGGGTTTATCTTGCGTTCCATGTTTAAAATCTGTTTTCACTTTACCTTCTTGTGTTTTATAAACAGTGACTGGTTGTTTAAATATTGATGCTGTTTGTCTAATTGGTGGCACTAAAGATGCATCATTTCGTATACCTCGGCTGTAGTAATATACGTCAACTTTACCGGTTTGCAGACCAGTTTTTCGCAACATATCTTCTCTGTTCCATCTTTTAGGTATTGATGCACAATCATATTTCGTTTTTTCTATTGTTACACTCATTATTTAGTATGAATTTATATTATTAATTATTAATAACCAATACATTCCCTCAATGGCAACACTCGCAGAACAACCAAGAATTGAATTAGAACTGAGAATTGAGAAAGCAAAAGGCTGGCGCAGAGGGAGGAGTCTATACATCGAATAATACCGAAACCGTCCGGCTGATGTCGGGGTAGGCACAAGCCAATGCGAAGTAAACGTAGTAGATGCGCCATGGGAGAGTAAAATAAAATACTATTGCACTAGGGCGACACATGTGCTTATAAACATAACTAAGTAGCAACTGATTGGGGCGCTATTTATAAGTTACAGTAAAACTTGGACGAATTAATATTAAAAAAAATTATATTTCTGTAAGACTGACAAATGGAATTTAAATACAAATCTTATATTTTACAGTTTGTAACTGTCCTATTTATAATATATATTAAATAGTTTCATTAATTCTTCATCTTCCATACGGGAAAGTAATGAAATTTCATTTGTTTGTGTCATTATTGAATATTAATTTTGATAAGAGTAAGAAGAAGACAATTGGTTTCTTATAGACTATTAGATGTCTCACTCGTTGTAATTGTATAGTTTGCACGTTAATGAATGATTACAATCAACAGAACTATATAAAACAATAACAAAATAATGAAAAAATCTTGTTAAGATGCTCTAAAAATTCAGTATAAATTACAACATTGCCGAATGGAAAAATCGACAACTTTCTAATTATTTCTATTGCGAGTAACCCATGTAAGGTAGCATCAAGAATGTTATTACAAAAATTTGCTGAAAGAAAAAATTCGTTAACATTTTTACTATAATATCTCCCATTTTTGTTTAGAACGAGTTCGTTTTCCAAAAGCGTTCACCGTTGCTACGGCGCACTGGTAGGTATTGCTTTACAATATTTAGCGCAAAAATGATTTGGATATTGTTTAATATAATTTTTCGGCCTTGAACATTAAAGAAATATTACATAAATAGTGATGCATTCGTCTACATACTACATATCTATATGTATGTATGTATGTACATACACGCATAGACAGTAAACGAACAGATTTTATTCGAAGCAAACTCTCGATTCAAGGAAGGTCAAAACATTGTATTTCTGATAAAATCCTGAGTTTGATTTTTATTTTCTAATACGAAGTATTGTAATGATGAAAAAATCTATTTCGAGATTTTAACGGAAATACATCCTTTGACCTTTTCTGAATCGAGTTCAGTGTGGGCCACTGGAAATGTTTTTCATGATAAACAATATTTTTCATTCATTTAAGTTTTCAAATAAACTTATGTGCAATAGGCATTTAAAAAACAAAGTTGATTATTTTGGGAATGCTAATTTTGAATTAGATTAAATCTGTTTGACCGTTTTGGATGATAATAAAATAGGATGATTGATGTCTTAAACTAATTTTAGTGATGGATCCATATTCTAATTACTAGTTTATTTATTGGTGGAACAGCGACACATACCAGACTCAGACAGTTATTCGGTGATTTACCTATGCAATAGTGGAAAATTGTAAGTAGTAGCTTTGAATATACATCTTAATAATAATAATTAAAATATATATTCAAAATCTATAATTAATACTAATAACTGCATTGATGCTAAGATCATTTGTTGTAAATATGTAATTGTAACAATATGCAGTCTCAAATAATATAAAAATTATCTGCTTGCATCTTTGTAATAAGTGTAAACTAACTTTCATGCAAATATACATTTTTATGTATGTTATTTAATTTATTATAACTAGGTATGGTGGGTAATTTTCAAGAAATTTTATTTAATTACAACAAAAGTCGATAGTGACCGATATAAAGCTTTTTATGATCATTTTTAAAAATGTCCTATGCTATTATTACTAAAATTAAGGAGTTTGGTTACCCTAAAGGCGGAAAAAATAGGTCAATTTTGTGAATTTTTTCCAGCAAAACTATACAATAGTTCAAAATTTGGAAAAAAGGACTTTATTATATGCATGTTGAGCAAGGCTTTTAAATTTTTTTTACGAGCTTTGAGGATAAAATGGCGGCCTCCCAGCATTTTCCCAGTGACGCCTCTTTTTTCAGTCCTTTACGGCCGGACCAATATTTCCTGCATTTTTAAAATTAGAATCATGAACAAAACAAATTTCGATTTTATATACGAACAGCTAGAGAAGTACGTAGTATTTTTTTCAAAAATTACTAATAACAATTGAACCATGACCATAATTAAAAAATCCTACGTACTTCCATGAAGAAAGTAGTTTTAAATATACAGTTAAATTTTCAAGTCAATCGGGAAAGATTTGTCCGAGTTATCGGTCCGGCCAACTTGTAAAATGTTTTTTCGAGAAAAACGCGTTTAAAGTTGTAAAGCTGTAGCGTTATTGCGCTCGGGCCATATTCGAAATTCAGGCATAAAACGACAGCATATTATTTTCAAGATACTAAAGAATAGATAAAGGAAAACAAAATTTTTTGTTAATCTTGAAATCTCTAGGGTAGCCTAACTCCTTAAATATTTTATTCCTTAATTTATTTTTAGATTTTCTACGGCTTATGTATGTATGTATTATGTATGTATGTATGTATGTATGTATTAAACAAGAGAGCCATACAGCTATTAATCCATTTATGGCCAGTTGCACCACTACAGCTTCTAATTAAATAAATATATCTTATACAATACAAAAAATGTAAAAGTGTTCTTTTGTATTGTATGGAGAATTTACTTTGCTGTCAAAGGAATCATTCGATTTTGTTGAATTACGTACGTTACAGTGATACCATGGGGTGTAAGTGAAATGTTTTTAAACTTTGCATAAGTAGTTGAAATCTACCAAATTCTAGAAAGTATTTAAAATTGTTTCAACTTCCTTAACTAGTTTAAATATTAAAACTATTTGAAATAATTCAACACAATATAACCTGTGCATGCGCCCTACTTGGTAATTTACTATATAAGTTTCTGTTGAAATACGGCCCACGTGACGGTATAAACACGCACCGTCTATCCTTTCACTTTATCTTATTAGTGTAATTTTTTGAACAATTTTAGTTTTGCTTAGGTGTATGTATAGGTACCATATTCGACAAAAATTTAATAAAGATAATAAATATAAACAATTATATCCAACCTTTCTTTATCCATGTATATTTGGATTGGAGATCATTAGCTGGTAAATGTTCACAGACATATGTATATGGTCAAGTTTGAAAAGTAGCACAAAAAAACACAAAAATGTATCACACAATAAAGCATAGATAGACTGAAATCAAACACATGGATTCACAACACATAACAATCAAAACAGACGAGAATCACTTTTTTCAAACTAGGAAACTACAGCATTCAGCGTTTATTGCGCCAACCACATAGGTAATGAAATATGTTTATTGATGAAGAATGTAACACAGATTGCGTGATTGCAAGTGCCAGGTACAACCAACTCCAACTGTACTGCCAGGTAACGGACATGGGAACGACAACACCGTCGAAATGCGATCATTTTGTTGTACTCTACTCTACTACTTGACGCTTGCGAGCTTGACACATGCTTATAGATCCGACAGGTCTGCGACCGTACCTGGATACGTGCTTCGTTTATTTGATCACGATTCACGATCGCTGGCGTTTCGCCGGTTACGTTACCGAGCCGCGAGCCTGGTTCAATGCTCAAAATGCAACCCAACAGGTAACAGCGCCCCACTACGACAATATTTTCACTCTCTATACGGCTTTGCGCAGTGTACGTCTTTGTGCAGTGCGCACAGCTCGATGTAACGGTATATTCGGTACGGTCAGACTCGTGATATGTGATGTATGTATATTTATGTATATATGTATGTATATATATATATATATGTATGTATGTATGTCTGTCTGTCTCGGCTCTCTATTGTTGATGACGTATTTTTGTGACAACTGCACAATCCTATCTCGGCTCACTACAGCATGCACCACACAACGGGAATAATCAAGATGTACCTATTTGTTAATAAGTAATGTTGAACAGTTGATTTGTTAAATTATCTTCGTCTACTACCATTTTGTATGCTTCAACTGACTGAGTTCCGTTTGAAATGGGAATGGAACATTCCGAGCACTTACCATTAAAGTACTTCCCAGTGTGGGAATGGCAAGATGCAAAACATGTTTCTATATAGTATGGTAGAAAAAGTATACCCAAGCAATATTTGACGTGTTGGATTCAATATTCTTGTGTTCGTTGAATCTAAAACGTCAGATCGTCGTAATTATGCAATTGTCTAACACACGTCGATAGCACGTGCTCTACGTGAAATATTTGAAACTACTAAACCATGTATGTCTGTATAATTTGCACTGAATTTTCTTTTTCTGTATATACTTAACTATGGTAGCATGAATAGGTACGAAATATAAGAATAATTTCAATTAAGTCAAAATACGTCATAACGTTAATTTAGCACCAAAATGTGTCACCATCAGGAAATTCTAAAGATTTAAAATACGGACAGCCAAAACTTATTTACTAAATACAATAAAGTAAAAACAAGAGATATGTTTATGCAAATAAATATTATAATGGTTGATAATTAAAATACAGAAAGAAATATACAATAATTCATGTTTACAACAAACTTAGACACAAGCTTACAACGATGAAAGTATCAGCTAACAGGTCATAAACAAGCAATCAATCATAAATAAGGTTCTGACCAATATTTTACAGTTCCACTAGGTTGCTCAAAAAGATCTGTGGATTTAACCCTAGAACGTAATTTAATTGTTGTCTTTGGTTTTTGATTACTTAACATTTGCGACGGTGTCAAAATGGATTTTGAACTAAGTCCAGTACATTCAAGGAAGTGCTCATACGTTGGTTCTGAATCACGCGAATTCATGGACGTTGTTGTTGTTTTTTCATTTTCATAGACTAAACCATTCCGTTGCGAGGATATACTTTTCTGCAACTGTTGTAGTCTTTTTATTCTATGTGGATGCATATCTTTAGTAGCACGGACAATTTCAACAGATGTATTTGATTTGACTTCCGGCGTGCCCAAATGTTCCGATTCTAGTAAGGTTTTTTCATTTGGCATTTTGCATGGTGTTGCATAAGTCGTTTCATAATTGGATATATCTGATTGATAATCCTCACCTATTTCGCAATCGTCTAAAATGAATTCTTCAAAATTTTGACTTAAATCAAATGTTTCAAAACTGACATGTTCACATTTCGGTTTCTCCGACGTTGCGCATTGTTTTTCGTAATTTTGAGAATATTTCAGACTGGTACTGTCCGTTTTTAATTTGCATTTAGCCAAAATGGTATGCTGGTTATTACAACTAGAAACTAAATTTGAAACAGATGTCCCAATAACAATACGATTACGAAGTTTATCATTTGTAAGTCCACCCGTGATTTGTTTAAGCAATTGCGAATTATTTTTTATATAGTTGTCTTGCGAGATATGTTTTGCTTCTTTTGTTTCTTCATTTTCTTCAGGTATTATAATTTCAGAAACTTGGGGTAGTTTAGGTATCTCGGGTTCAATTTTATTATTATTTACCAAAGCCACGTGCTCAATATTAACTATATTAGCCATGTGAATGTGTTGTTGTGGATGCTTTGGCGCTTGTATATCACCATTTTCCTCGGCATTATTTGTTACGAGACTTGGTGACAGCGGCCCATCACTTTTATTAAGAACACAAGAAGAGTTTGGAATCGTTGATATGGATTTTGATATGAACATTTTCTCTGTTGGTAAATTTAGTTCGGATATTGAACAATAATCCGGTTCCGAATCAACACTCAAATTAGCTAAATCGTCCAATGATTTGTTTAGAAAATTGCTTTGCATTCTAAATTTAGAAATGAGATTTGCTGGTTTCGGAGGTAAAGCTGGAGGAGTATGAGCAAATTTTGTTTTTTTCTTTAAAACTGCTTGCTTTGTGCATTGCGATACCCCTGTATCCATATCAATATAATAATGCTGTTGATTTTCGGGTTCTACTAATCTATTCAAGTTGTTGCACTTAGTTAATGTTAATTTTTGTGTGGCCATTCGATTAATTTGATTTTCTTGTAAATTTTCTAATTTTGAGGTAGGTGACGCAGCTTTTAACAAACCTGAACAACTGTGTACGCTATCACTACTATCACATTTGTTTATTATTAACTCATAATCATTACTGTAAATACTCTGAGGTTCTTCGTAAAAGTTCGGGCCTACCTGTATTGGAGTTTCATAGTAATCACCTTGATATAGTGACGCATCATTATTTTTCTTTTGAAAGTTATTTTCAGAGGTCTCTTGTTTGTTTTGTATTGGCAAATCTATCGATGGCACGTCTCGAGTTTCGTCGCTGAACTTGACACGTTTCTGCAATTTACTTTTTGAATTACGTTCGAGTTCGGGGCTTTTGGGTGGTGTAGTTGTTGTATCATTGATATTTTGAAGTAGAATCTGATTCATACATTCCAGAACTGGATTGTTTCTATAAAGGTCCTGTTGGCCGTCATCTTCCGGATCACTAGTACTTGCATACCAATTTTCATTTTGTCCGCTGTCATTCTCCTCGTCAAACACTGTTATTTTATCCGAGATAAGGCGACCTTTGTTTACAACAGTGCTCTTCGGGGAATGCATCACTTCTGTTTCGTTATTAGTTGTTGTTAATTGATTTACTAATTTTGGCATTTTTTTCGTTGAATGTTCAACCAATGGATTGCATAGCGCGGAATTCGATGTCTCGTTGAATATCGCGAAATTGGGCTTTTCGTTGCATACTAGTGGTGCACTAGATTCGGAATGTCCAGAATGTACAGAAGAAACTTTATGATCTCTGTGTGAATCTGTCGCAGGGGTTTCTTTAATTCCATGCAGACAATCCATTCGACTAGAGTACGTATCATCTATACCTTCGCCCTCGCCGAACATATTGCCAATTTTATCTGATACTTGTTTAATCTGTTCTCTGGTATTATGCGTGTCACTTACTTTGCTGTATGCATCTTCTAATGAGCTATCGGCACTCGACTCCCGCGATTTCAACACATGCAAATATATCCCCGTCATTCGCCTATGAATATTTGACTTTTTACTTCTCTTATATGAGCCGTCATCACTTTGTTTATATTTATATTTGTTTTTTTCGTAGGTTATTTTTGTATTATCGCACTTGGCCGTGTGTTTCTGAGTTTCTTCTCCTCCTGACGATGAATGATTTTCTGGCAATGAATTATACAGCTCCGAAGCACTCTCCCAATGTTCTTGGTTTTCGACATAGCTGCTGTCGCAACTGTCATTATTGGACCCCGAATAACACTGAGTACATTTATTACAATACAACACAGTATTTCGTAGACGGCGTAACTCTCTTTTTTGCCATTGGATAATATCATCTTTTTCTTGAAGCTGGTGACGAATTAATGCCTGTTCTTGCCTTAGACGAGCTTCGAATTCCAAAAGAGAACGAAACACTTTCTTTAATTGCTCGTCTCTCAATCGTTGTTCAGAAATAACTTGCAATTCTTTAGTTTCGAGTTTTCTATTGAATTCCGATACTAGCTGCCGGCACCTGCGTGTCTGCAGCTTCAAGGCGCACTGAGCCATCTCCAATTCACAAAACACGATTGCCGTTTCTGTTGTATCCATCTAAAAATAGAAAATCAATTTTATTATTCAATTATAATTTATATATGTTTAAATAAACGTATTTTGACCAGCTGAGAATTTTAGGGATGACGTCTGTCTGTCTGTGTCTGTAAAAGCTCAGCAGCCGAAACTGATCATCATGAAAACTTAACATAAAATCTCATGTTTTTAAAAAGTATATTCAAGCCGGAATTGCATGTTTAGGTACGAACATTTTCATATTATCATACCTACTACGTATAAGAAATTTTTTATTGTCCAGTACCGCTTGAAGAATAATACCTATATATAAAAGATACAATGCAAACAGATCTAATTGGGTCCACATACAATATCCAAAATTTTATATAATTTGTAGTATAACAGTGACACATATTAGATTTACGAGCAAGCAATCAACATACATCTAAGTCTATGGGTTATTATATACCTATTTTTGCGGTATAATGCGAAACGAATTTTTAGCGATAAAACATTAAATAATCAATAATTCTTAAAATATTACAGCACAATTCTAAATACTTTAGACGTTTTACTTACATATGGCACATTCCTTGATTGATGTTTATTAGCTTGAGTTATAAAATAGTTCTCAACTTCATTATTATTTTGAAGTATTTAAAACAGTTAACAGTTAATTGTCGCCAATTTAAAATAATAGCTTGCACGCAAAAGCAAGATTGAAATTAATTTCAAACGATTTTGGCCGCTATCAAACGCCAAACGCAGACCACAAAATGATAATAAAACATACTACGAAAGACATGGGTTTATTTTGCGTCATGCATATGTTGTCTTCATGTATGTAAATACACAATAGATTAAAAAACAAGAATATTACAAATAGTTATCGTTATCAGGTTAATGCTTATTATCAGTGATATACAGTAAGTAACCATTATATGGCCAATTGTTATCTTCATGAAAAATGGTTTATATATATATATATATATATATATATATATATATATATATATATATATATATATATATATATATATTTATTTATTTATTTATTTATATATATATTTATATATTTATTTATTTATATATATATATATATATATATATATATATATATATATATATATATATATATGTATATATATATATATATATATATATATATTTATTTATATATATATATATATATATATATATATATATATATATATATATATATATATATTTATTTATATATATATATATATATATATATATATATATATATATATATATATATATATATATATATATATATATATAATTATTTTTTGGTTCATTATATGCGCGCGCGCGTTATCCTCCTTTACACCAATGAATTCTAAGCACTTACGTACGAATGTGAGGATTTGACGTAAGGAAAGTAGAACTCACCTTTTCATGGATGAAATCTGGCCGAGTGTAAATAGTTAGCGTAGGTTCCTTAGTTTCACCAGGAAGACTGCTAGCCCTCAATATGTGATACTTCATATTTCTTATGAGGAATTGTGATGTGTCACTTCACATATACCTCGACACCTACCATACATACATTACACGCATAAGTAACAAGTACCAGTAGGGTAATATTTTGTACTAATATCGTCGCTTTAACGTATTACACATAAATACATTAACTCGCACGTCGCACACACTATAATAACACTTTTACAAACACTACCTACTTTATCTATCTATCTATGTATGTTTCTGAAAGGTTTCCGTGATATGTAATGTTGCATTATCATAGCCTACTATCAACTATCGCGATGACTACGGCAACGTTGGACATTCCACCAGATGAAGAGGTCGTAGCAAGGATGTAAGTATTGGTGTGGTGATTCCCGAGGCATTTCATACCCTACTGTTCCTCTCCTGTCGTTTTCATAACAAAAGCTGGTCGTGTCACCATTTGTGTTTTTGTTATCACGGTTAATCTGCCGAAGTTGTTTTATTTCGCTACCCTGTGCTGTTACTAAAATCACATAAACTGATGTTTGGCTGGATTGAAATAATGGTAATTATATGTAGTACTGGTTACTATCAATCGCTGACTCCATACAAGACACATGTGAAACAGATGCCATGGAAGGCAGAAACGTGTGAGTTGATTTGTGTTGTAGCATTGTTTGGTGTGCCGAGAATAGGCACGCAGGTACTCTCAGGTCAGTTCCATCCGAAGAAATTTAAGCAAGAAGAGGTTCGAATAAATATCTGAGGAAAGAAGTGCGGGAAAAATATAACTCATATCGCGATGGCAACATTGTTTAGAACTTAACACGATGGTATATATTTGCACTTTTGTCACGCTCTCTTAAGATATCTGGGCACGTCACAGACGACGCGGGGTTCAAAAATGTTCGCATTCAATGCTGAGAGACATGTTAACCTTCTGGCGAGAATTGGCGGCTCATTTATTTTGAGACGTTACACCTGTATTTGTCGATGAATCAATGAAAATTATCAATATGTTAGGGGCAATAGAATAACCTTTATGCTATTGTATGTATGCAATGACGAAAATCTTTAATAAAGCTATATTTTCAAATTGAAATTGTAAATTATTTTCTGCGCCATGGGAAGTGTTCTGGTACATGCGCAATGAGATAAATTAAACTGTCACCTGTCCTACTCCCTGGTGCAATGCAAAATGGTTTTTCTGATAAACATGCCAAGTAATATATAACTATACCTAGTATATTTTTTAAAATATACAGTATAAAATCAACTGAAATTTAATTTGATTAGTAAAATAACAGGTAAATAAATTAAACATATATAACATTTAATCCTTTCAAATTTTTACTATTTTATAGCTTATCACATCTCGTAAGTATTTCGTCATTTAGAAAATATGAAGATTTCTGCCATACATTCTCTCCATTGGTGGCTATGATTCTTACAACTCTCTGGCTCAAAGTTTAATTGTAATTGAACCTAACTGATTTTATTTTTTGCAACGTGTTTACGTTCATATTACAGACGACTGCTACAATTCATATTACTCTAATGTAGCTAATTTCTATAAAAATTCTTTTAAAAATAATCTAAAGTAATAAAATGGTTTTTATACACTATTAACTAATATTGTTGTTTTTATTTGTTTCTATGATACATGCACATTATTTTCTATTTTACTTAATATTTATGAAAGTAATAAACCAAAGCTTTGCAAACAAACCGTAGCCGCGTCTGCTTTAGCTTGTTTTTTCGTAGAACTTGCAACATTTGGTTTGTATTCGACTCCATTTAGAATAACCTGTAAATGATTAAAGGTAAAGAGTAGCCTATTCTTAGAAATAGGGTGCATCAAACAAAAAAAAACCTTGAATAGGAAATTTTTCTTATGATCAGGCCCACATTCGAAACAACATTCATAGTTTGGAACTCCTAATTTCCGTTTTGTTGCAAATTCTCCAAGGAGTGAGACTGGATGTTTTCCTGCTAGAGTTTTAACTGTGCTTGCGTTACTTTTCATAACTTTATTGAATTTTTTATTTTTGCCTTCGTCGTTTGCAACCAAGCCTTTTTTGTCCAACTTAACTTCAAGCAACAACGGCTCCAAAGAGCCTGTTTTTTCTTTGCCTAGACCTTCTCCAGGTTTCCAACCCATTTTTTGCAGTAGATGCATGCCCATACCGCCGGTTACGGGAGCGGCGTTTTGCAGCTGATCCTAAATATCGAAAATTATTATAAAAGTTGTTTTTCATTTTGGTATACTGTATGTATGATGATTATGTATTATGAATTATTATTAAAAACTATCCGCTATGAAAATAATTTGATTTAATATATGTGTGAATATGATTGATTTCTATTATTAATTTTAGTTAATAAATCTCTAAAAAAAAAAAAATTCTATTGTAAAATAAGGGTATTTCTATCCAATTTAGGAAATGTTTGAGCAAAATTCGTTGTAGGGCGAGATCCATGGCCAAGTTTACTTACCAAATCAGCCACAACAAAACACTGGAAGTTCGAACAACAACGACCCAACACTGTTGGCAGACGCACTACTACATGTCTGTAACAAATCCTCAGGTTTGAGTCTCGCGAGTATGCAGTATGCGCACCAAATGTCAGGCCACACACTCGCGAAACGCAACAGAACAAGTGTTGATTCAAAGGCCCCGCCAAGTTAATTGTAATTGGCGCTAAAAGGTGCTTTCTATTTGACACACGGGTTATATGGTGTGATTGGATTTTGCAGTGAGTAGACGACGAGACATTCACAATGCAGTTGTTGTGGTGAGGAGAGTCTTTTTAAGATTGAAAATATTAACACTGTTGCTACTTTTAAAAGTTATAGGTATACCTTGAACTCGATTATTAGTAATTATTATTATTATAATCAGAGAATTGTAATTTTGCAGTCAATTTAATAACTAAACAAGACAGAGTCATATAGCCCCTCGCAGCACAGAAGGAGATTAATGAATTGAATGATTCGTTCGCACCATATAAAATACATATTTAAAATGAATTATTTGTGGGCCTTTTAGTGCAACACAGGTCCTGTTTTTACACAGCCATAGAATCCACCTCCTATTGAAATGGTCTATGCCTGCATTCAGAATGTAACCTGATGTATCTGAAAATTTGTTACAAACTGTGTAATACTGTAAATTCATACATGACGTTACGAATAAACAGTATTACATTTCGTTTTAAACCTGAAATTAGACGATTAGATTTGAGGAGAAGGTAAATACCTTTCTTGCCCAGGCTTGGTAACCGGAAGAAAGTTCAGACACTGACAAAATTTGCGCGCCAGTTGATCCCGTAAACTGACCAGGTTGTTGCTTACTTTGAGCCCAAGTTTGCATCTAAATGAAATTCACATTCACACGTTCAGTAGTATATTCCCAAAGAAATAATCTATAAAAATACGTACCTCTTTCTGAACGTTATAAAGTTGCACTAGGGCTTCACTATCATTTGGATTTTCTTGTAATTTTCTCATTGCGTTCAATCGTTGCGACACTATAGTGCTTATATCAACCTGCCAATATATTTACGTATATATTTATATATTATATTATACATTATTCGAACAGACATACCTCCGCTTGAATTTGAGCAGGAGTTGCCGTGACGGGCTTAACAAAAACTGGAGGAGCAGTAAGAGCTAGCAGTTTGCTTGGATTATGAGAAGGAGGTTGTGGAGGAGGAGGAGAGGAGGAGGAAATAGGTACAAACATTGGAGTAGGTGGTGCTTCAATCGCTTTTGGTGAAACTGGCACCCATTCGTTCTCGGTTTTACGGTGAAGTGTTCCACTTGACACTGGAAACTGCATGCGAAGCTCTGTGGATTTTTCTTTAGAAGTTTTTATTGGCAAAGGAATTGCATTCTATAAGATAGATAAATAAATAGTAAAAGGTCATGTTCGAACGAAATTCTATTATTAGTTATTGAATTCGTTTTTATACCTTAATATTCATGACAATCGACGTAGGCTTGTCTTTAATCTGAAATGGGTGATGAAAAATCTTCTCATTATTTTCATTCTCACTCTCAACATTTTCTTCATTGGATGAAACACTAGACAATTCTCCCATTTCCTCTTTTTTCGACAAATTCTTACAAAAGTCCGTTAATTCATCAATAGTCTTTCCTCCTGCTTTAATAGCAGCTATCACTTTCTCTTGAGCTTGTGGTCCCAGTGTAAGAGCTTCCGGTAAAGTGCCAGATCGGAGCATATTAATCGCGTTCTTCCGTGCGATCTCCAACAACTTCTTCTTGTCTATGGAAGAGGATGGTGACTTAGATCGTCTTTGCCGGTACGACGACCAATCCCGATCACGGCTCGATCGGGTTCTATCGTCTGATCGAGATCTGTGATCATCATTTCTAGGTTTATACCGATTATCTCGGTAAGACGAATATGAAGAGCGGTAGCTGTAGAACGAATCTTTTTCTCTTTTATTAGAACTGTATTCACGGTCGCGGTCGCGGTCTCTCGATTTTGATCTCGATTTATGTTTGTGCGATTTTTTACTTTCACTTTTATCTTTGTGTCTGCATTTTCGTGGTTCTTTTTCACTGTAGTTTTGTTTTCGTTTACGCTCATGTCGTGTTGTTTTTTTCTCTTCGTATTTTGTCAGTGTTATTGTTTGAACGGTATTCTCTTCAATGTATTCATCTAAAAGAACATTATATGATTGGTTGGTTGTTGTTTGGTTGGTTGGTTGGTTGGTTGGTTGGTTGATTGATTGATTATTAATACAAATTACTAACAACCTTCATTCAATATGACCTTACCAACTTATTTGACTCCAATCTATTCTACGTGCGACATATATTTACAATATCGCACTGCTCATACAAATATATTATTACTCCACTTTCAACTCACTCACAAATATGACATCCTTAAAAATGTTAAAATTTCTCGCAAACATTCCTAAAACCCCTTGAACTTTTCTCTCATACATACTCTACAGTGCTAGAGAATAAACAACTTAAATAAATATACTGTTTTCATTCTTTTCATAAAATCCTTTTCAATCGGCACCTGTCGAAAATGCTAATGGATAGTAATGGTTACGGTTGGTACTCTTGAATATTACAAAGAATATTTTATATGCTGTTATAAATATTAGTACCGATTTGCTCGTCAAGTACCACACAATTTTGTTCAGGTACATCATTCTGAGATTGGAAAGAATGGATTATAAAATATGCTTACCATCACTCTCAGACTCCGTAACTTCTCCATCTTCAACTCTAGGATTTCTATCTTTTTCTTCATTGTGTTGAGCCATAAATACAACACTATTCTTCAAATCGTTTATGACGATTTTCTCCATCTTCGATTTTTCTGTTCCTTTACTTGATTCTGCTTCTTCGTGTATGGAAGTTGTCTCAGATTCCTCTTTATTTACATCTCCTACCTCATTACTATTTTTGTTTTGCAGCAATTCAAGTTTTTTTTGAAATAATTCAAACACTGGTAAGATATTACTGGATCCATCGGCTTCGTTTTTAACATTAGTAACGGGTTCCTTTTTGACTTGCGATAAATTAAAACTATTGCCACTATTTGAATGCTCGTCTTCCAGCTTGATACGCTTTTTAATTTTACGTTTGTGTGACTTAGTTGAAGAACCATCGTCACTGGTATCCGAACTGTATTTGTGTTTTGATTTCTTCTTGTGCTTTTTATCTTTATGTTTGTGTTTCTTTTTGCTCTTTTTGTGTTTCTTTAACTTTTTCTCTAGTGTCGGAGGTTCGGCATTGAACGAGCTGAATAGCTCTGACAATATTTCGGCAGATGATTTATGTGGCTCTGGTTTCATATCTATTACTTCGTCCATGATGTAAAATATATATATGTATTTAACTTTGTTTAAACATCACTATTTTATTATATAAAAAAGCATACTTCTCAAAACATGTATATCAGTGTACTTGTCAGTACTACAAAACCTTGAAAATGACATTCAAATACCCAAGTAAGAAACGCAAATGTATAATAGACGAAATTATGTGACGTCGAAAATGCGGGAAATATATGAGCATTATGAACACCACATTATATATATATATATATATATATATATATATATATATATATATATATATATATATATATATATATATATATATATATATATATATATATATATATATATTTATATATATTTTATATATAAAATATAAATAGAAGAGCTGCCTTTGTACTAAATAATCGAAAATATTGACTGTTCTACACTTATGCCATAAATATATTTACATGTACAAATGTATATAAATATTTTCAAAACATTTTCCTTGGCGAATGAAGATAACATGGTTAACAAATGTATATCACTAACAATAATCATTAACCTGAAAATGATTCCTATTTGTAATATTCTTGTTTTTTAATCCTCTGTTGTTATTTAGATACATGCAGACACCATATGCATGACGCAAAATAAACCCATGTCTTCGTAGTATGTTTTTACATTTTATCATCATTTTGTGGTCTGTGTTAACAAAATAATTACGCAGAAGAATCGATTTAAAAATCCGGTCTAAGCATGTGTTGTGTATATCGTATGTACAAACTTGAAATACAATTTCAAACGAATTCAATATATTTTATTTTTAATCTTTAGTTTACAGGAGAATAAATTTATTATATGTACATATACATATTTTACACGTTAGATATTACATATTTATAATTTTTTGAAAATAAAGTTGAAGCTTTGAATATATGTTAGTTAAGATATACATACATATATGCAAAGGTTGAACTGTTGAATGTAAGTACTTACGCCAACGAAAGTTTAAAATTCTCCATAATATCGTAGTTTTATTGCTGTACTATCGTATTGTAGAAAATTAAGAAAATTATATTAAATGTATGAAAATAGAACAAAAAAAAACAGTGCTCAAAATGATTAGCCATCGAAATACCATTAAAATTTATTTATTATTACAAAAATAATATTATTATCGAGGAAACAATAGCCGGCAACAAATTAAGTGTTGCTAATAACACTTTCGTTTTTGTTTTTGATAAATTAGCATAGTCCCTACGTACGTTAATATTGAACTTATGCCGTAATAAAAATAAAAAAAACCATAAATATATCCAGTAGTAAGTCTATTTCAAGTGTTTCGTAGAAATTGAAAATAATATGAATCGACTAGAGTTGAAAGGCACTAATTCTAATATCTTGACATTATTTTTTTACACCATTTAGTTATATCCGATTCTTGGATAGCGTTGGTATTAATAAATATCATCTCTTATTTGCATTGTTAGAAATGTGTTTACAATCTGGTTGCACTAAAAAAACGAGAATAATAATTACGTCATATTTAAGATAGATCACACAATTCTTCATCTAGGCTCAAACGCAATTGCCTTTTAATCCTAATCATTCAATCAAATTTGTAATTGTTCCTCGTTTCATTCGGAAAATATGGCAGAAACAATTGACAGAAATTCAATGAGCTGAGAAACAGTAATATACATATACATAAATACACTGAAGTTGATCTAACAATTGATCGATTGATTATTAATTAATTATGAATGCTTGTTGGACAAGAATTTTCCAATATTTTGGTAACAACTGTATGATCTATCTCAAAGGTAGCGCACACAACTATTTTGACAAATAGTGCCCGCTTCTTCACTATGAAATATGTATATGTATATATGTATATATATATATAAATATATAAATATATATATATATATATATATATATATATATATATATATATATATATATATATATATATATATACATATATACACTGAAGTTGATCTAACAATTGATCGATTGATTATTAATTAATTATGAATGCTTGTTGGACAAGAATTTTCCAATATTTTCGAATAAAACAGTAAATAAGGTGTTGCCGGGGAATTTCGTTTATTATTCAACATTTTCTGGAAATCTTTTGTCGATAAAGTACGAATAATATCATCATCACATTCGAGCCATAATTGGCCGTCCTCATTTTGCTTACCATCATCTAGAGTGTTAAGAACATTTTCAATAGAAGATTTACTCAAACGAATTCCACAACAATCCATACTTTTGCAACTCGTGACACCGTTTGCCGTTGCATTTTTACTATTTAAATGATTCGTGGAAGAAGATTTATTAGCGCAATCCGAACCGCCAATATGATGCGATTTTGGCTTTAGAAATTTAAGGAGATTCATTGATTTCTCTGCAGTACTAGATGGAAAAGTTGCAGCTTTGGAATGATCCCGGCAACAATCCAAATACTCGCAGTGATGATCCGAAGCTCGAGTATAAGCAATGTAATGCCCCGAAGCCATGGTAGATCCTAGATGCATAATCACCCCATATAATTGGTAGCTGTGTTGTTTCTCTACGGAGTTGCTGCATTTGTCACAGAAACATTCTAAAATCAACGGTGTTGGAATGTAATGATTCACCTTCTCTGTACCTCCTGCCGTGGTAGAGAATCGTTTAAGCTGCAGCACCAGCAAATTGGGCAGTCTTTCGTATGAAACTTCGCGCCTGGCTTCATTGTACCGTACGCATTGCTCGCACCAATATTTATTCGTATCTCGCAGATTCTCGGTGGTGACACACGAGCTGCGGTAAAACATTTTCTCATCTAGTAGATCAGATTCCATGCTTGTGATTGGAACACAAATATCATAGAAAGGTTCCTTGCGTTCGGTAACCGATTCACACTCTAAGCATTTTGTTCTGCGCAAGGTAATGCCTCCGAAGTCTTCGGAAACAAAATTAAATCCAATTTTTTTGATTAATCTATCAATTGGCATTTGATTTGTATTCGCGTTTGTTGTGTCTATTCCATTAAAATGTTCTTCCTCCTCTTTGATTTGCGCTTTATCTTTCGAATGCTTGTCCATCTTTTTCGGTGTGGTTGTTGATGATGTTGTTATTGTTGGTGGTGGTAGTTGTTGTTCTTTGTGCTTTTTCCATGAGCGTCGTACACTCCACGATTTACTAGTGGTGGTGGTTGAATTTGATTGAGAGCTTTCAAGTAGTAGCTCGTTTTGTAGATCCGGCTGATTTTCTACTTGTTTCGCTAATAAATTGCACGTTTCTCGCAAAATATCTAGTAAATAGACGAGTAGTTCGTGCGCATCTTGTTGTTGGTGGCCTTGGTAAATAGAATTGACATCAATTAGAGCTTGCAGAAACGAGGCTGGTTGATAAGAGTCACTACTTTCTTTCATTTCTAGACTGTGCAACGATGTATATAACTCATGAAGTTTCTCTGTTGCTACTTGCATTTTTGACTTTGGATGTAACTCATTTTGAGAATTGCCAAAGGACAGTAAATCCTTGTTGCTAGAGCTGCGGCAGCTTGGTCCCGTCATATTGCCGATATTTCGACCTAAAGAAGAACTTTTCACTTTAGTTTGATTGAGTTTGGAATGCATTAAAGCCAAATCCGCAACTAGGTGGTGTAAGTTGTGAAGAAATGACGGAGTAAACCTCAAAGTGTATAGTACACTGTTTAAATAGCACGTGTTACCCATATTGGACAACGTGGCCACTGGTAAATTGTCATTATGTGAACTGTCGTTATCCGACGAGCGATATCCGTTCAACATATTAGTGCCAGTATTTCGTATTTTAACACTTTTCGAAAATTTGCTATTTAGGTCTAGTTTCCGTTTGCCAGGGTACGTCGTGTCGGTTACGTCGTCGTCTTTTAAAACTGATGAGTATCGTTTTAACAAACTATTACTTGGGGGCATTGCTCCATTTTTCGATAACGATAGCGAAAGGACACTACGGACAGGAACCCGTGCCACTTCATCATCCCTCTGCATCACTGACATTTTTAATCATCCTACGGAATAAACATTTATTATACAATATATATATATATATATATATATATATATATATATATATATATATATATATATATATTTACTTACTGTGCATTCAATTATATATCTTGCAAATGTTTTCTTAAACTTATTACTAAGTACTACCACCATAGGGAGTATTTCAAGACATGACAGTAATTATTTCGAATAAATATTTTTTATATATTTGTTATTAATACTTGATTCTATCTCTATCTATCCATCAATCAATCAACTAAACATACATCATTGAACGAATCAACTAAAGCTGATTACGCCCAATAATTAACTGTTGATATAAATACTTCCAAAAAGTAATACAGTCATACAAATGTTTGGGCATATAACAAAATCACATCAAAAATACTCTATGCCGCATTGTTCCATAAGCAAAAAACAATTAACTATGCAATTTACGTGAAGAACATTTTGGTAACACGTGAAACAAAATGCATTCGGTTTCATATAATACGGAGTTTCATTTGAATTATCGAGCACATTCAAGAACCAAGTAAAATGAAATCCAATAACTGTTACTTACATATTTTCTGTATTTAATATATTATCACTTCTAAATATATTTTTGCATTGCAAAGTTATATATATATATATAATGTATAAAATACAAATATATTATTCGGTACTTGTAAAACTTTCATTTAGCAACAATTTTTATCAACTAAATTAATAATTAAATGCCAATGTCTTCTATTACAAGGAGCTTCTAGGTTTACTCATGCTCTCAATCAGAGCAGTCGCGGTCAAGGTGTTGACATCAGCGATTTGTGTTCGTTGATCAAACTAATTAATTTAGCGCGATATTAAAAATGTTATACTATTCTTAAAAGTATGACTTCAAATAGGTACTAAATAGAGAAATCGCAATGTCATATAAGATTATAACAATGTTTTGAATTTGTCTACTTTATGATAAAGAATGGGGCGTTAATTACATAAGCACTACCTAGTATTAGTAACTAAGTTCATATTTTACCGCTGATAATGAAATGTTTGGCAGTACTCAGCAGTCAGAAATGTCAAATTCAGAAAAGAAATCCTATAAACAGATAAATCAGGCTAAAAAACAACAAAGTAAAGTTTGGAAAGAAGAAAAAATATTAAAGAAATATATAAATGAAATAGAGCAGGTAGAAATAAAAAATGATTCAACGAATGTGGCATCATTAGAGGTTAAATCGCCATCAACAATCAGCATTGCAATACCTGGCTCTATACTTGATAATGCCCAGTCACAAGAATTACGAACTTATTTAGCTGGTCAAATAGCACGGGCGGCTTGTATTTTTCAAGTAGATGAAGTAATTGTGTTTAATGATTTCGGTGATGCTGTCATACATGGAAAAAAAGCAAAAATTGGAGATGATACTAATAATGTTCAAACTGCTCCACATTGTTGTGTACAATTGGCGCGAATTTTACAATATTTAGATTGTCCGCAATATTTAAGGAAATATTTTTTCCCCATCCATAACGATCTAAAGTTCGTTGGGGTTTTGAACCCTCTGGATGCACCTCACCATTTACGTCAAAGCAATGACTTTATATTTAGGTAAATATTTTATGTTTTAAAGATAACACAGAAAATGTATGCTAATTTTTTGAATTGAAACACTTGTACTAGAGTAAACAAAGACTTCTGGTCTGAATATTCTTTACAGAAATAGAAGCATGTTCAAATCTCAAATTTGATAATTTTACCTTACTTACACATTCCGTTCAAATAAGTATAACAAATAATTCGGCGACCGGACGTCCGTCAATAATAATAATATTCGTTTATACTGCTTAAGTCTCAGATAGAAAGCGCATTATTATAATTGTTGCTCATGTAACATATATCGTTTTAAATTAATTACTAATGTCTAGTCTAGACTAAACAATATAATATGCATTATTACAAAAATATTTGTTGCATTTATAATAAATGAAAAAAAATAAGGAATCTCTTTAAAAAATGTTTACAGAGAGGGTGTTATAACGAAGAAACCCTTTAAGGAAAACAAAGGATCTTACGTAAATGTTGGTTTACTTCAAGATATTTGCGTGGACAAAGCTCTGAACCCTGGATTACGTGTAACTGTTCGTTTATTATCTGCACCAGATGGTAGCAAAAAACAAAAAGGTGAAATCGTTCCACCAAATGCGCCACGAGCCGAAACTGGCGTCTACTGGGGATACACCGTTCGCATTGCGAATTCGTTATCGCATATATTTTCGCAATCCCCTTACGAAAATGGATATGATATGACTATTGGTACGTCTGATAAAGGCAATGCCTTAGATGAAACAGTGTGTCCGAACTATAATCACGCTCTCATTGTATTTGGAGGACTGCAGGGACTAGAATCCGCTCTAGAAAACGATGATGTCTTAACAACAGATGATCCATCGGATTTATTTGATTTTTATTTGAACACGTTACCAAATCAAGGCTCACGTACAATCCGAACTGAAGAAGCTGTTATTATCACTCTTGCAGCATTGCGAACCAAATTAACACCGAATATCAAACCAGTTGTATTTGATGATGATCATGCATGAAACTCGCCCACAAACATTCTGTTTTCATAATTTTTTTTGTCATATATATATATATATATATATTAATTATGTATTGAGGGTGGCAAACATAATATTGAATATTTAAATAAATTAAATGTGCGATTACATTTTATAATTCAACATCTCAATGTTGCACTAATGAATATTTACACCCTGCATCCACTATTATATATATATATTAATCTTGAGAGAGCCGGGATTTTAAAAAATTTGAAAGTTCATTGGAATCAAACCAAGGTCAAATGTTGGCGAGTCCCCCCCTGACGCCACGTGGCGTCTTCCCAACCCCCTGGATTAAATAGAAAAGTGTACAAAGCTTTACAACGGTAAAACGGCAAAAAAGTGGGTACGTCACGAAGGATACACTATTTGATATTAGGTAAACAGAGATTGCTTTTTGTTTCCACAGAAATATCAATTGGTTTTAATTAAAAACTGCTTTTAAAATGGGAATGTAATGTAATATGTTCTCGATTGTAAATAATGCACAATAGAGGATTACAATTATCTTAACTTTTATCTCTACATTCTTCCTGAAGTTTTTAGGCAGTTTTGATAGAAATACACAATGATCTTAACAATAACAGTTTCTCATACTGATGTATAATTATAAAAGTTTACAAAAACATAATTGAACATAATTCAAAAGGCTCTTCGAAATGCATTTATAAAAAAAAGGCAAGTACCTATATTACCTTATAACGACCCATTAGTGTGATTATTTGTTTTTAGTCAAATTTATATTGTAAAACAATATTCACAAATGTTTAATGTAACCAAATTGCAATGCTTGCAATTCTTTAGTAAATATTATTACATAAACAATTGTTATGTATCTTGGTTTTAAAAATGTACGAACAGAAAACTATTTATCAAGTAAAAAAAGTACTTATATTATCAAATAACTGACCTATTAGTGCCTTAAATTTTTGTAAATTTGAGTGCATGGACATATGGCTTTTGAGGTCATTGAGGCAACTGTATTAATTAAAATTTAAATGTGTTTGTGATTGCACCAACGCGAATAAATGTTTGTTTTATATTGCAAATATAGTTTCATTGGTTAAAATTGTTTTAATTTTCATGAAATTAGTTGATATGAAAATATTTGCTCTGTCATTGTAATTTCTATCATTTTATAAATAGAAAAACAATGATAAAACTATTTTAAAAATTAACTAGGTAGACAAATGATTGTCTTTAAGTAGTGTCGAGTAAAAACTAAATGCCGCATGAAAAACGCATTTTACGTTTGTTTTATCTATAGTTGCTTTGCTTATACTTCGGTGGTATTGCTTTTAAATAGAAAAAGTAAAATGTTATTTATTATGATTCAAGTTTTATAAACAACAAACCTTAGTAAACAAATTTTAAATTTGATATGCAATCACACATCATTAAGTTTTGGAGATTCCGAATCCATAAGAAGAACCATAAACCAGGATTGAATGAATGAATGATGAATGAATAAGACCAAATAGTCTAAATATTAGATCAGATTATTGAACCTTAATTTAATAGTGCACACAAATGAGTCATGTAAAATAATAATAAATGCTGCTTAATATTCTCAAGTATGTATGATTCTAAACGTTACATTTGTGTATCGAACTTTCCACAGTTTCCCGTAATGACGCCATTGTCATTCGTTGATTTGATGACTGGATGATTGCAGTGCCCGCTACAATCATATTTGCTCCAGCCTGAAATAGGAATAAAAATCAATTTTTTGTGTGTTGTCAAATTGCATAAAATCATATTCAACTTACTTCTGCACATGCACTAATCGTATTAAGGCCTACTCCACCATCGACTTCAATATCTAATAGCGGGTAGTTGTGTCGTAACCATTGTACTTTCGGCATCATATCGGACATAAATTTCTGTCCACCGAAACCTGGTTCTACGGTCATAATTAATATTAAATCGGCGGCATCAATATATTGACGAACCACTTCGATGCCTGTACCTGGCTTTAATGCTAAACCGACCTTAAAAAGGCAAGAAATTAAGTAACAATTGCTTAGTGTTTTGCGTTAGAATAAAATAGAAAAATGTATGACTGACTTTCATTCCTGCTTCTTTAACTTTTCTACATGTTTTGATTATTTCCTTAACAGGTTCGACGTGAAATGTATATTGGTCTACACCAGCATCCGCCATAGGTTCAATCCACTAAAAAGCAATATTATTAACTACCTATTGCAATTGCTGTTTGTTTATTATACTAACTTGTTCTGGGTTGGATACCATCATATGTGTTTCAAAAAAAGCATCTTTTATTTTCGACCGTAAACATTTAACAACGGGATGACCAAATGTCAAGTTAGGTACAAAATGGCCATCCATAACATCTAAATGCAGATAATCCGCCCCATTATCTAACAAGCGTTTTGATTCTGCGTGCAACTGAGATAAATCAGAATTTAATATAGAAGGTCCAATTTTACACCGTAATGGTCCACGTGCCATATTCTTTTGATATCACTTGAACGATCAGTCTTTATATTACGAAGTTGTATAATTTGAACACGAAGATACTTTGACGATGTTGCAAATGCAAAAATTGCGAAATAAACTAGTATTAATTTTTTAATACGGTATCCTGCATGCGTCGTTTACAGGTTTGAACTTTAGTCAAGGGCGAGTCATCCTTTTTTAGTATTGCGCTAGGTTTAAAATTTGTCTACTAATAACACCACATTAATATCTGTTCAATATCATAATAGCTAACTTTATTTGAGTTATTAAAAAAAAGTGACATTTATTTAGATTAAACAATACCGGCGGGGTACGTTATGTCATAACCAGACTTATTCGCAAAAATGCATCAACAGAGATACAATAGGTATCTAGGGTACATCCAAGCAATGAACTTTTTTTTTTTTGCACAATATTAAAATGCGGGAAATATAACAATTGGCTGAAAATGGGGTATATTTTAAAGATATTGTTAAATTACCATTATAACCTCTTAAAATTTGTATACTCAAAAACGAACATTTTATGTTAATTATTGCCAAAAATTATTAGGGTAATTAAAGCGGATTTTTTTGATATGCTTTGCCTTGCTTGAAGACTCTTGATATATTTCTGGAATGTATTGTATGCTGAAATAGAGAAAATAAAATAAATCAATTTTATTTTGTATTATACAAGTACCTACCTACCTTTGTTATAGTTGCGATTTCCCCATTGAATTATCTATCGTTTTAACATCACCGTTTATATAGTATGAAATTGTAATGTTGTTATGTAATTAATGTCATTACAAAGAGTATGAGATATCCAAACATATATATATATATATATATATACTTAATTAATTAGAGCAAACGCAGTATTATTTCTTTTAAAATTTTGTTTTCTAATAAACGCAGGAAGTTGTAGAATCATAATAAACATAGGTATATGAAATACAATTGATTAATTATTCTCATTGTTCACTCTTCACCATCATCATATAAAAAAAATACCAAGAAACATCATTTTATACGAATGGCCATTACATTAAAAAAAGAGCCCTTCTTCTTTATCGATTATCACTTCTTCGAAGATATATTAATAATAATTTACATTCACACATACATTTCACGCATACTACAATACAGCTGTTTTAATTTTTTAATTATGAAATAAATTAAATAAGAAAATAACGTCAATAGCCGCACCACTGCTAGTTCATTTTTCAAACCGTGATATTGAATTGCACATGGATCATAATTATCAACTACATCAATATTTTGTTTGAGCTAAAAACTTAAAGTAATAAACATAATTAGCCTAAAGTTACGGAATTTTTGTCAATAAATACAAAAATAATTCGATTATCATCTGGTCATAAATTTGGTTACTTGACACAACCAAGATGTCACATTTAATAAATATTTTTTTATTTGAAAAAGAATGTTACCCAGTTTAAAATAAAATAATAAAACTAATATGACTAAAATTTTGTTCAATTGAATTCCATGTGTCACACTCGATGATGATGATGATTGAGATCATAAAAACTATGTGCTGCAAAGCAGATCTTTTGCACTTAAATATTCCCAGTACCAGCCAGATAAAAGGGAAAATTATTCGAAGGACCAAAATTAACTGGCGTTTTAGGACTAGCACACGTATACATAAAGTCATCTGATTGCAATTGAGTGCGATTAACATTCGGTTCAGACGCGGACCGATGTATCTTAGGCAAATTTCGTATAAGTCCCTCCAGCGACGCAAGAATCTGTCGAAACAATGGTCGTTCATCTCTGTTAAACTTAATACAATCTTCGACAAGTCGTCGCAGAGCTTTGGGTGTATCTGACCTCAGATTATCCAGATCGGGCCTTAAGTATCCTCGTCCTACCATAAACAAAATCTGGTCTTTGTTGTTTACATGCGAGTAGGGCAATTGCCCCGCCAACAATTCATATTCAACAATGCCAAATGCGTAGACATCAGATTGGAAGCTGTAAGGGTTGTCTTCTTGCATTCTGATAACTTCAGGGGCCATCCACAAAATAGAACCGGTTGGCTGGTGAAACTGCTGCGACCCCGACCATCTAGTCTTCGCTGTAGCGAGACCAAAATCACCGATTTTAACAGTTAAATCATCGTGAAGAAAAATGTTATTGGATTTCAGGTCGCGATGGATAATGTTCTTTGCGTGCAGATAGTCCATGCCTTGTGCGGTCTGTCTGCCAATTTCGATTAACGTCAGAAGCTCAAATTTTGTTTCAAAAACATGTAGATGCTTATACAAACTAGACCCTTCGCACCATTGTGTTACGATAGCCAGTTGCGGTTTGCTGACGCAGCCCATGAACAATAAAATATTTACATGTCGCGTCTTGCGAAGCACAGCAACTTCATTCTTGAAAGCCTGTAGTTGAGCAACTGTAGGTATCTTTACATTTAATGTTTTCACTGCAACGGGCCCATGCCAATGTGCTTTGTAGACCGTTCCAAAACTGCCCGAACCAACTCTGGGGCCAACGAGAATCTCGTCCGCAGGTATTTCCCAGTCTTCGATACTTTCGCGTGGTGCAAGTAGAGGCTTTGATTCATCTGCGGAACGAGCCCGAGGCCGCCGTGGCCGTAGTGAACCGGTCGGTGAAGCTTGTGTGCTTCGGCAATGAGGCGGTGAATCTCCTGCGGCTGCACGGTTTAAACTAAGCGATCTAGGCGGGCAGTCTTCGCCTAATGGTCTCACTAGATTAAGACACACGTTTGGTGCGGATGATGAGCGGTCTTGTTGGCCCAGGCTGCGTGGATGGCGCGATGCACGTGTTGGTGCTAAACCGATGTTAGAAGAAAGTTGAAGTATACCGGCACTTGATTCTGGTGGCTGGGCGAGGAGGGCTCGATAGTAAGTATCAGCCATACGCACCTAGTAAAATACAACAACAAATACCACAAGTAAATAAATAAATAAACAAACAAATAGATAATAAAGAGTTTCATATTAAAATGAATCAATTTGTTGTATATGTATATATACCTGGTGACACAATGCAGGTACTCCACTAGCACACCTCTGATGGAATTTATAACCACATGTTCGACAGTGGAATCCTTGGAACAGTAATCTTCGACAACATTCACAAAATACAAGAGAGAAAAATGTTTTGCGAACGAAGTTGTGCGATATGCTTGTCGGTGTTGGGAATTTATCCAATATTTTCACAGTGATTTCCTCGCAATCGATTGTACTGATATCGACATCCCATGGTATTGCTGTTGTTGTTTCACCTCGATACACACAACATACCTCATAGAATAAGTTTCGCAGTTTTAAAGCTTTCGCCAAGGCGTCGCGTAATGTTAAACCTTCACGAACTTGCACGCTAGTTCTCTGTTGATTTGGTAAATGTGCTCGTAGGAAAATTTTTAACCTGTATCGACAAAAGAATTCACTTAAATATCGATAATTCCGAAGAACAATAACCACGGATACCTACTTTTGTTGTCGAACGTCACACTCTGAATGGAAAGAAATACTTTCTTCGGGACTGTCTCGTCCATCATTACTAATCTGTTCAATCAATTTATGTTCTTCCACTTCAAACTCGTGCAGCTTCGACGTCAACTCTTTATATTCAGACAGGTACATGGACGGAGGGTGTTGGAAATCCGCGAATTTCGCATTCAAAGCATCGATATTCTGCCGTGTAAAGTGTATTACGTTCTGTATGTTCCTCAGCTCGTATTGCAGTGGATCCATATCCTCACTATCCGTTGACATTGTGAAACTGTTGTTATTCGTAAACAGTAAATTCGCAAATTTTCCATTCAATTTACTTATGTTATTTGTTATGTTCAAGTCTTTAAGAACTGCCATTGCGATTTTCCATTTTGACACAGGTCCCCACACCCCACAGCAGGTAAACGAGTTGTGTTCTTTTGCTTCTGAGTTCTCTGTTCTGAGTCGACTTGGTTAGTCTACACTCTGGTCTACACGGTCTACATCAAGGAACATCTATGGTCTACATCGTTTACATCACACACACACACACACCAAAACCGACGAAAAATGTTTCATATCAAAAGTGCGGGAAAGTATGAACCTGCTTGTCGGAAAAACTAATTAATCAAGAGCTTCTTAATATTCTATTAAACACACCCATACATATGATATTACCAGATATTGTGTAACTACTAGTCGATTGTCCACATGTCGCCGACATTACACGAAATGCATTACTTTATATTCTCTATGGTTATATGGAGCGCGCGGCTCATATTTTCTTGTACTCTAAAGGACCGAATAACATTGTGTATTTGATTTATTCAAAATTTTGATCGATTTGTTTGTATGCCAATATTACAATAAAATGCCTAGTTGTTGAGCGTATGGAAGTAGTAATAGTAACAAATTCATAGCATTCATACCTAGTTGTTATACCTATACCCGCGAAACGTTTGGAATTTTTTTTAAGGTATAAATATTTAGATATGTTGAAAAGTGATTATTCAAGAAATGTAACTGTAAATATATACTTGCAAGCATAAATCGTTGTATTTGCCCGCGAAATGATTTTGGAGTTTTATACAAATGTGTTTCTATAATAGATAGACATATGCTCTCGCGGAATAAAATACGCAGAATTTATTTAGTAATAACATAAAAAATACAGGGTGCAATTTTCTTATCTGGTCCTCTAGATACAAAAAGTATTAGCAAATATGAGCTGCGCACTCCATTTAACGCAATGTGTAGAAAATTAATGGCGGCGACTAACCTATGACGCCTATGACACAGACACGGGCTACCCGTCGATTGTCCACACATTAGTATAGGTTTACATATATTCATTGTGAAAAAGCATTAAATATTTGGAAATTTAATTTTTATTTATATAAAAATAATAGAATTGTACATGTTAGACTTATTATATATATATATATATATATATATATATATATATATATATATATATATATATATATATATATGAAATATTTCTTTACAATTACACAAACCGTATTTTAAGTAATGTAATTACAACAGAAATAGTTGTAAGACTTGCAAGGATAATACGTGTTAGTGAATGTTTTCTAAACTGGTATTTAGATGATATTAAATCTGCTGATCCTTCTGTGCGGTCAAACTAAACCAAAAGCAGCAAATTACAAAAAATTAATTTAATTCATCCTAAAAACTTACCCGTTGTGCGGTCGATTGTAATAATTTCGCGGCATTTATGAATCGTCGAGCTTTGTACACAGCCATTGAAAATGCTAAATCTAAATAATCTAATTTTGTGTTCTGTAATTCGTTATTTTCTTTTATATATCTAATGCTAGATTCCATAACAATTAAGTGTTTGACTGCATTTGCTACAGCTAGGTATAAGTCGTAGGAACTGAAAATGAAAATAATTCGAATTTTCTTACACAAATATAATGTCGATAAGATAATCTGTTTTAATGCCACTAGCAGTCACAGACAACAAACTGTTGAAACTATTGATAATAAGAAGCAAATCATCTCTAACGTAATGTTTAAATTTGATTTGATATTAACTAAGAAATGAAACATACGTGTAACAACTAGTTTTATTAACAATAGGAATTGATTTCTTTCTCCAGGGATGTTGATGAAAATAATACAAGCCTTGTAAGATTCTATTTCTTTGAAAAGACATGCTAACACCAATATCTTGCAATTCAACATCGTTCAGAGCTAGAAATGTACTCAAAGACATGTTATTTCTTTTGAATAGCGTTACTAATGCAGGACACTTCATTCCATACAACAAGACTGAGATATCGTTGGAAAAATCTGGTCTGCAAAATAAAATCAATGTAAATATTTGTCGAAAAATTCTATTACTATTTCACTCGTTATCATCATACTTTCCAACAGTAACAAATAAATGTTCAATATCAGTTTGGTCTATGCATAAATCATCTGGTATAATATCATAATCTTGTGGAAAGACTTCCAACACTCTTTGATAATCGTTTAAAGTGGCATAATATTTTGAGTTATTATTGCGTACATCAACATGTTCTAATTTTGATCCCGATTTTAATAGAACTGTTACTATTTCGGGTTGGTTTGCGTTTACTGCATAAAATAATGCCTAGAAATAAAAATGTTTAATGTTAAAGGGTGAAACATGAAAACCGACTATACTATACTATACTATACTATACTGACATACACCCAATATTATTTTTAAGAAACCAAATAATAAAATCAAATATAAGATAAGTAGATGTGACCTTTCTAAAACCTAATAGATGTTTCATGTACTACTTATTCAATTTTAGATACAAAATACTCTTTCACTGTACTCGATGTACTCCAGTGGGATATAGTGTTGAATCCTAGTACGGTGCATTTACTTCAACAATGTTTTGAAAGGGTTTCAAGTGTTTTTAGCTTTTTCTTTATCGCCTCTGGTTCATGTATTCCGTGGTTTCCATGTCCAATTCTTGCATGCCTTGGTTTTGTTCTTCCAGTACAGTATTAGTAGTGCTTTTAACTCCCATATTACCCTGTTTATCTCATATTATAGCAACAACATTTGTATTTAATTGTTGCAAAATTGTTATGTTTTGTTTAGTTTAGTTTAGACATATAAGCAGATTTTTTTTGTACTTACTGTCCATCCTTGGTTATCTTCTGCATCCAATTTACTAATCGGAATCAAATATTGTACAACTTCTGCAAAGCCTTGCTCGGCAGCGAGCATTAGAGCCGTTCGACGTTTTCTATCGATGGTTGTGACATCAGCTCCCCAATTAATCAATTGTTTAATCACCGATACTATTTGCTCCGATGTTGTACTTTTTTGAGAACAATTGCATGCGGACATAATTGCCGTAAAACCATCTAAAGGATCAATCAAATAAATAAATATCGTCTATTAATACAACGTGTCTTTTATTTATATATATATAGTTTCCTCTATTCGTTTTTGGATCAGCCCCTCGTTTCAATAGCTCCTCTACAATATCCGAATTCCCTTGGGATGAAGCTAGAAACAACGGAGACCAATCTTCTACAACACAAGAATTAACATCCAAACCATTTTCAAGTTCTTTCTGAACACATTCTAGCTTCGCGTTTATTAACGCGACATAAAGACGATGAATGGATGTATCATTTAATTCGCAACGTTGTTTGTAGTTTTCTGCCGCTATCTCTTCCTGTTTTTCTTTGACACTCTGTATCATAAACAATTCACTTTAAAGACCATTTTGTTAATACTTAACCTGATCTAAGAAATACTTTAACATCTCCATCAAATGAGAAGTTGTTGAAGTCATCGTCTTCATCGCTCGAGTATCCAGCCGGTCGAAAACTCATTATTTTTAATTAAATATATGAAAGCAGCAGACATATATATATATATATTCGTGATCGAAATTATCGTTGGCGGCGCTAGTAGCGTTAATAAAAATGCCTGGCGTAATGACCAACGTATTTGACAGTTGAGATAGAGGCTATGATTGGACACGCGAAAGCCAGCAAAGTGAAATATCTTTTAAAGTGAACTGATTATAAATGTTCTTTGCCAAAACGAATAACTCTTGGAGTCAGAATCTTTTATTTTGTGTTCTTTAAAAGTGTATTTTGATTGTAATTGTTATTTACAAAGTATTTGTGAATTATCAGAAGAATTTACTTCGTCAAATATGATAGATATTTTGTTCCTTGGATATTTATAAAAAAATGACAGCTGGCCATTAGTGGAACAAACAGCTGTTTGGTACATTAATGCCGGGCGTAATGACCAATTTTTGTAGTACATTAGTTTCACCGCCAGAGAGCGAGTTGTTAATTTCGATCACGAATATATATATATATATATATATAAGCCTTGACCATTCACCAATTCTCGCCATGCACCATAGATTTTATTATGGATTTAGAGAAGGGGAAACTTTGCTTTGCTCTCTGGAGAGAGTTTGGATTTTTGATGCACGTTCCACTGATGTGACGTCATTGTTATTTTATATTTTTTTACTTGGGATATTCAAGGATCATTGAGCGGGAAACATGTTTCGTTCTCATCTTCAAGTCAAAATCTTTTGAGGCAAATGTATTTTATTTTCGGAAATGTTTGTACATACATTCCGAACCTTGGGCAATGTTGCCAACGGTGTCCTTCCATATACTTTCTTTGTCCATATATCATAATCCAAGATATAAGTATGAACGAAAAATAGATTAAAAATATTATTATTTTATGAATATTTTAGTAAATAATTATTTGGTATATTGAAAAACACATTTCACGAAATGACTGTATCGTAATCGATAAAATAGATAGGTAGATAGGTATATTGTATCTAAACAACTACTGACATCATTTTTATCGTTCATATCAAATATATAAATAGTCTACTGGGGACACTGATTATTGGAATGTTGAAAAATTCCAGAAATTTCATTTATGCCATCTGACGAGGAATTTCAAGACTGAAATTTCACTGTTGTACATTTTATTTTCAATGAGCTGTGTCCGTTATTTAATAATTTCGTGATAATTTCTATCCAGTAAATGTTCCTGTCCTTTGTAAGTACTGTTAAAAATTCATTGTAGAACAAGTTACTTTTATCTTTAGCCACTTTCAACAGTTTGCTAAATATCTGGCGTTTTTTTTTTTTATTTGTAACAACAAAAATAATTTTATTTCATTTGTTTATCTTGGTGCTAATCGAGGAAAGAATTTATTGTGTGATAATAGGCCACAAATATAATATACACATATTCAAATATGCAATGTATAAATACATACACATGTAATACCAAAGAGTAATACGTATATTTATACACTATATATATATATATAATATATATATATAAATATTTTTAAATTTTTTTTTTAATTAGTCAATATGAGGTTATAAATTAGCAATGTACATTCCAATGTGTTGACACCTCACCTCCCTTCTCACAGATAATCATCAGTTGCATTTTGTTGAATTTTTATTGTTGGGAATATAATATTTTGTTCAATTAAAACGATACAACATATTTAAATGTTACTGTATCACGTATGTAGCTTCTATGCAAACATGATATAATAGTAATAATAATACATACCATACATATGTGTTGCCCCTTTTAGATTTAACTATAATAGATTTGGAGCTAGTGTGCTGGTTTTAATAATTATGATGTTCATATATTGTTGATGAGCAATATTAGTTGGAATATATTATTTAAAAAGCAACAACAAATAATTTCAAATTATGAGTTCATTGCAACAACCTGGACGTTATCACAACTATTCTAATAAAGCACAAAGATCACAAGGTATAATATACATACATATTGCATTAGAAATGCATAGCAATTTCATACGATATATTTATTATCTATCACCGTAGGTGTATTTCCACAAAGTTTAAGTGGTAGTGAAACGGATGTATCTACATCAAATGAAAATTTATCACACGAGGAACGATATGTAATCCGACACACCGCACGGCAAGAACCTCAGGGGCAAGAAAATCTTCAAACTTCAAATCGCAGCTCTTTAAAAGATAGTTTACCATCGAATCGAAGTTCATTAGATGTGTCTTCTTCGTCGTATAACACTCTTATAATTCACAGTGCAGGCGATGAACCTTGGACCGGTAGGTTAGTAACAAACATATCCAACATACACACACACACACACACAGAGCTGTAAATAAATTAACATCATTATGAATGATGCTATTTAGAATATCAGGAATCCATTCGGATGCTTCCAACTACTCAATGATCTACGGTGACAATAAAAGTAAACGAGCTTCAAGTTCGCCGTCACCGTCGCAAGATAGATCGCTGCGGAACAGTTTGGAAAGTGGCGGAGGAACGCAGCGATTGTATGATACAGGACATCAAGAAATATCTGAAATACCTGATGATTATTTGAGCCAGTCTTCGGTGCTGAAGCATTTGGCGAAAGAAGTGAAAGGTCCCTCGTCGAACTCCAGTTCGAATATGAGGGACAGCGGTGTTTCGGAAAATGTCGACATGGATCGGTTGTCGTTAACGAGAAAAGATAGTTCCTCGGTTTTGGATTACGGTGCTCATACTCTACCTCCACCGCCGCCTGAATACCCGAAATGGATAGATAAATCACCACTACTAATAGTAAGTAATTAAATTTGAATGATTGTTTGCATGATTCATTTCAACAATGTTCGTTTTTTATCAGGCATCGGTAAATCGGTATAAAAAGAACGCTGATAAGTTCAATTTATCCCGGTCGCAGCCGGATCTATCATCCACGAGCGCAATGAAGTTGAACGGAGACTTGGAGAATTTTCGACGAGGCGTTTCAGCGCCGAGACCGCGAACCAAAGGTCGCGAAGACGTAGAGTCGTCGGGAGAATTGTGGCCCTCTGCTGAAATGGTCGAAATTCTCATTAAAGAAAACAGTGCCTTAAAGATTGAGGTTGAAACGTGTTATCAACGAATAGCTCGAACCCAAAAGGTGAATAATAATCAGCCTATGTGGCAGATCAGCAGACAAATAATAATGAATTACGCTTAATTCCATAGTTGGAGCATGAGATCGGTAAAGTACACCGAGCCCATGAAGAACTGGTGCAATCGTGCGACCGCCGCGAGCGACTGGAGCGTGCAGCTCGAAGTCGTCTGCAAAGCGACGGTCGCCGGTTACAAGAACTAAATCGCGCTCTTCGAGAGCAAGTTGAGTTATTATCGACGCAGTTGCTTCAAATGCGGACGCCCGTTCACGATTTGCCCGGATCTGATGGCTTGAGGAAGGAATTGAATAAACGAGAGGTTTTAATTACGCAGCTCATCACGCAAAGTAAGTTTAAACAGGTTATCATGTACGCCATATATATATATATATATATATATATATATATATATATATATATATATATATATATATATATATATATATATATATATATATATATAATTTAAATAGATAAAGAGCTGGTAGCAGCGAAAGAACGTCAGGAAATAGAACTAGCCGCTCAAAGAGCAACATTGCAAGAACAACGGACTCACATTGATATCTTAGACACGGCTCTAACTAATGCACAAGGAAACGTCGTTCGGTTAGAAGAAGAGGTTTGTTTCTGTTAGCATGTGTACTTGCAATTTAAAGTTACAATACAGTTTGTTCATTTTGCATTGTCAGTGTCGAAAGAAACAATTGTACGTGGAGCGGGTGTCGCAATTACAACGCGCACTTGCATCCCTTCAACTAGCAAGTGATCGCCGCGAACAAACTGAACGCAAGCTTCGTTTGCAACTAGAACAAGAGCTGAGGAACGAAAGGTCTAAGGACGCGACGGGACATCATCATGCCGGCGGGGGTCTTGAATGGGGCTCGTCAGACGATGGCTCCAGCGAAACGGGACCGGAACTAAAGAGGCGTCTCCGAGAAAAGGACGAGAAGATCATGCGACTAGAAGGAGAATGCGCCAAGTGGGAACAGCGCTATTTGGAAGAAAGTGCTCTCAGGCAGGCTGCTATTGACGCGGCTAGCATACCTAAGTAAGTAATTAGTGTAAACACGAATTTGTAATTGGTTTGTTGAATATATATATATATATATATATATATTTTTTTTTTAATATTTCAGAGATGCAAAAATAGCTGCATTAGAAAAAACAAGCCAAGAAACAGAAAAACTAATTGCCGAAGCTCGCAATGAGAAGATTCGTCACATGGATGAAGTTCACGCTGGTCAGAAAAAGGTCGCCGATTTGGAATCACGGTTCGTGTGTATTTATTTATTTATGAAATATATATTTATTTATTTCTAACTGCTTTGTGTGATTTGATTCGCAGTGTAAAGGATTTAGAATCGAAATTAGCGGAACGCGACGCAATGATTCGTGTTTTACAGAAACATACTTATGATAAAGATTCATCCTATCCGAGTATGTTGGGCCGGTCACCGCACCACACTCCCCATCCTTCGTTGCATAGTAGTCCCGATTTGGACACGGTATTAGGTGCGTCCGTATCGAGAGAGGAATTGGGTACGTTTTTGTTTTAAAATCAAGAACTGATACAATATGTTACTATGCTTTATTGTTTGATCGCAGTCAGTAGTGTTTTAACGGGATCGACGGGCTTTGGATCTAGTAATTCATACGCTGGCAGTGACTCATCGTACCATATGGGAGCGTATGGTAAATACGAATCGAATAAAAGTTTCGATTCCACCAAGAAAACGTTGGATGATCAGTTGAAAGAACTGGACAGTCAACTTGATTCCCAGCTGCTTAGTAAGGTAGGCGAAACGGAGACGTTCTATTAGACTGTCCATTTATGCTCAGGCCTTTTTATTTTATGAAAATATTATTTATTCATTTTTACTGTTATAACATCGTAACATCGTAATTTGTTCATATAGATAGTAGTTGCGAAATCATACTGAAACATGTAACATTTGTGTACTCTCTACGATTTATTGACATAGTGATAGGCAGTCAAATAGTAAGTTTCAGTTTTAAAAGAGTGTCGTTTTGTTTTATTTATAAACGTATTTTAGTTTAGTTCATTATTTTCATATATTATAGTTGTTCATTTCATTCTTATTTGCATTTTGATTTTTAAATATGATTTGAATGCAACCACCAACCACATACATAATAAATATATTAAAAGAAGAAAAAAATGTATGCTGTATATAAACAAGTTTTTATAATAACTAGTATATATATATATTTATCATTATTTTATGACAATATTATCTGTAACCAAATATAATAATCTGGTCTATATTATTTTAATTGTATTTGTGACATTAGGTGTATGTATTGAATCATTCAAAGAGATAACGATTAGAAATGGTATGGTCACGAATTGATATGATAAAATTAAATTTTGCTTGGTAAAAACCGCGATTTATGTATGACAGACAGACATACAGATCATTGTTAAGGTACCATTGATTATTGTTTAGGTACTATATATTAATTTATTTTTAATTATCTATGCATTACTACTGTGCCTTGCATGTGTGTTTGTTTGTTTGTTCAATGTATTAGCATGCCTATGATACGTTATTATATTATTAATAAAATGAATGCGTTACAAGTGTTTGCGACTTTTGTGTGGCCACGCGCCAAGCACTACCATTCCCATATAACTATACCGTACCACATCATACATATATTGTACACATATTCATACACACATATATATATATATATATATATATATATATATATATATATATATATATATATATATATATATATATATATATATATATATATATATTTATATATACATATATACATACATACTATATTCTCCTTTTTATACATCCAACCTTACCGGGCTTATATATTATCCAAATATCATTTGCGAGCTGTTATTTGTGTTATTATTATGATTTCAATTGTATAGTTTTGCAATAAATTTGACGTATTTGAGGAAATAGAAACATTATTAAACGAAACATGAAAGTTATGGGAAAACCCAAATAATGCTTGCTACAATGTCTAAGGCAGCGTTTGAGCAATTTTTAATTGAATTTGATTTGATTGAGAGTTTATGAAATGACTCTTGCATGGCGTGGCGTGCCGTGACTAACCCCACACATCACGCAGGTCCTGGACACGTCCCAACTCTTTCTCTTCTCTTCTCCATTTCAGCGGGGTCTTTGCTGTTTTCCAGGATTCTCTAATCCAGGCACTGCGCCGCGAAAAGGAAAAATACCCAAGCCATTATTGGCGAGTGTAACAACAAACGTTAACAGTACTAGCGTCTTTGACGCCGGCGGCTTTCTGCAACAATTAGTACCGGCGTCTCGACATGAGACCACCACCACCACCACCACCAGCAGCAGCAGCGGTGAAATGTTGCTGCTGGAAAAACAAGGACTAAGTTCGCAACAACAACGGATCATCATCATGCAGGAAGTCCCATTATCAAGCCAGGGGCCAAATATGCAACCAGGAGAAGAAAACACTTGTGCTAGTAGCTCGCAAAAACTCCGTTTACCACCAAGCTCTTTGCCACGGCCACCCCGCTCCTCGCGTACTGGAGTACCGCGCCGATTAGGAGAATATGGCAGATTAGATAATAATAACACTGAAGTGCAATCCAGAAAGAAATCGGAGGGCGGCGATTCGTTGAGTAGCAGCGGAAGTAAACGTTCGTCGCCGGCTCGATCGATGATCCCACCGGCTCCAAGGAAGCTTGGTGAATACGGCCGCTTAGCGGAAAGTGACTCGAGGGCGTCGTTGCGAAAACCTTCAGCACGGAGCACTGCCACAAACAGCGAACGAAATTCGGCATCAACATTGAGTGAAAACTCTGCAAGCTCTTTGCCGGCGCCATCTAAGTTGAGATTGTTTGGCGCAAGCTCCTCATCCATTGCTCGCCGTGGTTCGAGTCTCGGACGAGAGGCCAAGGCATCCTCAGTGGATAACTCCAAATATCGTATTCAGTTTTGATTTGATTATTCTCCTGGTTCACTTTTTTATTTCATTTAAACATACCACAACGTGTATGATGTTGGAATTTTTACTCTCTTAATGTAGGTGTAAATAATTAATTAAATAAATAGGCCATTGGTAACATTGGCAGCCAACGATTTTTCATTTGAAATACGCTTTCTTACCTATATGTACATACAATCAAGTATCAATACCAAATATAGAAATATAGCATTCTCATCTTTTACAAGTTTACATATTAAATCAAACCAATAATGCATTTATATACGTACGTATAGATATGTACACATATGTATGTATTATGTACTAATGCGACAATAATGTTTAATGATAAACTTTCTGGAGAATTATTTCATTTAATAGTACCTAGTCACAGAGCTATTTGCCTTTATATAAAAAAATAGTTTGTTCTCTATTGAAAGAAGAAGAAACACATAAGTAAGTGCATATGTATGTATGTATGTATGTTAGATATCTATAGAACAAAACTAACCTAGATATGCATACATATTTGCTGCGGAACATAAATGGTTTGCCCAAAGACTGATCAGTGCCTTTTATTATAATTAAGTGTGCCATGATCTGAAACGAACGAATTATTTGACTAAATCGAATACTAAATCTCAAATAAAATTCTTTTAAATAGATAATTGTAGGCAGTAGTCGTCAGCCACATACATGCCTACATGGTTATTATACTATGTCATTTGTTTCGGTTTTAAATAGGTGCCAAAGATGGATTATTTAAATATATTTTTATAATTAATTTACTCAATTGTTAACAAAATGAACTTCTTCATAAATAATGAATATTTAGTAGATATGGCTGACATAGTTTAAGAATAAAAGTGATAAATTAAATGAGAATAATATATACATTTTGGATATTTAATTGTTGCGCTTTACAGCTCCCACTTCGTTGATACATGTATTATTTATTATTCAATTCATTAACAACATTCTCTTCTAGATGTGTTATCTAGTCTGGTTTGTATATGTATTCTTTTAGTACCTATCTATCTGTTGAAATATATTATTTATATTAAATATATCGTCTTGTTATTTATACATTATCATAAAATATATATATATTGTCACGTTATTTTATGTTGGCGGTGAGAGGTTGTTGTTTTTTTTTGGTTGTTGTTGAAAAAAAAAGGGAACATTAGACTATTATTTTTCCGTGACGTGTCGATAGTTTTTCTTCTTACTTTCAATATTTATTGGATTCATTTCGTTTAACGTTTTCTTGATTTTATTTATTATTTTGATTTTCGATCGGTTACGTTACCATACTGGTACTGAAGACGGAAGGGCGTTCCTGCGAAGGAACTGGCGCCTAAAGTCTGAACGTCCACAGGAACAGTATAGTACGTATCCGTATCCTTTTGGTTTATTTATTGTTTATTTATTATTATTTAGATTAAATTGTATCGGCGCAAAAGCCTAGTTAAGGTATTTTATAATTTGTAATAAATTGTTTGATTTATTTTTGTCTCTTTTCTTGGGCAACTTTTATTTCAGCCATCGACGTCATACTTTTAAAGGGGTCTTAGTGTTTGGAACCTACGGTGAGTTAGCCGGCTTGCTAGCGCTCTGACAATATATACCTATATGTATTCTGATATTCTGTAAAATTAACATTGATTTGCTAAGTATCGTTGTAATAAAAATCTTGACCGAAACTTATTAAATAAAACGTGTTTGACTTAGATAAATGTTCCGGGATCAAATGACCGCTATTACTCGGTCACACACAACTAAATGCGACCGTGAGTTTTTGCACAGTAATTTATAATATCTTAATAATTAATTAGGGACTTATTTCGAGAGATGTCTATATAGCAATAAATATCCATCATTTCATATGTATATTTATGTCATCAATGAACCCGAAAATGTATGTAACACTTATGCGGCAAGCATTTCAAGGACAATTTTAAGAACCATTTTTAAATAGCAAATTAGTAAGATTTGGAGAAAGTGTGCCAAGGTGTATACGCTACGAACCGCCCCCAAACCTATAAAACAATCGTCACACATAATATTAGTTAGTTGCCAAAAATAGGAACTTCGACGATTTTATAATTAACAAAAATAATTCGCTAGTTTTGAAGTTAAAAGAAATATTTCAATTATAGGTAGTTCTAGAATTTGCCAATAGATACCGCCACCCTGCGAGAACATACACTTCGGGTTTACATATTATTTTCAAAAGTATAGTTTCATAATTATATTTAATTCGACTCAGGTGTATATCCGTTAAAACCTCGTGATCGAAAATTTTCTTGTTTGCTATACTTTCTTATATGAATTCATACAAGAGAGTAAAAAATTATGCATGAAGAATTTGATATAGTATAAATGATTTACAACTCATCGAGAAAGTTTATCCACATGTTGAAGTTTAAGAATTGACACAAAAATTTCATTTAGTTTTCAGGTTCAGCGACAGGTACCGCCAGTTGGCTCGTTTAAAAGATAATAAATAAAGATAACTTGGCACTTACGACAAACATTTTTACCAATAACTATTCGGTGAGTAATTACCTGAATCACACATAAGTGGTTATCTTCTGTTCCTTGGTTATCTTGCTGCTGGTATAGTATGTGGATGGCGATTCGACATAACAGCAACGGTTCAGATGGACGCAACATATTGGTTGACCTATTTAGACTGGACCGTTCATTGTTCCATTACAAAAATCTTAGCCTTTAGGTACTAGTTATAATGTAGGTGGCGTATTTTACATACATATTTAGTCGACCACACATGATTAACTTTCTCTACGTATGCTGGGTCTCTCATACGTATGTACAAATATATATATATATATATATATATATATATATATATATATATATATATATATTTTTTTTTTTTTTTTAATTTATATATATATATATATATATATATATATATATATATATATATATATATATATATATATATATATTTATTTATATGTGTGTGTTTGATTGCCCAATATTCTATTAATATGGTGAGGTATGAAGATGCAGGGTTTGTAATTTAAAACATATAATTATCATTTGTTGTGCCCGCATTAGCAAATTAAATAAGAATTGAAAAATGATTTACAAAACGATGATCTTCCCCTTTTGCTAATGGGACACTCAGCTTTTCTTCGCCGCTCTGCCCAACAAGAAAAGCGACAAGTAGATGTGTGACTCTCCCCTGTCTGTCCCACAAAACGGTTTTTCGCCCCACCGTACCTCAAGGTATGAATGTATGTATGTATGTATGTAGTACACACATACGTACAAACAAGTAAGCAAGCAAGACATGCGCGAAGCAATAACGCGCAACGCGAATTCCCCGTCCGCTAGCGGAGCGCTCATTCTGAGTGCGGCTGTGCTGTAGTTCGGGTCAAGTGACACATAAAGGGATTCTATATTAAAAACTTCAGCCGCGCCTGTTTCCAACAAAAATAACCGTGATACGCAACAATATCATTTAAATGATTACGCTAGGGTACGTTAGTGTTTGTTCTTTAGTTCTTTTTACAAGTGCGACCACAAAGTAGAGGCATAATCAGGCGGTGAATTCGAGACGTGCTCACTGGATTTAGAAGATTTAGATGTGAAGTGTTTGTGTAGTGTTAAGTTTGGAAAATCAGGCATATCTGTGTATTTGTGAGTGTGTGTTTATAAGTGTGTTTGTGTGTGTGTGTTTGTGTGGCTACAGTATACGACGTTTAAAGTGGAACACGACGACGTCTGCATCACTTGTAACAGCAACCAGCAAGTGCGCGTATTTTAAGTTCAAAATTTCCGTGTATTGTGTGTGATTTCTTTGTGTGCTGCGCCACGTCATAAAGTGCCCTGTACGAAAAACTATTTTTATGACAGCAGCTTCTCAATAGTTCTACACAGTTGTACTACAGTCATAAGTTCTCGTTGATTTCGGTTCGACCACAGAGAGAGCCTATCGAGGCCATTTTGAGCTTGTGTGTTGTGGTGCACAGTCTGTCTTGTCTATGTTCACTTAACTAACAAATCAGTTGAAACACTTTTCATAAATAGTTGACCTGTGTGATTTCAAGTGTATTTGTGTATCTGCATCACCAACAAAATTGGATTACTTATACAGTGAACTGGCAACAGTATTTTTGGTTGTACCAAATCAAGAAACAGGTGAGCAAGGCTATACAGCCTCTACTAATTATATACATGCTTACTTATCTACAAATAAAATCAGGAGACACTCATAATAGTGAATAAATAAATAAAAATGAAAATACATATTGACTAGACTTGGTTGTCCTATCTAATTTAAAACAATTGACCTTACGTTTATTCCGTTGTTTTAATTAAACAAATGATTATGTTACGTCCCTCGAAATGATTGCTGTACAAAGACTTTGTCGTTTTCCTTGCGACGGAAATCGACAACTTTTACAAATTAAAGTGAAACTCGTCGAAATTATCCATTATTATCATGCTATTGATAGGTATATTTATTATGTTTGGTATATAATGAATGCTCTTTACTTGTGTTCTTTATACATACATATACATACATACATATATACATATAGGTTTTTATACAAGCAAATCGTTAACTCGTTCATGGTTGAGTCTAAACTTATAAATTAAGTTCCGTCGGAGATAAAAAAATCTTTTTCGTCATTTTTTTCACTATAATATCAATTAAGTGTCGAGTGAAAAAGTGAGTGGTGTATTATTTTTATTTGTTGAGATCAAACTACATTATACTATATGTAGCTACCTAGATTATACGAGCTTTTGATTTGAATTTTGCTGTATATTATTGTACACTGATAGATAAATGGACTCTGGAAAATTATGTATGTTTTTAATTCTCGCATAAAACGAATTGGAATTTATAATGAATCGCGAATGATTACTTTTGTCGTTGGCTTCATAAAACTTTTGTTTTGGAGCATTCGTCGCTATAATCAAACGAAGCATCTAAATAAACATTTTTATAAATTAATTTACGCACAGCCCAGTTTATGGTGATCTATTTAAATTTCATATCGAGGTGTATATTGTTAGGGCAGCCATTTTGCTATCACTAAAATATGTATGCCAAGTGTAGAGGCTATACATTTGCTTTCCTTGCGATATAAAGTAGGTCAGTAAGCAAGCAAACAACCATCCTACAAATTAAATTCGAATGAAATGCCAGAGTACCGTTCGTTACACTGTGAATCTGAAACGACAGAATACAATATGTATTTTGCCATATTTATTAAATTTGTATTAATTTATCAAAATATCCGCGTGTATTATTAGGGTATCTACTAAATTATAATCATATTTCGTAATTTGCTATATGTGACCTTGGTAACTTATTTGTTTATGAGTGATATGTGAGACAATGAATAACAAAACTTTTTGACCTTAAAATACTACTTATAGGTGTTTGTTTATATTGTATGTATGTATGTATGTAAATATGTTTGTTTGTAATTTTTCAAAATATTCCGTATACATATGCTCGAAAATATTGTCCATAGTATGTCTTCAACTGACCTATGTATGCTATTGCATTAAAATCATACATAGCGTCGTCGCTAGTCGCTAATCGCTAATGCTCCAGCTCATTCATACAGTATTGCGTTTCGTTGATCGAGAATATCCTTTTGTTGTTGTAATCATTCAGCTTTGGCCAATCCTCGTGCATGCAGTTTGCGTTTTTCTTGTCGTTAGTGACGTCTTCGATTAGAATTAGTAACCTGAAAAATGATTCCGATTCATTTGAATGTAATTATGGAATTATAACTTCGATTGATTCGATTGATTTTTTTGATTGATGAGTGTGCTGTGGTCGTTCGTTAACATTTGTTAACATGATTGCTGGAAACGATTACTTATGCAAAGGACTAATACACTTTCATAACATTCTTTTACACTTTACATTGACAACCTTTCACCATTCAACTTTATCCTTACTCACTTCTTTCGTTTCATTAAAATTCTTCATACACGCTCTTGCTCACAACTTTTCAGTCTCACAATTCATTCTCAATCATATTTATCCACCAGTTATTTCGGGCCTGCCTCGCATTCTCACACCATTCATCTCGCCCACGTAAATGTGAGGGTATTGGAGTTGAACAACCGTAGTCCGCGGCGCGCCGGTTTCTTTCGATATATCGTATTGAAAAAGTCAGTAATATCACGTAATATTAGTTGATGTCAATCTACTGGTAATAATAATAATATGTAGATACAATATAATGAAGAATGATTTAGGTGTGTTGTGTTTTGTTGTGTTGTGTTGTGTTGGGGTGAGTGACCGGGGCGCCAGTCCGTTAGCCAGGCGGCTCTGTCTACACTGCCACAGTTCACCCGAAACCAGCCCGTCGCTTTGTCGTAGTTATTTATTTTTGTAAAACATACATATGTACATATATCCTATCATATGCTATGCTATGCTATGCTATGCTATGCTATGCTATGCTATGCTAGATGACTACGACGGAGGATACACTATACTATAGTATGGTGCAAATTGAACTTACCTCGTATTATCGTATCAAAATAATAATAATAATATGGTAGGGAATACAAATGTGCCCATCAGCATTTTAGTTTGTTGGTATAAAACTTTTCTCCTGCACCTATAATACACAGTATGACATGACATGACATGAATGAGGCCAAGTGCCAAGGACACCTGCCTGGCAACATACTACTTGTATGTAGGTATATATATATATATATATATGTACCTTACCTACTACTAATACCGTCACCATTCTACTCAGGCAACAAACATATATTCAATTTAATATTACTCGTCGCTTTTTATTACAACACTTTTCTAATATTACATATGCAATTAGGTGATAAAAGCAAATATTTTTACATGAGCGATGATGGGGGTATGCAGGGATGAAAAGGAATAAAAACCACTGGTGAATTTGTTTCCAAGTAAAGACGCACGTACGTAGATAGAAATGAACGCAAACAGAATAAGAATAAACATTTTACGTATTCCCTTCCTCCATCCCATCTATCTCGTCAGAGGTCTCAGCATGTGGCGATATAGCTATATAGCTATAGCTATGGCATGGCATGGCATGGTTATACATCCACACGCTGCTTCTAAATATAGCACACATCGCACATGACTAAAACAGAAATAACATTATATTTATAATGAAAGAGCAACACAGACGGCAGCGTACGTACCTTACTGTACCGTATACTATGGCAAAAAATTGCAATCAAAATTTGCTCATTGAATACGTATGATCATATACGTATGTATGTATGTATGTACCTACGTATGCAGGTGTAATATAATGGAAAAGAATTGAATTGAAAATAATATTTAGGGAAATACATACATACATACATACATACATACAGGCTTTTACGGTATATTACGTACATAATATTTCGCTTCACTATTATTATTTACATACACTTAGATTTCCATTGCCGCATGTAGCTACTTAAAAGATACAATTCATTATTTTTATCTTAATTTCTTTGGCGTAATTCGAAACATTGGACGTACATACATGCGAGGATTCATAGCAAAATGTAAAGCGCAAAGTGAGAACTGCCTGCATTTTCGATAACAATCACAAACGATACACATTATTTCGCAATGGCCATGAAATGGATAGTTGAACAGATTTTGAGACATTTATTTAACCTTGAGTGCTTATCAATATGTATTACTTATCAAATTTTACATTGACAATATCTCGGTGCGCTATTGTGTAGAACCATACATACATGCATATGTATGTATGAACACATACTATATGTATACGTTTTCTTATAAATTTTTTTGGTTTCTTTAAACATGTTTTGAGTTTCCTCAGAGAAAGCGTATGTATAATTGCTTGCATATCGGTGGCTACATACACACATACATACCTACATACATATACACATACACACACACACACACACACATTATGATGAGGCATGAAAATACCACTAAAATGTATTGTATTAGACTAATTCAAGGACGCAACCGATAGATAAAGAATTATTTAAATAAAATGTGTGATCATACATAATTAGTTTGATCGCGAATCACTTTTGAAAAGAATTTATGTATGTAGGTAAATTATTTTTTTAAAATAAATCCCAAACCAAATGCCAATTATTATTTGTCAGATATACTACATATGTACGTAAGCTAAGCTACGTTGGCACGCACATAAGCATATAAATATATACATATATAACGCAAACCAAACGTTGAATTGGTGATGTAGCAAAGTAAATTGCATCATTTATTTATTGAGGGATCCTGCTGACGTTACACTTGTCGACTCGACTAATTCATTTTTAGGTTAGTGACCTTTTAATGAATATAGGTACAATATACCATAGCAAGTGCGGTTGTAAGGAAAACGAACGACGTTGTAAATTTTGATTTGATAATATCAAAAAATTCTTGATGAAGTTTCACCTGGTATGAAACACTAATGTTTGTGCAAGCATAGAAAGTAACACATACAAACATATATGTGCATTTGTATACCTGGGAATTCTAAGTATGGTATAAAACTTAACGTTCCTATACCTCTACGCATAATAGTCGACCAATGCAATATTTAAAAAGTTAAATATGATAGGAGATTATATACTACGGTAATAACAATTGTATTTAAAAGAATACATTTATTTTCCATTCGCCTTTGACACTAAATCTATATTAAATTCAAAATTAAACACCGTACATTATTTAACAACTAGTAATATACCTACTTACAGTCTGATTTTTTTTTTGCCTTAAACCTTTAAACGGAGCAGATTTCTAAAATAACAGTTTAATTCTGTTTTTCTCAAAATCATACTTTTGGCCCGTTTTGACAGTGTGAAACAATAATGTACGAAATATGATGGAATATAAAAGTGGTTGCGTTTGTTGGTATTAAGTAAAGATGTTCATACGTCTATAAAATTTAAACGACACTATCGGACATATTATAAAAGACATCTACATTAATTTTATGTCATTACTTATATCTGACTAAGGAATGGAAAGAATGTTCAAGTTTCGTGGATCAGACTGTGTTTGTACATACCTATATCATCCTATGAACAGATTTAATTTAAGTGATTAGGTCAAAAAAGAGGGAACTTCTGTGGTATACCTACATAGATATTAGTAGGAAAATCTGTCTATGTACATACATACTTATGATAGGAGAAGCCTACGCGTATACATACACACATACATATGTATGTATATGAAAACGTTGCGCGTGGTTATGGTCGATACAGTCCGCCATGGATATGGACACATATACACATGTGTAAGTATGTGAATATCTATGTATACGTCGTATATCCATGTATGTAGGTAGAACATTCCTATGTTAAGGTTGTCTTTGCACTGTGTTCCACAGTATGGTTTTTGGTTGTAAAATGTTGAATTTGGTGGTCAGTCGATGATTCATTGAAATTCCAAGCACATGTTGCCGTTATATATATATATATATATATATATATATATATATATATATATATATATATATATATATATATATATTATATATATAGTTATATATATATATTTAATATATATATTTATATATATATATTTATATATATATATATATATATATATATATATATATATATATATATAAAATCAAAAAAGTGGTCACAATTTCGGCGTTATAACCAGTTTGTCGGTATAAGCGAGAAGTCGTTATGAACGGATTCTACTGTATATCGATTTCCGTCTATTAAGGGAAATCGATTATAGGCTATCTTATTTCGAGAATGTTTGGATTTTTCACGTCCGGTTCGTATATATTCGTTTCTGTGAAATGACCTCGTTTACCTTCGGTACGAGAAAGCGGGAAATGCCGAGAACAATAAAACATCCATGATGCTTGCCTCTTTTGGACTTGTATGCGATGGTGCGGAATCGGAATGGCTTTAGACGTAACCTTTATAAATTAACAGTAAGACTGATGTATGTATGTATGTGCATATGTGCATATATAGAATACATATGTATATGTACAACATTTCAAGTAATTGCAAAATGATCATAATTATATCTTGATCGTTATGCATTTTATAATTTTTGTTATGAAATGTGGAGTTCAACTGTTTTTATTCTACAATTGATTTCAAACTGTTTCTTGGGAAAGAAGCATTTCCAAATGAATAATAACTCTACGTATACTGTAGTCGCGCACGCGAGTAAATAATTGTTTTTTTTTTGGCAGTGAAGGTTTCCTTCCCGGTTATTTTAGCAACAACCATCTCAGATCAATTCAGATTAGAGCAAGTAACCTTCGCTCGACTCGATTCGACATGACTCGACCCGACTGTATTTGCACAATATAGTCCACACAACCTTCAACATACATACTTCCAGCGTTGTACTGGCTAGTTTTCGTGCATTCAAGCAAACGCAAAAAGTATGTGATTGCGAAATGGTCAGTAGTCAGTCAGTCCGTCCGTCCGTCCGTCCGTCCACACGCGTTTCCAAGACCATTGTCTCTCCTATAAACTGGGAAAATCGGATTCTACTTTAGCCTACTTTAGTTTAGCACCTTCTCACAACATCTTTCTGAAAATAACCGACCATCAATACAACACATAGAAGGCAAAGGATTAAAATTGAACTACTTGGAAACAGTAGAAATATACAAATCCATTGCCAATATCGATGACATCTGTCATAATGAACCAGCAGAACCATTCCCCATTCCCCTTTATTGCACCTAAAATTGTAAACTTGAATGTTTTCGTATATAAATAAGGATGTAACTTTAGAATAACTACTTAGTCTGAAGATGCCACAGTGTGGTGAAACTAGTCGCTATTTGATTAAACATAGTATGTAAAACCTAATAACAAAGTAGTGTGTTCCTTTTTCCTCATCATTATTTGTCTTGCCCAAAAACTCTGGCAGCATTCCAATTCCAGCAATGGCATCAGTATAAAATATACTACATAGGGTGCTTTCCAGCAAGGGAACTTTGTCAAACAACGTCAGACATTCTCAAACACTGTGTCGATTGCTAGTTGGAACACTTTAGTACACTTTAGTACTCTACCCAATAGAGTGCGCGATTTTCCGTCATTTATCCCTAGATCCTGACAAATTCAATAAGAACCTATTAATAATGAATTATATTAATCAAATTCGAAGTGTGCAATTTAATTAAATATTTAACATATCAATCCAAGCCGAAAATGCACAAGTACAATATGGTTTTGTTGTAATTTACGCGGGACGCAGTGATACCATACATGTAAATTTTTTAAAAGTTGGTATGCGAATTACCAATACTGCACCAGACATTGCTTTTTAGCAGAGTATGGCAGAGTCGAGTTGAGTCGTACTCTGGCGTAGTTGGAACGCAAGTATCATACACTGTGTTACGCAGTGTTAACTTTGTACCTAGCTGGAAAGCACCCATAATGGCTTGCACTGAACTTTCATATGTAAATGTATTTTTCTTACAATTGATATTAAATTTCAAATTATTACAGTCTATTTAGACAATTGACAGGCATTGATGATACGATTTATGTAAAAATACATTAGATAAGAACAATTTTCAGTAGCTATCTTGTCTTGTAATCGGCAAACGCGCAAAAAGTATTCGTACATATAACAAATTGTTATAATATTTTCAATTTTAGACAAATAACTTATATTTTTTTGGATGTCTATTGGCTCTAATAATAGTTAGGAGTCTGTTTGGTATTAAATTTACCAAATACCTTAAAACATATTGAAATGCTGTACCATTCTTCATGGTGCTCAATTTTCAAATAGTTTTTATTAGAAATTAGCTGTTTTCTTATTTCTTTTTCATCTTAAGTCCATAAATGCTCATTTTTATTAAAGTCCGATAATTCGGAAGGCATTTTAGATAGCTTGGTGTATTAAAAAGGATACACAATCTGGAGTACCAAGCGCTATGTTTTGGATCATTGTCCTGCATGAATATGACATTTCTCTTGGTTCCCCTTTTTCTCCATGCTAAGAAGGAAATATTCTTTTAAGATGATGATATAGACTATATTAGCTATAATTCCATCAATTGAGTGTAGTTTTCCAAAACCAGCAACACTCATACATCCCCATACAAGTAGATGTCCGCCACCGTGTTCGACTAAACGAAGTAAGCTTATTTTGTCAAATTCTGTTTGTGTTTTTCTCCCTAAGTGCCCCTACCATCCGAACCAAAATTATTGTTTTTTTGAGTCATCAGGATATATAACTTTATTCCAAAGCTAAATTTTCCATTTATGAAGTCTTTAACAAACGTCAATCGCTTTTTTCAATTCGTAATCTCAATATTTTCTTCGAGCAGATCGACCATGATACCCAGCATTTCCTAGTACATTTCGGATAGTACACGGACACAAAGATATTTATGTGGTAATTTACAGTTCTTCAGTAAATTTTGGTGCAATAATTTATGGAATTTCTTTAATTTTCCTTACAGTTTTCCGACGATCAAGGCAACAGACTCTGGTGACCGGGCCACTCCTGTCTTTAGTTTTTGATGTTTTAGTTTCACGAAAGCTATTAATTTAATTTTACACTGTGGAATACGGTCTATGTATGATACAAGAAATCTTTCGCAATGAAAATCACTCATTATGCAATGAAATAATAAATTTTCTTTCAGCTTAACTAGCTTTTACTTCTTATATTGCACAGATAATTGGGAAATGACATTGGTTTATGGAAAATTTCATATAATATGTTCGGGGGAGGTCCCATGTTATTGTTATTCATGCCATTCGGCGAAAGTCTATAAAATAACTAATGTTGAAACAAAAAAACTAAAGTGTACGAATACTTTTTGCGCGCTAAATTGAAGTGTGTGATCGGTTTTTATTTTTTATTGGCACTATAATTTAATTTTTGTTGATTAATTTATATATAAATATTGAATGTGTTTATCCATGATACTCTACATATTTTTATATTTTAGTTATCTTCAATTGTTTTCCTGTAAACGTAGTTTCTTTGTAAAAATTTTAACTGTACGAATACTTTTTGCGCTCACTGTAGATTCTGATTTTGCTGGAAGTGCAACCATTTTTGAGTTATAGCAGAAACCGCAAAACAATGACTAGATAAAAACATGCGCTTTTGATGATAATTTGACCTTCAACCGTTTAAGCTGAAGATTTTTTTTTTACATTTTATTACATCATATAAAAAAGTATAATAAATATATACAGTGTCGGAATTGTTAGTTTTGGCCCTTCGGTATGATTATATATACGCCTACACTCACTTGGCACATGTATATGTATGTATATTTTGGTCAGTTCGAATAGAAAGCAAAACAATGCTACTTAGTATATTACAACATAAATAAATGTATGTGTATGTACATACATATTAGTAGGGTAAAACGACCAGTTTCGGCACATCGCTAGTAATGGCACAGGTATCAAAAACTTGGTTTTATACGTTTAAAACTGTGCAAATGCGTAGGTATAACAACGATTTAAATATTTATATATAGTTTTAAACAAGAAAAAACCTTTAGAACGTCCATTTAAAAATTATTAATTAAAAAAAAAACGAATATTGTTTAGCGATATCAAAATTGTACTTTTCACAGCCATTTCTAGTTAGTTTACGGTTACCATAGCTTAAGCAATTACAATCATATTTACTAGAAAAACGTATTTTTTTAATATGTACCTGGTTAAATAAACTAAATGAATAGTTCATCGAAACATTTCAAATGTTGAATATTGACTTTTTTTTATTTTTTAATATTAAAAACACGTGTTCTTTAATTAGTATGAAATTTGAAGAGCGCGCCAATTATAAAAGCACTTTATGCTTACAGCGCTTTAATATTGGCGCCGCTGCTGCTATATGTGGAACGGTAAACAGAGACTCTCTGACAGTAATCAAGTGAGGTTAGAATATTAATGTTTTTACATATTTCTTATAACAAGAACAAATTTTAACTACAGATAAATAATTCTTTAAAAGGTATGTATCAGTTATTATTTACATTATACGTACACTGAAATTTTATTGTTTATCTCATAAAAAATAAAAATCTAAAACATGACCTATTTAATTTATTTTTGTATTCGTTTGAATAAATTATTTTTATTTTAGTGAAAACTGGTAAAAACAATGACACCGTTAATAAAAAGGGTAAAAAGAAGTGTGAAAAATCAAGAATTAGAACCAAAACCTCTTATACAGGTGGGGCAAAACAACCTCCCTAGTTTCAACAGAGAATTGTGAAGCTAGCAGAGGTCGTAACAGGGTAGGAATGGCGTGAATGGCGGCAGAAAGATATGCCGTGTGTATGTGTTACAAAAGTATTCAGTCGTAAACACAATGTGGACGAACGAGCAGCGCGCTTTTGCCGTGGAAGCATACATACGCGAAAAGGAGTCTGTAATCGCCGCCCAGCACATTTCCATCTTTCTGGCGGTGTAAATAAACAAAATGTTCGATATTGGTGCGAAAACAATCTGAAGGTGATCCACGAGAAGCCTCTGCATAGTGATCGTGTCACAGTTTGGTGCGCAATTTCCCGAATAGGGATTATCGGGCCTTACTTTTACTACAGGACAGAAATCGGGCAGTTACCGTCAATTCTGGGCGCTATATGAACATGCTCCAGAATTTTTTTGCCTCTGCTCTTAAAGAACTTGGTCTCGAGAATGTCTGGTTTCAGCAGGACGGGGGGGAAGCCACAGCCCACACAGCGCGGGCATCAATGCTGGTTTTGAAGGAAATGTTCCCCGCGTGCTTTGTCCCTCCCTGAGAGGAGACAATCCGCACGGAAATTCGCCGTATACCTGAAGAAATGCTTGAAAGGGTTATGCAAAACTTCAAAAGTCGCTTGCAGCAGTGTGTAGACAATGAAGGACAACACTTGGCCGATATGATTTTTAAAACTACATAAGATAAAACTGGCCATGTAACTACTTTATTTTATTGAAATAAATTTTTTGTATCTCGACTCCTTTTTCTTTAATTCACTTGCAAAACTAGGGAGGTTGTTTTGCCCCACCCGGTACACTTGAAAAAATACTTTTATCTGAAATTACAAGATGAAAAGTATTCTTATCTAAAAAAATAACTAACTAGAAAAGATTTCAATTTTTCATTGTTCACAAAATTTTAATGCAAGAAAAGTATTAAAAATTTTGATGTAATATACCTATTTATAAGTAATTTTAATATTTCGATTAAAAATTATTATTTAATTAAAATATCATTTGCATTATAGATAAAGAATAATATTGTTGTCTACATTTATAATTTAGAACTTTATAAATATGAAATTTAGCTTTAGATAGGTATAGTACCTACCTCTATAATTTAAAAATTTATAAAATAAAGCTACTGCAAGTGTTTTTTTATAAATATATACCTAAATTTTAGGAAATCCAAGCTAAAATATATAAATTTATAACTATATTTGCCGTGCTATTACTAGAAAGGACTGTGCGCTAAAAGGCAACCACCGTCTAAAAACTGGCATTTTAACATCGAATTATAAATTGTGAACAAAATTACCTAAAACATCAATAAACAATTTAATTTTTTTTTTTACTTTATAAAACACTTAAACTTTAAAAATTTTCAATTATTATATAAATATATTATCCATTTTTTTTTTAATCCTCAAAAGAGTAGAGAATTTTCTTAACTGTGCCAGAACTGGTCGTTTTACCCTATGTAGTATGGATATAAAAACTTTGAATTTTTAATGGCACTCATTAAACCTGACCTAGATATGTATGTAGTTATAAATAGAAATACGGCTTTTGTAATTCATTTGAATGAATCTTTATCTTATTATACTTACCGTAACGTAACTATTTTCGGTAGTATGTATACGATAGTATGATACGATTTAAGCTCGAATTTAAAATTAAATTCATGATGTGCATGCACATTATTCTAACGAGGATTATTTGGATTTTCAGAGACGCCAACATTTCCTGGAATAATTGCAGTATTGTTTGGATTTCTAGAGACGCCAACCATTCCTGGAATAATTACAATTAGACGAATTGTCTGTGCGTCTTTTAGAAAAAAAGGTAGGATATTTTCTAGCCTTGTTTATAGTATAATAGAATTGCTAAAAAATATAATCAAAATGAATATTGTGCTATTTTAAATATACATACATACATACATACATATGTATGTACAAATATACATAGTATGTACCTAATATGAGAAAGATTCATTGCGTTGACGGTGTCATCATCGAAATGTAATATATTTCTTTATTGCGTTCCAAATTGATTTAGAGTATATACTACATCTGTGTACATACATACATACATACATATGTATGTATATTTGATTGTTTTTACCTTCATTTCACTGACGGAAGACATTATGATAAATTTGCATGTTACGTTATAGTATGTATGTATGTATGTAGATACTTGTGAGTAATTCCATAGTTATGACATTTGTGCTTTTTATTATTTTATGTTATATACACATATGTATGTACATATGCGTGTAATATATGTATGTATTGTATGTATGTAAGATTTGACTGCAATTTATAATGCCTCATTGATGTGTCTACTATTTTATAATATTTGAATATCAATTATTCCAGTACGTGAATAGCTTAGATAGTTGATTAATTGAGAAATAAAACTGAATTAGTAAATATTGCTTGTTCGCCGATGGAATGGCGTATTTCACGTACTCTACAAGGAGCTGAATAATTTCGTGAGTGACAACATACGTACATACATACATACATATGTAAATGAAACTTTTTCCTATACTCTACATTATATATTTAGTATAGTCATATTTGTTATAAACATCGAATGTATTATTGTATCAGACTCTGAATGATCGTGATTTATCCTCCTTTTCGTGTTTATTGGTACAGTAACAAAGTGTCAGTTTGACTGGTGACCTCGATATTTTGCATCAAAGCGTTGCATTATTTATATAATGCAAATCAGTTCCGAACACGCAACTATATACATACATACATACATACATACATACATACATACATACATACATACATACATACATACATACATACATACATACATACATACATACATACATACATACATACATACATATATACATACATACATATATACAGTACATACATACATACATACAGTACATACATACAGTACATACATACAGTACATACATACAGTACATACATACAGTACATACATACAGTACATACATACAGTACATACATACAGTACATACATACAGTACATACATACAGTACATACATACAGTACATACATACAGTACATACATACAGTACATACATACATACATACATACATACACACATACATACATACATACATACATACATACATACATACATACATACATACATACATACATACATACATACATACATACATACATACATACATACATACATACATACATACATACATACATGCATGCATGCATGCATGCATGCATGCATACATACATACATGCATACATGCATACATGCATACATGCATACATGCATACATGCATACATGCATACATGCATACATGCATACATGCATACATGCATACATGCATACATGCATACATGCATACATGCATACATGCATACATGCATACATGCATACATGCATACATGCATACATGCATACATGCATACATGCATACATGCATACATGCATACATGCATACATGCATACATGCATACATGCATACATGCATACATGCATACATGCATACATGCATACATGCATACATGCATACATGCATACATGCATACATGCATACATGCATACATTCATACATTCATACATGCATACATGCATACATGCATACATGCATACATGCATACATACATACATACATACATACACCAAGCATCACAGTTTCACACTCGTGGTGCTTATTTGAATCTAATCTATATAAAACGTTTGAATAAACATACGGAAATACTATAAAACCACAAAACTAGACGATCGTTCTTTTTACCTTTCTATATTAAATATCCTCAGTTTATAAAGTGTTATCAGTTGATAAGAGATTATTTATCATTGTAATGCGTGAGATATCAGATCACAGGGTAGATGATATTACTGATGAAGTTGATTACTGGATACATACATACATATTTATATCATAAGCCAAGTTCGATTTATGTATATGTATGTATGTACATACATACATACATAAATAAAATACAAAACTGATCTTATGTGCATATCAATGAATCACTACACAATGCAAGTGAAGTGTTGGCGTGCTATTAGTATAGCAAGTAATTCACAGCGTAGCGTAATAAAAGAATTGGTATCACTTGTGAAGATTTTTATACATACATATGTATGCATATATGTATTTATTACTTACAAGTTTTGGTGGTGTACTCTAGCCACGTTTATAACGTAAATAGCCTTTGGTATGAAGCTCATAGAATAAACGAAATAATTGCTAATTCATATACTTACATATGTATGTACATATTAAATCATCCGTTTCTTGATAATAACTCACTTTGGTTGTTATATGTTATACATATGTACATACATACATATAGCATCAACATATGTACATACATATATACAGTATCTTCTTCAAATAACTCCAAACTACTCAAAATCATACTTTTAGCCCGCTTATCATGAAAACAATAATCATCATATTATAAAAGACATACACCTACAGTGACAGAAATAAGTATTCGTACAGTTAAAATTTTCACAAAGAAACTATTTTTACAGCAAAAAAATAACTGAAGGTAAGTAAAATATAAAAATATGTAGAGTATCATGAATAAACACATTCAATATTTATACATAAATTAATAAACAAAAATTTAATTTTAGTAGTGCACACACGGCAAATTAGCGCGCAAAAAGTATGCGTACACGTTAGTTTTTTTATTTCAGCATTAGTTATTTTATAGACTTTCGCCGAATGACACGAATAACAATTACATGGGACCTCCCCCGAAAATATTTTATGTGACACAAACCAATGTCATTTACCAATTATCTGTGCAATATAAGAAGTAAAAGTAAAGAAACTAGTTAAACTGAAAGAAATTTTATTATTTCATTGCATAATTAGTGCATTTCATTGAGCAATTAATAGCTTTCGTGAAACTAAAACATCGAAAAATAAAGACAGAAGTGGCCCGGTCACCAGAGTCAGTTGCCTTGATCGTCGGAAAATTATAAGGAAAAAAAAAGAAATTCCATAAATTATTGCACAGAAATTTACTGAAGAACTGTAATTTACCACTGAAATATCTTTGTGCCTGTATACTATCCGAAATATACTACGATATAGCTACTGGGTAACATGGTCGATCTGCTCGAAGAAAATATTGAGATTACGAAGTTAATTGAAAGAGGCGATTGACGTTTGTTAAAATAAATAAAATGACAATCGAGCTCTAGAATAAAAAAAAAATATCCTTATGACTGAAAAAATAATAATTTTGGTTCGGATGGTAGGGGAGAAAAACACAAACAGAATTTGACAAAATAAGCTTACTTCGGTTAGTAGTATAGCACGGTGCGGTGGCGGATATGTACTTGTATGGGGATGTATGATTGTTGCTGGTATTGGAAAACTACACTCAATTTATGGATTTTAAAAGAATATTTCATTCTTAGCATAGAGAAAATGTCATATTCATGCAAGAAGACAATGATCCAAAACATAGCGCTTGGTACTCCAGATTGTGTATCCTTTTTAATACACCAAGCTGTCGAAAATGCCTTCCGAATTATCAGACATTAATAAAAATGAGCATTTATGGATGATATAAGAAAACGGCTAATTTCTAATAACAACTATTTGAAAATTGAGCACCATGAAGAATGAGATATCATTTCAATATTTTTTAAGGTATTAAGTATTTGGTAAATTTAATACCAAAAATGTTGGTTATTTGTGTAAAATTGAAATTATTATAACAATTTGTTACATGTACTACGAATACTTTTTGCGCGTAAATTTGGATAGTGATCAAATTGGTTTGTAATTTTTATTTCCACATTAATATTATTTTTGATGAATCGTTTTGGTAAATTAAATAAACATAGGTATGACTTCATATAACTCCACATATTTTTATTTTTGATCTATCTTCTATCTAGTTTTTCTTTGAATGTAGTTTTATTTTGAAAACTTGACCTGTACGAATACCTTTTGCGCTCTCTGTATCTACATTATCGTTAAGTCGTTACATAGGTATATGTATCTTACTAAGGAATATAAAGAATGTTCTTCTTACGTGAATCCGAGTATACTTTTGATGTTTATTTTATAAATGTTTATACTTGTCAGTTAGATTACACATTCGTATATCTACATTCATATAGTATGTGTGTATACTTTTTAGTATCCAATCACATGGCAAATAGGAAGGAGAATTTCGTTGATTTAACTGTGCTGTACCTATATATTATAGTTTCAGTTTGTAGTGATAGAATACAATACAATACAATGCGTTACGCACGCGATATTTCGATCGGGTTTACGAGGTCAGTGCCATTGTACCGCGCGGGTATAACTGTTCAAGAAGTGACATCGGTGTGGTGTTGTGCGTCGTGGCACGGCACGGCACGGCACGTCACGTCACGACCAGGCCAAAGCCCCGCCAAATCCGCAAGTTCTCCTCTATTGTTTACATGAATATATATACATATGTAGATCTTAAAACCCAAGAAACATATTTATATGGTCTGTTATTATTCGTATCTTAAATAAAATGTTCTTTGTAACTCATTTTTTTTATGTTATGTGTGTGAGAGTGTAAGACTAACGCTGTATTCTGACGAAATGATTGTTTGGATAATATCAAGTGTAAAAATGATACATACATACATAAACATCTATCTACTAGATAATGCTTACACATTTATTTGTATACATACGAGTATATATGATATTATTTCAAGCCATCATAGCCTATGTAAGTCTGTATATTTGAATGCTTGTAGACGATTGAATCATCATCTTCGCAGTTGTGTTGTTATTGATGATATGATTTGCGAATGTACGTCGTTCGCTTTACCTCTAGCAGTTTGTTTGTTGCTGTCTGCATATGTCATGTAATAGGCAAACAGTTACCAAAATGTCATGATCCGCCTTTGGATATTGTTTTCTGGAACATTTATCTGTAATGTGATAATGAATTATTTTGTTTACAAGTGGCCTTTATTCAGGATCGTATTCAGGCAAATCAGTTGGTGTATTTGCACTAATTGTAAATCTGATGACTTAAATGTTGCAATGTTGGTTCGGTTGACCGGCGGTCATCAGAGCTTATATAAGGTCAAGGCTAATTACATTACCATTATATGTTCATATATTATATAGTATGTGTTCGGTTTGATGTTGGCAAATGTTTTATTATTATTATCAACAGATTTTTTCTCTCGAATTATTCTGATTAATATTATTTTGGTGCTTTTACTTGAAATAATGTATTCTACTTCTGTGAAAACAATTAACAATATTCAAGTGAAATATTTGATAAACCTTCAGTATTTATATTGTGTACGTCGCGTCGCGTCGCGTCGCCATAAGGAATGCTCAATGTTTCCTCTTCAGCGTGGCCGATTGTAATGCATGCGTAATGTTTAAATTCAAACCCTTCACGTTCTTTTACAACTTGACGATATATTATACATACATACGCACATATATGTATATACACCTATAATATAGAACGCGCGCTTAGCTCCATGTGGTTTTAAAATAGCAACATTCCCATGCGGTCATGAACCCCGCAATAAGAACACCGCCGCATGCCATGAAATGAAAGAAGAAAACAACATGGTACAGACCCAAGACGACCACCATATTATAAAACTACATATATACGTAGTGTGTACAACCTATGTATGTTCTACAAAGAAGGGCACGCACACTAAACACCTTTCTTTGTTACAAAACAAATAAACATATCTTATACATATTTTCACATAGGTACCGAATACGATGCAAATGATACAAACCGAAATCGTATTATTAGCGAATATTTCGTGTTTCAGTGATTTATATTCGCGTAACCATTTCGCCATGGTGCGTCTATTTTTGACCCCTAGTTCTGGTTGTGTGCCAAATGCAATATTTACTTTTTCAACTGAATTAAAGAACGAAAGGCGAGATTTACGAGGGCGTAAAAATGTGGTCGATAATTTGGTGTGCTGTGCTGTGCTGTGCTGTGCTGTGCTGTGCTGTGCTGTGCTGTGCTGTGCTGTGCTGTGCTGTGCTGTGCTGTGCTGTGCTGTGCTGTGCTGTGCTGTGCTGTGCTGTGCTGTGCTGTGCTGTGCTGTGCTGTGCTGTGCTGTGCTGTGCTGTGCTGTGCTGTGCTGTGCTATGTTGTGCTGTGCTGCGACTCGACTCGACGTAACGGGACGTGCGAGACAAGCGATACAGAGCACGGTAGGTAAATACATGATGGCTGGCTTTGCAAAATGAAAACTCTTCCGGTTCGAAAGTTATTTTTAACGTGTGAAACACAATTCATTAGCTATACTTACAACAAACATCATTATTATTATTCATGTATTCTTTTTTTTAACTCATGTTGCAATATAAATACATATACATACATACATACACACACCGTAGTGTTTCTTTATAACGAACCTTTCTGGAAGATACTAATGTTTTCCTATATGTACAATATTCTATGCACCTTATCTTTTACAGCGAACCTCGGATATAGCGACCCATGTTGAATGTAAAATAAGCATTCGATATATCCGGGCTTCACTATATTTATTGTTGAACATAAACTGATTCAAGTTCAATGATACTTTCATTATAATGTATAATAACTTGCATAAATATAATTTAAGATATGATGCACGACCTTTTATTTACTAGATAAGCATATTAAAAATAGAATTTTTTTATTACACACGAATTATATAAAAATGCTTGTCTTGTATTTGTAGAATTATGTTCAAATCGATAGGCATTAAGAATAGAAATAATAAATTATGCTGTTGGACAAAAACAAATCTTGTATACAAGTATAATAGGTATATTGTTTATTTAGAAATATGTGTTTGTACTAGGTATGTATAATAATATTTTTTATTACATCCTAACTATATTTAAGCCTCGAAATGAAATGATGAAAATAAATACCAAATGAGTAAAATTGTGTTTGGCATACGTATGTATGTATGTACGTGTGTGTGTGTATGTATGATGTAAATTTGTTCGTAGCGAAACCTCTACGTCTCATTTTCTTGTAGGTTGCTTTCGTTTTTGAAAAAATATTAATATTACGCACAACTTTTGTTTGAATATTTTTTTCAAAATGAGTACTGGTTTAGAAGAAAATGACTATTGAAATATCTTCTAATTTTATTTATTTTTTAAACAGAAAATCAAAATTGATTGAAAAGTTTAATATTTAGTGGAAAATATATGAAAGGATTGAACTATTCAAAATTTATATTTGAATATCTTATCTAACCAATTACGTATAAGAAAATTCAGTGTAAGAAATTGCGAATATTCTTTTACTTTTCGTTAGATTTTTACACTGTTAAAGTTCACGAAGTCGATATAGGTACCTATGTATAAAAAATAATAAAAACAAAGGTGATAACGAAAGTTGACAGGTACCTGAAGCATATTGTCTCTCTGCATTATAATCTTGGTAAATTGTTCAAGAGATGTAGCCCGAAACATGGAAAGTATACTGCTGGTTGAACTGACCTAGTTACGTCATCTGGTCACCACTGGTCTCCGTTCTGTGGCTTTACGACCACCACTATACGGTACGCCGATTCACCCACCATTCAAATAGATTTTTAATACATATTCAAGTTCAATGATACTTTCATTATAATGTATAATAACTTGCATAAATATAATTTAAGATATGATGCACGACCTTTTATTTACTAGATAAGATATATATATATATATATATATATATATATATATATATATATATATATATATATATATATATATATATATATATATATATATATGTATATATATATATAAATATATATATGCATATTTCTGGCCGATCGACGCCAAGTATAGCTTAGTACAGAAGTAGAAGAAATTTTCGTTTTGTTAATAAAACCAACCACGCATTATGTTTTAAACGATTTTTAAATAGATGAAGATGCAATGGATGCATGAACGAATGAATGTCGGTGTAAATCTAGCTACGTTTGTATGTGCATCTATATAGAAGCCCTTAAGAGACATTTAGTACGATCAATGCAATGCGTGAGAGAAATGCAAATGACACTGTGTTTTCCAAACTTTTTTTACCGCGACCTACATTAAGAACATATAAATATATAAATATATAAATATATATATATATATATATATATATATATATTTAAATATTTAATTCCATGTCATACCTGTGATGTAATTGTGTATTTGACTAGTTTTTTTTATATTCCAGAATGACGGTGGGCCTTCCTCTAGGCCCGCCTCTGCGCTGGCTCCAGAATACAGCGGGATAAAGTTATCAGGAATCTTGAGCACCAAGGTAAGTCTATATAAATATATATATATATATATATATATATATATATATATATATATATATATATATATATATATATATTTGCATGTAGCAAATTATTTAGGGATTTTTAAATGATGCAAGCATCTTACGTTTCTATAAACTAAGCATAAAACGCGAATGACTGCTGTGGAAATGGAATTTTTAAAGAGAGGCATTTGTGATGTATGTAGTAGGTACTCGTATATAGGAGAAACTGAAACCAGAATACATGGGTGTATGAGCAGAGTGATATTGCAAAACATGTCGTACGTACAATAGGTCATATTGAAAGAACATCGAATCAAATATTGACAAAAAAGAATTACGTGGGCGAGATGAATGGTGTGAGAATGCAAGGTAAGGCAGTCCTCGGAATAAGTGGATACATATAATTAGGAAATGCATTTCGTGAAAGCAAAGCGGAATACAAGAGCGTGTACAGGTATAAGGAATTGTCACGAAGTGAAAGAATACAAAGGGTTTTCTGCCACCCAATTTGATTATTTGGGAATAGGTGTGTGTATGTATGTATGTATGTATGAATGAATGAATGAATGAATGAATGAATGTAAACAGTACGCATGCATTACAGTCTGCATATCGTAATTGATAATGATTTAAGCCATTTCGACTTTTGTTTCAAATCGATTGATAACTCAAAATCAGTTGTAATGATGCTTGCATATCAGCTTGGCTAAGCTTACTTTGTAGACGACATTCGCGCGTTTCCTTTACTCGCTGCATTGTCACTTGGAAAATTTATAAGTATTAGGTATCATATTTGCGGCATGTAGTTTATGTAATTTATTATTTGTTACACCACATATGTATATAAATATCTTCGTTTTTTGATAATAATAATAGTAATAGTATAAACATGCATATACATATATACATTACATACAATACCTTACATTTCCTTGTCGTTCAACCACATATGTATATAAAAAACACAGAGCCACCCATCACAACATCATATGTTATGTATGTACATACATACATACATACGTACGCGGCTATTGCAAATTCAGGTTGTCGTCGTCATCGCCATCGCCATCGTCTTTATCGTCTTCATCTTCATCGAGCCTTTCTCGAAAGATAAAGTCTAACTGAAAATTGTGCCACCTTATCAACCAGCATATGCTGATGTGACGTAAACTTGAATTTAGCCAATGTATTCAAACGTATCGAATGAATAACAATAAGCAAATACTTCGATTGAGTATTGTTAGTGGCATGCTTGGATTATGGTGTCTGTTGATAAATAATGTGTTGCACTAGTTATGCGTTGTTTCCGTCACCCCTATATATAGGCGCGCGCTGTTTATGTGCTGATGCTGATGTGGCGGAGTGTTGTTTGTGTGCAAATTGATTACTCTACACATGCACACGTAATTCGGCCCGTGTGCTTATATTGATCGACTTGGTTATACTATACACATCACAATCAACATTGCTGCAATCACCCACATTATCTAAAATGTATGTTCATATGTATCATGTATGCTTGTGGTGAACATCTATTTACCAAGATTTACATGATGCTCCAACATACGATATGAGATGTACCTATATCAATTCTGTAAGACTCTTGTTCACTTTAGGTACATCAGGTCTCTACTATATTACTATTTTTATATATATATATATATATATATATATATATATATATATATATATATATATATATATATATATATATATATATATATATATATACATTTATATTTATTTATATATATATATATATATATATATATATATATATATATATATATATATATATATAACCTAATGATATAGTATGTAAAGACCATTTATACGGCAATATATCAATTTAATCCTTGTGGGCGGTCAACCGTAATCACAAACCAGTTTAAGTCGCACTCTATTTCGTATATATTATGAAACCATCAACTATAATAGTCCCAATTTCAGTAATTGCCTCAATATTATAGATATCATATATTAAATATATATATATATATATATATATATATATATATATATATATATATATATATATATTTATATATATATATATATATATATATATATATATATATATATATTTATATATATATATATATATATATATATATATATATATATATATATTTTTTTTTTAATTTATATATATATATATATATATATATATATATATATATAAATGTACTAGTATATACTGTAAATACTATTTTATGTAGAAATATATCTATCTATCGCAATATATTTACAGGTGTGATTATAACCAATCAACTTGATGACATATGTTTACTATATACCTACATCTGCATTAGCTGAACTAACCGCGTAAATAATTATCAATCTATACTTTATGTATTGTTTTTCTAGACAATAATACAAGAGTAGTTCTTGCATGTATTTACGCGGGTTATCATACAGCATATAAACGGCATCATGTTAGTGACTAAACATAGGTATACTACCTGATTCATAGTCAAGGATTCATTTTAGACCAAGACGAAATATAGATTACTATATGTAGATAAATAATATAATATTTCAATAACATATCCTTACATTTGCTTTATTATTTAATTGTATTGACGTCTAACCAGATGAAAACAAGCAATACTTTTTATTTGATGCTTTTTAAACATTTGCAAGTAGGTAAACAAAATAAAATGTTTACAAAAATGGTTTGTTGTCAATCAAGTCACAGTTAGCATTGAAAAGGGAGTTGAAAACATAAAAAATACATAAAATTACACATGGTTCCCAATAATTATTACAAAAGGACCTAGCGCAAAGCTGTTAGCACATCATTCGGAAGTAAATCATCACTGCATTGAAACAATCGAGAAATAAATGCGGATATTGTTTCAAGAGGATCTGAGCTGAGCTGAGCAGAGCACCACACCACACCACACCACACATTTCATTTCACAATCATTTGCAATGACGTCAGTGCGTAGAAATTAACCTATAGGAAGGCGACGGTTTGTGTATGATCTAAAATCGTAAACGATTTGTGAGGCCATCATGGCGCAGGAAATGGATTTCACTGTCTGTCGATCGGATCGAATCGAATCGAATCGAATCAAATCAAATCGAATCGGTTCGCATAGAAATGTTGTTTGTGTAATTGCATTCACTTGTGTATCGAAAATGAATTGATTTTCTTGACATATGCAACAAGATATAAACATTATGAATTATCCACAACAAAAGAAACCATTAAACAACTGATGTTATGTGCTTGGCGTTGAAACAGGAAGATAATATCCGTTGTGGAATAAAATAAATCTACTTATCTATATAGGTATACATACATACGGTAACGTGTGTTGTGTATGTATCTTATGACAGACGAAATGCGATTTAATTAGAGACAACACACTGAAAACAACTTGTTTTATAAAGTGAAAAAAAATAAAAAGTTAATACTATTTATGACTTGACCTAAAAATATGCATTTGAAGAAGCGAGTTAAACCGTGGCTATATTCTCGCCGGTGCTATAGTATAGTATAGTTGAGTTTAGTTGACCCAGATTCGTTGTCGGATCGAGAGTTTCTGAACTGGTTTCGCACCAACAGTTTATTCTATTATAGCAAGAACAAAAAAACGATCGACGGCTATTTCAAATAAATGCATTATACCTTCTGTAGGTATTAGTAGTACCTACGTACTAATATATATTTGATACACATATCTATGTTACTATTTTCGGGGCGTAAGTATGAACTTTTTGTATATACCTAACGGGCATTCTAATAAACTTTTTAGTTAGAGCATAAACCCGTCATTAAACCAATATCTTTTCGGGATATCTGCTGTCGTCTACGAATAAATAGCCTTCTACATATGTATAATAAGGACGCACGCGTTGCTTTTTTTGCTAAACTTGCGATTGTTACTATGGGCTATATTGATTTCGATATTTTTGATACATTCACCCATATGAAATATTTTTCTTCTAATCATGCCTTGTTGAATATATATATATATATCTTCGTAATTCTGGATTAATAGTATTTGTACCTGATAATTGAACAGGTATTGCGTATTGATGAGAATGCCATTGGCATTTGTTGATAGGGCATCAATAACTCTCGTGCCGTCGGAACATGAGCGCGTGGTCGAAAAGGGCTGCGGTCGGACTACCCTGTTCCTGCTCTGCAGGCAACGATATTATCGACCGGTCCTATAGATGTGTATGTATGCTTGTGTATGTATCTACTTAAATACTTACATATTGGCAAACTATATAAACACACCACGCACATACCACCTATGAACTTGTTACTCTCTCCGAGCTTGCACTGCTTGCTTTATGCTGTGATGGCTTTAGTATACATACGTATTGGCTACTTGATTATAATTAAAATGCAATATACAATTTATATATTAGTAAAAACAATATTTTTTCCAGAAACGTGATTGCAGGGAAACCTGCAGGACATGGATGTGACCTTCACCAACGTATTGGAGGGGGCGCGTCAGTATTTTCAGGGGCTGCCAGCAGCTACCGGCTCTGTTGCTAGCCCCTCATCCTCAACCGTCAGCTATGGATCTGCTACATCAAGTAGTTACACTACGACTACGGGCGCCAATCCAACAGCGGCCGCAATACCGGCCACTATTAACAGTTCTGCAACAACCACCGCAGCCGAAGCTCCCACGGTGCACCAAAATAGACAGCAGGTGGTCAGCGGTAATGAAACTGCATGCAACTTGCAATACTGGTCCGCTGCTGGACAACCGGATAAGGAGCTTCCAACCCAAAACGACAACATAATGCCGCAGTTTCAACAAGACACGCAGATACAATCCCATCCGAACCCATCTCCTCATTCGCAATCGCAATCGCCTCATGAGGCGAGCAGCATCAATAATAAACAACTACCATCGCACAGTTACCATTACCACCAGTTATCACCGAGTCCTACCGTTGCTCAGACTTATCAGTTTCCTCGACCTTCGTCCCACGAGGCCTCGCCTAACAGTGTCTTGCAATACTCGTCCCATTACTCGCAGACGACGCATCGTCCGCTGAATGTGCAGGCGGGTGCACTTCATCACCCTGTAACGCCGCAGCAAGTGCGTCCTTCGTCTAGACCCCATGACCACCAAATGCCTCCGTCTCCTAAAACGCAATCCTACCACCAGTTACAACCGCCTCGACATCATACTCCATCATCGCAGCAGCAGATGTATATGAACAACAACAACAACAACAACAACAACAACAGCAGCAGCAGCAGCAGCAGCAACAACTATCAGCAACAAGCGAATCAGCCAACGTCCTCGTACTACCCGACATCGCATTCGCAGACACCGGCGACTGGTCTGCCCTCGCCCGTCAGCACCCATTCGACATCGCCGTACCCTGCGTCGAGTCAAGCGTACATGCCTAGCAGTCAGTTCACGTCGCATTCTTATTCGCCGCATTCACATAGTCCTGTGCAGACGCAGACGCAATACTTATCAACAAAAGCGAATTATAAAACTACTACTACTACTACAACAACAACTACAATTACTAGTGGTACGACGAATAGCAGCAGTAACAATAATAAACAGGATATTCAATCTGGTGAACAATTGCCATCATCAGATCAACAACAACAACAACAACATAGAACCACCCATAATTTACCACCGATTGCAGCACTATCGTCAGTCAATTACCATTCCAATAAAAATAACCGAGAAGCCGTACAACGTTTGGCAAATCATCGACATCGTTCACAGTCAATGAATAATCACAATGCAGCATCGAGTGTTTCGGTAGTTGTTCCTTCCACCTCGCAATCCACTAGAGTACCTGTTCAATACATGCAGCAACACGGTGCGAGTCACTACAATGCCCAGCAACAAAATGTTTCTGCGCGTTCCACCGTAGAGGCGGCAGTTCACACCCACACGAGCAATACAAATGGACCAACATATCCGTTTCCGGCGGCATCGTCACAAGCTTACACATGTACGACGACTGCACCATCCTTCACCAATTCCTCCTCTTCCTCCTCCTCCTCCTCCTCCTTATCTACCTCTACCAACGTGTACAGCCAGTCTTCCTATCCTCAGCAATTTCAAAAAATCAACAAACATCTATATCAGCCTGTACCAGACTGTTCCAAACAAATTCCATACCAATCGACTGCTTCCAAAGATTATTCTTACCAGTCAAGTTCAAATAGGTTGGTCGTAGACCAAGCATCGCCGGCCACCAATAATAACGTAAACCAACAACATATGCGGCCAGAAAATCCTCAGATTGCGGCCACCGCTATGATCTCTAAACACAAACGCGAATCGCCGTTGGATCTTTCGGTGAAGACTGTTCGAACTTCGGCTGACTCAACTGCTCTTGATGATAGTGAAGTGCATAACACCGAAGTGCAGAGATTGAATAAATCATCGTATGCGACCAATCGGTCTGCCATGCCTCCGCCAATGCAGATGCCGCCAAGTGTACCATATCACGCATACGAGCACCATCCGTCGAATAATCATCAGAGAAACGTAAATGTGCGAGCTGCTAGTGCTGGCGCGCCAAAAGTAGATTTTCTTCCCAATTTTAATGTGTCGTCTTTGCATCATTCTCAACGCTCTCAACATGTTGAGGAAAATGCACAGTCAGTTCACAGTGTAAATCAATCTACTGATCAGAATAAATATGCTAGAAATCCCACGTATAATAACAAAGTGTACTATCAACAGCAGCAACAACAACAACAACAACAACAACAACAGCAACAGCAACAGCAACAGCAATTATCATATCACCCTTCTACATCATACCAACAACACACATACAATAGTGCTAGTGGTAATAATAATAACAACAATAATAGTAATGTTATGCAAAATGCTGTTCATCCGAATCCATATAATATAGCTGCACAAGTGCCGGCGAAACGATCAACAGAAGGTTTACCGCGGATAGACTTTCCAATGCCGGGGCACAGTAGTAAAGGTTCGGCGATGTATGCAGCTGCAAATGTCGCAAGGGAAGCGCAGCGCAAAAGACCTGCCGACCAAGCACCACCACCAAGTGGTGTCGTTCGGAATAAGATTCCTAAAATGGATGCCTGGAGACAGACAATTGACCAACAAATTGAACAGAGACTTTCTTCTTATGCAAACTCACGGAAACAGCAAGAACAGTATGCGGCACATCCGCAACAACAAAGTCAGAAACAACCCAGTAATCAGTTCGTTTCAAAATCTTTGGTGAACGGTAACGCCTCAGTCGCGCCAAATCATCACCGGCCTCGTGATATGTACTATCCCCAAGCACATGCATCATATCCACATGCCCAACCGCCATTCCCAAGTAATAAACAATACCATGGGCAACCGTCAAGTCACAATCAAACTTATGTCCCGACAGCGATCGGTCAACATCATTACCACCCCCCTCATGCAAATCTGCCCAATCACCATCAACAGCCACATGACGTATTATTGTATCAGCAAAACGTAATGTCTCGAACGACGAATTCCAATCCTAAATTGGCCACTTGTCCAATTAGAAGTAACAACAACAATAATAATCATAATAATAATAATAATAATAATCATCATCATCATCATCATCTAGGTGGTGCTGCAGACAAGAGAGTGTTGAGTATCTTGCGAAATAGTTTGGAAATTAAAGGTGCTAAAGAGGCCCAGAAGAAACTTGAACAAATTCAAGTGAAACCTCAAGAGATACACGTGAATCATATGCGTTCGGGTGTGCAGCAACCGTCCACTGACGTGACGGCCCCGTTGCAACCAAAACGAAGCATTGTCGGTCGCCATAACGTGTCGCCATTCACTGCCGCTAGCTTGCTGGAAAGAAATAGCAACACGCCGCCAATTTATAAGTTCCATTTTCCTCGTGCTGTTGATTCGGTCCGATTCGAATCGGAGGCTATCACGGCTAAAGACCAACATCGCCATCATCACACCTTCATCACGACTTCCGACCAACATGATACGTATCCGGCTGAGGATATAACTTTTGCTCAACATCAAACGGCAATGATAATGCCAACGGGTGCAACCGGGACTTCTTGTTCGACTGACCTTGATGGGTTGGCTGCTTTCTTAGCAGCTAGAATCCGCACAAAAGCAGAAAAGAAACAAGTCGACACTATTCAGGGTGTTCAAGTATCAAATGTTCCTACTTCCAATACAATGTTTCTTCAGTCTGAAAATACAAACACGAATGTAGTGCCCGAGACAGAGAAATGCATTCCAACAACAATTCAACTAGTATTTTCAGGAAATAATAATAACAATAATAATAATAATAGCAGCAACAATAATAATAACAGTAGTAGTAGTAGTAGTAGTAGTAGTAATAGTAATAGTAATAGTAATAGTAATAATAGTAATTGTAATAATAATAGTAGTAATAATATTGTTTCTACTGTCTGTGATATTCCAAAGTTAGTAAAAGAACAAGGTGTTGTTGCTCCACCTAGAAGAAGATTGTTCAGTCGTTCAGAGGAAGATTTGGCAAATACGACAGTAACTGTATCAAATAGTAGTAGTAATAGTATTACCGTACCTAGTCGAGATTCAGCTCTGAGAAGCTCATCAGAAACATCAGTATTTGATTTCCGGGATAGTGATTCCGAAGGAGAAATGCCGGTTCTGGAAAGACAATCTCTGACTGATATGAGAAGGGATAGAAAATATTTGAATAAACCTCAACAAATAACACAGACGACAGCAATGGCTGACGTCACCGGCATCAAAGTGGAAGCGAAACATCAAGTTAGTATAAAAGACGAGCTAATGGCTGATCCATTTTGGTCAGAAACATGTGATAAATTCTTAGAACAACTGAAAACGAATGGCGGAAAGAAACGTGGCAGAAGAAAGAAGGCCATAGAACTTGACGTTTTAGCAAAATTAGAAACAGTTACAAAAGAAAATCCCATCGAAAATCGAAATGCTGAAGTAGTGGTAAAACTAGAAAATCTCGTTGATGCAGATGAAGAAACAGAAAATAATCGTTTACCTGAATTGATTGTATCTGAGATTAAAATCAAAATCGAAGAAGAAATCAAAATTGAGGAAACGATGGTGGAACGCATTGTGAAACTAGATGATGACTCAGATTCGGACGTACCACTGATCAGAAGGAAAACTTTGCCGGTTAAAATTGAAGACTCTATCGCAACAGATGGCGAAGACTCAATTCTGGAAGCAAAGAAAGATAAAATTGGTGCGAAGATTAAACTAGAATACTCTAGTGACAGCGACAGCGATAGCGATAGCGATTCAGAAACAATTCAGTCCGTTTCAGACAAATTAAGAAGTCGAAAAGCAAAAGAAAATGAATCGGAAACAGGAATGGTTCTACGTTCGGCAGATTCTTCACCAAGTAAAAAGATCAACCCGAAAATGAGAAAAAAAGCAATATTTGGCGATGGCTCAGACTTTCACCCCGGCTGGGAGGAAGAAGTCTACAAGTATAAGAAGTCTTTGCGAATGCCTCACCGATTAATAAGTATCACTAGAGCACCGCATTGGCACCGGGTGTCAACTTCATTGCCAGACTTGGACCCATGTTCACCGGCAGCCTCATCTCTCACAGACGATACAGAGTTCAGTTCAATTTTACATCGAAAGTCGATGCCAACCCATTTTACTGACTCTTTATTAAACACTGGCAAATTGAAACGAGACATCATAGACAGTGATATGGATTCAAACTCCAGTTTCAGCTTCCAGAAAACATCATATGATTCTGAAGAAGCTTCCAGCTCATCACTGAAATTATCTGCATTGAGAAAAGTGGATGAAAGTGGATTGAAAAATAAAGAAAATAATAATTCCATATTAGATGTCTTAGTAGAAAGATATAGCAAACATAAACGAAAGAAATTAAAAACCAAAGACCAGAAACCTGGTCCGAAGATCATACCGAAAGCTACAGAACCATTAGAATTGTTACCGACGCCGGGTTTAGGTATAGGAAGCCCCGAAAAAGGAACTCCTAAACCTGGAAGAGGTAGGCCAAGAATTCATAATAAAGAAGATAGTAATAGCAATAAATTCGAATTGAATGGTTCGATGTACTTGGGATTCTTCAGAAAACAAACGGTGAACAACTTTCGAGATACGTTCAAAAAGAATTCAGGTTTCATGGCAGTGGATGAACAGTTCTCTACCCTTGTTCTTAAATCACGAACGCGTACGGAAACTAGAGTGCTAAAACAGCGAGCCACAATACGAGAAGTGTTCGGTGAAGAACGGCCTGCTTCGGCTCCTCCCATCGCATGTCGAGAAAACGAACTCTTGGACACATCTCAAGATTCTGTAATCAGTGAAAAGAAAAATAAAGCGGAATCGACAATTGGTGTTAAAGCTACTAAAGAAACATTGTGTCCAACAAGAACAGGATTACGGAGTTCGAGTGGACGTCGTTGTAAAAATATATTTGTGAAAAAACTGCAATGCGGTAGAAAGCGAACCACCAACTTGCTGAAAGTGTTAGCGTCAAAAAAAACACTGACATTAAAAGAGGAGGAGGAGGAGGACCAACAAAATGAAAAAATCAACGAGTCTGAATCGACAACACAAACACTGAAGTTAGAGACACCGTCAAATGTTGTTGATGGCGGCGAAGTGATCGTTGTACCAGTACTACCAGTAGTACCACCAAAGAAACGTTTAAAATTGAGAAATATGAGGCGAAAGTTCAGTTCTGGATTTGATTACATTCGTAAGAAAAAGAAGCAAGTAAAGAGTAAAGAGAATGTTGATGGGGGCGACAACACGGTGAAGCCGAAACGAAGAGGAATCATACCCAGACCAAGCCCCGAGTCGGTGCAAGACATCCATAGGGAAATCAAGACGTGGGTGATGAATAAAGGTGTTGGCGAAAGTCATCTTCATAGGGCTGCTCGACTTGGATACACGGTGAGTTTATTTATTTATTAATACTCTGAATTGCTTATTCTTTTATGCAGCCTAGTGATGTAAATTAATGATTGTTGTTATTTCGCAGGATGTGACCGCTTACTGTTTAGAAAAAATGGATAGCGTCCCATCGCCAAAAGATAACGCTGGTTATACCCCTTTGCATGAAGCATGCTCGAGAGGTCACTTGGATATTGCTAGATTACTGCTTCAATATGGTGCGAATGTTAGTGAATCGGCACAAGGAGGAATAAGGTATGATACGACGTCATAAATTATAATAAGTTATATATATATATTCACATACAATATTTACATATAATATATTTCTTAAAATATTTAGGCCGCTTCATGAGGCTGCTGAGAATGGTTACGTTGAAATCATCCGGTTGCTGTTGTCGTATGGGGCCGACCCGATGCTGGCAACATACTCTGGCCTTACGCCGCTTTCGTTGGTCACGGATGAAGAGACGAAATCACTGTTGAAACATTATATGGCTGATATACAAGGTCTTGCAGCACCTCCGTGGAACTTCAATGGACCTGCGCCTTGCTTTGGTAACTAGTGAACGAACAGCTTCTTAGATGACTAAAATGCTTTGTTTTGTTTATTAATGAATAATTCATTTTAGATAAAGAAAATAGCGGATTCGATCCATTGGAAGGTGCCCCATCCCCCGAACCGTTACCAGAGGATGAAGACATTGAGATAGAAATGAGTGAACAGCAACTACCCAATCTGTACACATTACGTGGCGAGTCGCCAACAGATCGTTGGATACTGTTGCAAGATTTGTCCATGCTATTGAAGATCAAATCGCGTGATACTTTATTACGGCAGATTAACGGAACATCGTCTTCGACAAGTTCAACGACTATATCGAATAAGAATTTACTGCGAGAGCTAAAAATGGCAGATTTTATGGAACAGGCACATTGTTGCCAATTGTTGTATGCAAATGAGAAACTGAACGCTCGATCAACGAAAATCGCGATGGTGAAATATACGGACAAAGTCAAACAATTGTTGGGTGTCGAACGAGTTGTCGTCACAACCAGATGACACCAAGCACAGACTTAAAAAAAAAAAAAACTAATTATCCTAACTAGGTTCTAAAAAGTGATGTGTGATATCAAAAGAATTTGTATAATGAAAGTGATTTATAATTAAGTTTTATTTTCGTTATCATTTGTTAATCGTTTATTCGAAGTTATCATTTTTGTTTTAATATACAAAATTCAAAGTTTGTTTCTAGCTTAAATACTATATTATTTTTCTTTTAAGTATGTATGTTTATTCTCATAATTTGTTACTGATGACTGCAATTTTATATATATATATATATATATATATATATATATATATATATATATATATATATATATATATATATATATATATATATAAAACAAATAAATAAATAAAAGCACATTCATATATAGTTTTTCGCGATAGTTAACGTACTTAATTTTTCTATTTGTACAGCGTTACCATACCGTAAGGAAAGATATTGGAAGTATGTATACTCTGGTGTAATATAATATACATATGTAGGTAGTATGTACATATTATAGAAGTGATTATATATATATATATATATATATATATATATATATATATATATATATATATATATATATATATTTATATATATTTGCAATAGAAAAGACCGCTTGCCTAGTTTGTATTATACAGAAGACTATTTGATTGTTATTCTAAATGTGTATTAATTTTATCCAATGTTTTTTTTTTCGATTATTTGCCATAACTTGTATTTATGTACAGTCAAATGGATATTCAAGTATGGAAATTATGTGCGAATTGAAAATTTGAACATGATACAAATTGATAATAATACATATATATTTAAAGATAATTTATCGTTTCAGCTCAGGGAAAAGACGGTACATACAGTTTATGGTATACATATATAGATATAATAATAATAATAATAATAGTAATTAATAACTCAACACCGTTCGAAAACTCTTGGTGTGTAAATATTACAATAATTTAAATGATGAGTGTGTAGGATCATTTCATACTAAATTGTATATGCTGTAAAAACAAATAATAGGTATATATTAACTACGTATGTACATTTTTTTCGTATACATAATGGCAATGTTTTTGGATCTATCAGTGTGCTTGTTCACTCGAAAGTAAAGTTTTTTTTTTTTTATATATTTCTGTACGCATTTAAGAAAGAGAAAATAATACTAACGTCGTAATTGACAAACAATATCAGAATAATTAAATGCGAAATATCTGTGATGTGCGCATCGGTGGGAACGTGCAATGCTTTTTTATGCATATATATATATATATATATATATGTAAACAAAAATGTGATTTCGCTACTACAATATGTCCTATTGATGTAATAAACAATAAGGTATTTTATAATTTGTTTTACCTTTTTTATTTTAAGATTTTGTCGATCGCCAAAACATAAAATAATATTAAAAGATAATTTTAATTAGTGTATGTTGTATTATTTACTATCATACATAGGTACGTAGTATGTATGCATATGTCGTGTCATTTTATTGTACCGCCCACACGTCTTACATTCTACCAAGTAATTTTAGTTCACGAATTGTTTAAGAGATCGCGTTAGCAGTATCATTCGCGGACAATCATCTCAACCACCCAATCCCAAATGGTCTCCCCCCTATGACTATCATTCATTAGTCATTCGTTGATTTTCTTGAGATAGGATCGAATATGGAGTTACAATTTGGTGAGATTGCGTGATTGATTGGTGTCCAAGTACAACATTTACCTACTTAATATTCATTTATGTATGCAATCTGTTATTACAAATAAATAAAACTATGTATGTTGAATCGTAAATTCATGTGTCAAGTGTAACGTCTCCATCTGTCATTTTAAAGTTTACAAAAGAAAGGTAAGATATCTTTATGGTTTTCATATTTATTTATCATTTTCAAATATAATAACGTTTGTGATTCCTTTTGCATAGTTTATTTATAAACTTAATATTATGTATAACGCAATAAGATAGGTTATATATATATATATAGTAATGTAAAAACGAAAAACATTCGCACATTCATTTGAGTGAACTGAAATACAATAGGTACACAATACATATAAACATTATACTACATATGTATAACGTCGTGGCAATTTTACTCATAGTTTATGAATGCACATAATTATGTTCGAAAATGATTCATCTGCTACTGATTACTAACAGAATCTATGATGTGTGTACCTAGGTATGTAACCGTGTCATATTCGGTAAGTGATTTTTATTTGACCATCATTGTATTGTGCAATTTACGTTGTGTAAGAGCCCCGTCTCGTAGAGCGTAGCATCACTCGCTTAGATTTTCATATGTATGTAGGAAATCTAAATTTGTTGTTTATTCTAACATTGTGTCATAACAACCATGGAGAAAGTTGTCGTAATGTTGCTTGCTACTTATATGTACATATACCTATAATATTTCACCTATTCATTTTAGAACGTAGAAAAATATTCAATTCTAAGTAATATGATGATGATGTCGTATTGGCAGAGTTTATTTAGTTATACATATATGTATAAGTATTGCATTATTATCAAATGGTTAAATGTGTCATTTGTACCATTATTACCAACAAACTCCACTGAATTAACTAATAGACCGACCAGCTTAAATGTAAACATTGAAATTCCACTAAACATGCATCGTTCGTTTCCTTCATTTGTGTATGAAGGTATTTTTAGTTAATCGAAAATGACGTCATGATTATTTTAAATGAGGAACAGAGTTATGTATTTGTTGTTAGTTTATTATGGAGTACATATGCTTTTCATTTATACATGTAAAATCAGGATCAAATATATATATATATATATATTTATGTACATTAACATACATATTTGTGCGTATTGATAACAATAACGGAATGCATTAAGACAATCTTTTTGGACCAAGGCAAATAATATTTGCATGCATCTGCCAAACTTAGGCCACTGGTATGTATGTATGTATATATATGTATACTTTTAACATAATGCAGATTTAACTATGTATAACAAGATTAAGCATTGAGTATGTATAGGATTCAAATTGTATTACTTATTATTTATTCCAATGTGATTTCACTTTTTCTCTGCTATTAGGTTGGCGCAGTATTAGTAATAATGAATTGAATCTTTTACTTTCTCAACCGGTTGATGTGTTTTTAATGAATTCTATAAAATGAAAAATCCGTTACATCCCCATTCGCATCTTGACAATATTTCATTTTATCAACACGCTCTTTTATTTCATTTTCTTTAAACTTATACGTAGTTATACAGAAGAAAATGTAAATCTGGGTATAGCAGTCCTCTTTCTTTTTAATTACTACCAAAATTAGTTTGATATACCTACATAGATCATCTGTATTAGGCTCGGTATTAATCTTTTAAAAAAAATGCTTATTTTGAATACCTTTGTTATATGTGCAAAACAGGTATTTATTTGAGCTTGATTATATAGTAGTTATGTGAAATGTAAAATCAGTTTCCATTATTTGACTATATAATAGTAACTGTACTGTACTGTACTGTACATATGCAAACAATTACGTAATAAACAAAATGATTCATTCATATGATGATGCATACTGAAAAACATGTTTTTCATTGTGAACGATTGTGAGATTGTAATTCGTTTACGAAAATAACTCGCTTTTGAATCAGCCTTCTGCCGCTGTGTATTTTATTAGACTAGACGGCATTACTTTTCCTATAATTAATTACAGTTAATAAATATGTACAATACAAACCAAATCAGTGGAATTATTTGTAGTTGGATTTATTGAAAGTAGCTGAAACGTTTTGGTCTCTGTATTTCTGTGCCGTTACCATAGAATAATGGGTATTAATGGAATAAAAAAATAAAATAAATAATAAAATCATTCACATATATGTACATATATATATATGTATGTATAATGTTTTTCGGGAAACCAGTACGTGAACGTTTTGTTTTATTGTTTAAAATAGCGTGAATTTTAGTTTTGTTTTATCAATTTTACCCTTATCCATTTATAAATGAAATAGTATATATATTATATATATATATGTACATATGCATTATAATATGCGTGCTTGTTTTGCATAAAAACCTTGACAAAATAGAAAGACGCCTAAGTTACATTATGTAGAGATTTGAGCTTATTCGTTCAAACCAATTCGATAAATGAAATAAGTCAGATATTAGAAACATTTGTAATCAATCGCTTTTACATACTAGATTAAATGTATGCTATTGATATGTGTATGATATATATATATGCGATATATGTATGATTAAGTTTTATTACTTTTGTTATATTACATGCAGGAATGAAGTATATTTGCATGCTCATTTGCAGCAAATGTAGGCAGGTAGATAAGAATATTGGAGAATTTATATAATGCGTCATTTTTACTGTATTAACATTCCACTATGCAACTCAGTTACATTTATTACAGAAATAAATAATCGGAGTAAGTTTTCACAGATAAAATAATATTTGTAACACGGTGGTATTTCACAAGCGAAAAATATGTATGTCTGAGGGTTAATGACTCTTCTTGTGCGGATTTATTTCACAGCTGATACTGTGTATATATATATTTATTTCTTTGGCATGTTCCGTTTCACGGACTTATGTATGTATGTAATGATTATGTGGGTCATGGGTAGAGCCACCTGGCTGGATAAAGGGGACATGGTCTTCTATTATTTTCTATAAAAAAAAAAAAAAATGTAAACATGTATTTGTTATTTGATAACAGTATGTAGACGTAAGTTGTACATTTTACGTCAAAATCTGTTCAATGTTTCCTCACTTTGGAACTGTAAATCTATCTTTTTTTAAGAATATTTTTGAGAGAAAATAATCATTCTACTCGTTTACTACAGTTATTGTTTATCCAATTTTATGAAATGATCATGACAAAATTCGATATCATTAAATACAACATTTGATTTATTTTGCACAGTAGTTTTGCTATTTATATTCAACTGGTGCGTTTGGGTATGGTATGGTATGGATTTTACAATTTAAATCGATAGAGAACAACTTTTAAACAAGAGTAATTGTGGATGTAAATATGCGTAATTATTTTGCAATACGTTATGTCATTGTAAAGTGGGCCATTGCTGGTTTACATTTATGTTTGATATTATTTACTAGAAAGAATTTATCTACAAACTAGCTACAGCTACCTAGACTTATTGCAATTAACCGCTATTTAATCGCGATGATATGAATGTTTAACAACGTTTCCACTTTGTCAATATTTGATCTCCATCTGTTGTGCTGTGACTGCTGAGAAAAAACATTTTTGTTAATCATTTAATTAGAATTGTGACTAAAATGATATACCTTACTTAATTATCATTTTACGAGACGCATTTTAGAAATATATTTTTTAGATTAGAAGTAAAACTAGCTAGTTTGTAAATTAGTTTTCTCTGTTTTCACTGTTGCCAGGGCAAGTCCGAGCATCAAGGCGTGGTGGACGTTTGCCAATGTGCAAACGAAACCTAACATATTACATACAATAACTACTACACTCTTTATACCGAATTACAATAGAATACATTTATTATTATTCAACTCATCTCAAAATTGAATCAAATGTGACTATTACTAAAATGCTAATTACACATCACATGTTATAAATAAATTTCTCTTTGGAAATGTCATATACATTTACTACTAAAAAGAAAGTTATATAGTGTGTACATACATACATACATATATTATTTCATACGTGAAATGAATCAAAGTCTGTTCCATTATTATGCCAAATTCTTTTCACGCATCATAGAAATTTTTATCTGATTCCAGTTACCTAATCTGCATATCAGACATCGTCAAAAGATAAATCTCCAAAATGTGTTTCACGTAACACATAAATCACACATAGTAATTGAAACAATTGAGAGCGATGCGTAAATCATTACAAGATGGGGAATCTGCGTGTTCAGCAGGTTCTGGACAACGGAAACGTGGCTTTTCATTACGGCGACTGCTTGCAGCGAGTCATCTGATTGGTCATCGACCTATACGAGCTTCATCTACAAAATCACAAAAAAGCACTAGTAAGTGATGATAAATGCATATAAAGTATATACATATGTATGTATGTATATACATATGTATGTAGTATGTAGTTGCGTGTATTGTGATTAATTTAACTCACTAAATCTACTTAGGCGCTTCAAAAGAGTCCGATTCAAGATCGACTGGGGCTATAGGAGATGGAATAGACAGTGGTGCAAGTGCAGGTGGTGGTTCAGCTGTAGAACTGCACCAAGCCACTAGTACTAGCAGATCGTCGGTGTACACAACTAGCAACAACAGCACTAAAAGCTCAGGCGAACCTGCTACCGTTGCAGTCACATTATTGGAATGCCCGCTATGTCTTGCCGAATTGCCATCGTACGCGCTCGCGGACTTGGCCGCGTGCAGACATCGTTCTTGCTTCAACTGTTTAGCTGTGTACCTCCGCATTGAGATCAGCGAATCTAGAGTGTGCATCGCTTGCCCTGAATGCGCCGAACCGATACATCCCAACGGTATGTTCTTGCTCTTGAATTCAATGATGCCAACGAATGAAAAATGACATGGAACTGTTTGTTGTTTACAGAAATTCGTAGCATATTAGACGATCCGATTCTATACGAAAAGTATGAAGACTTTATGGTGCGTCGAGTTCTTGCAGTGGATCCGGACACGCGTTGGTGTCCCGCGCCTGACTGCAGTTTTGCTGTGATAGCGGCTGGCTGTGCCAGCTGCCCGAAGATCAAATGCGAACGACCCGGGTGCAATGCGTACTTTTGTTATCATTGCAAGGCCGAGTGGCATCCCAATCAAACTTGTGATGCCGCCCGTGCGCAACGATCACCCAACGTTAGATCATCGTCTATTAGTTTCAGTCAGGATTCACAACATAGTATGTATATACCTACCAGAAAGAATGAATGAATGAAAGAAACAAAATTCTTTTTTATTATTTCATTTACTTATTTATTTATAATTGTTATGTGTGTATTACAGGAGATGATATAAAACCGTGTCCAAGATGCCAAGTTCTGATTGTAAAAATGGATGACGGTTCATGTAATCATATGATGTGTGCAGTTTGTGGTGCTGAATTTTGTTGGCTGTGTATGAAGGAAATCAGCGATTTACATTATCTAAGGTTGGTGGTCTATTATCTCTAGTTGTATTACATACATAATACATTCGCCATTCGTGTCCAATTAGTCCATCTGGTTGTACGTTCTGGGGTAAAAAGCCATGGTCAAGGAAGAAAAAAATTCTTTGGCAATTGGGAACTTTGGTCGGTGCACCAGTTGGTATAGCACTTGTTGCCGGTATTGCAGTTCCTGCTATGATCATTGGTGCGTATATATATATATACGTACGTACGTGTATCATTCATAATACTATTTATTATTTATTCACCAGGTATTCCTGTGTGGGTCGGACGTAAATTATACACGAGATATCGTTTGGCCAACAAGCACAAAAGGAACGCTGCAATCGTTGGAGGAGCTATCGCATCGGTAAGTTTTAATATTTTCTTTATTTACTTACTGTACTTTTATAAGTACATATTGAGTGCTTACATATGTATACGAAAGTGTTATTTTTCATTGAGGATATTAAAAATTCATATTTAACAGCACCAAAATCTATGTATATGCAAAAAGTATTAGCATTTCGGGCTAAAAATACACAATGTATTCTATATATATATATATTGAATCATTTTAATAACAATTTGATAATTGATTAGTCTACTTATATTATAATATCTTTATAACGGATAATAATCTAAAGTAGATTTAAGTGTCGTTACTGTAATTATCTCTACTAGATAAATAATTGCGTAAATCAAAAAGAAAATTCTATCTATAATTTGCGCCGTGCACATTTTTACCAGCAGTTGATTATCCTTTGCCGTTGTTCGTGTTTCGTCATCTGTTAATCCCTGAAAAACGACTCTTTGCAGACTAAATTGACTTGAGATTACTTATTTTTTGCTTACCCTAATTTGTACAACATCAATCAGCAATATTCGCTTGATTGTAGTAAATCGGTCCAAAGTAAATACCCAAGCAGGAGTAATTTTATGCGATTGAATCAACTGTTTTAATATAATGGATTCGAGTATTGCAATCGCTGATAGGAGTATCGAGTTGGAATAAAAACCAACTGAAACAAAAAAAAAAAAAATGTGTGTGATGTAGTTTAGATGATCAGATTTAGTCGGTATTTGTAGAAACATGTACGTATGTATGGAAGTGAGGTGCCTTTCGGTACAATCCATTCCATATATTGTATGCAGAACAAGTGGCTTAGAAAATTGACTGCAACTATAATGGTTCGCTCAACAGTTACCGGATGGACCCAAAATAACATTAACGTTATTGAGACGAGAGCTGAAAATAAAAAAAAAAATTAAAAACCGTAAATCGATGTTTACTTGCGCTTATACTAATAATAATAATAATACCAAATATACTAGTATACACTTCGATCATTATGTTTTCCGTATATCTTTCAAGCTCAAATAAAAAATGAATTTCATTTATCCAAAAATTCGATGATGGACGAGATATAAAACCTTCTTGGGTTGTATTCAATACTTTCCATTCCCAGTTATTTTGTTCTTGAAGGAATATTATTGGATAGGTATCTACTTCAACAACATGTAGCATTTCACCGCTGAACCCCAACAACGAATATTGAATATTGCATCTATGTATATCATGGGGCCAATAAGAGCTGTCGTTGTCGCAGTATCCACTATGTGACGTTGTTATGATACATTTCACATTACCCGTTGACATTACTTCACATTCGATTCCTTCCATCAATGACTCGGTGCTAGTGAAAAATTCCCTAAACACATTTCATTTCATTCACGATTATGATATATTCACTCGTACTTTTCCTACACTTACTCTTCCTGTGGCACTAGATATGGTTTCCAAATGTCGCCCGTGCTCATTTTTATCATACTTATCGTGTCATAATCGGCTGGATTCCATGATAAAAATTCATCCGTCCATTTCTATTCATTTTTATTGAGTCAAATTACTACTTGTTATTTGTTAAATTACCAATGAATCTTACTTACCACAATTAAAAGATGGTTTACAACTAACTTAATTGGAAATGATGATACCTATGATAAACTATCTATATAAATATATTATTTAAAAAAAATATATATATATATATATTATTATTATTAGTCTTACAATCGAATAAGTATCTATGTCCAATGTAACTGAAACGTTAATTATTTCTGATTGATTCTTAAGAGGTAGTGCTACTCCTTTATCATAGTTGCACAATAGATTCTCTCGTAAAATTGCATCCTTCAGTTTTGGATGTTTATAATCGTTATTACAATCACACTTTACTGAAATGAAACGTATTCGATTTTTATGCATTATTATTATTATTATTATTTGAGTAATAACTTACCATAATGCACTAATGCGAAAACTATAGTTACACAGAATACAGAGCTGTACATGATTAAAAGTAGGTAGATACAGGAAGTAGTACAGTTACGAACTATCAATACAAGCACATATTACAGTTAATATAATTTAATACTATTCTACACCCACCGTTAATAATGGTAATCAAATACCAGCACATTATATTTATCTTTGAAAATAAATACATACATACATACACAACTATGAGATAAAAATGAGATAGCAGAAACCCTTTTGCAATCTTTCGCTATTCAACTTTTCCTTTATAAACTTCATTTATATTATATTTATTTATGTCCACATCATGTATCTTACTGATGATACTTAAATTGTTTAAAAAAAAAAAAATTGAATAAAATTCATAACTACTTTATTTAGCATTTACATTTAAATAATTGTTAATATTACATTGGAATCATAGTCAGAATCATTACAAAATAAGTTATGAAAAATACAACAAATATACATTTGTCAATAACAGTAGCAATTAGGAAGTGCTCATATTTTTGTTTATTTGTTATTTGATTTGAATCTGCTTGAGCGGTAGTATCATCATTGCTTGATTCCTAAATAAATTAAATATACATGTATGTATGAATTGAATCGAATCGAATCGAATCGAATCTAACGTATGAATATACACACTTGTACTTGGTTTATTAGCATAGTTCTACCGAACATATTGTTAGAAACAATTTTACACGACACAAGTATCCAATTTGGAACACTTGTGCGTTTTGACAATAAGGTCTTCATCAATGTTAATTCAATAAGTACAGCAACAGACATGCACAATGACAATTGGAAATATGTAACTATAAAAATGTAGAAATATTATTTTTGCTCCATAATTAATTGTATGTATGCACTACAAACTACTGTTTTGAATATATACCTATTTTTGGTAAACTAGCACCATTCGTAGGAATGACCCAACCTGTTTGTTGTATGAATAAGAAATGACATAAAATATCGGCGCAAATGATACAAAGTCGTTCGGCGTTTCCCAAGCAAAGCCACAACGGAACCAATGTCATAATGATTAATGCTATATATATATAGAAATAAATATGGAAGTAATTATCACACATAAAAATATTTCATTTGATTCATATAATAGATGATAGCCTTACAAACAGCTGGAACAAACAGTGTGGCTTCCAGACGGGCAGCGTGTCTAACAATTGAAAAGTTAAAACTTAACAATTGATAAGTTTGGGCTTTTAATCGATAGACCGTCATTTTTGATGTGACATTTAGTAGTTTCCACTCTAGACTTGCTATAAACCCATTGAAAATGATTGATTCTTTTGTAAATTTTAAGCGCATCTAAAATAATCATTTAGCATTCAGCATTCAGTATTCAGGTTTCTTCTATTATATATATATATATATATATATATGTATATATTTTTTATTCTAACTATCTACCTACCTGAGTTCTATTATACGATGTAGATCTGTAGTTTATATTGCAGATTTCCGTATCGTATGGCCATTTTTCCAAATTACCTACACAAGTGCTGTCGTGCATATTTTCTGTTATACAAGCAACGATTCCGTTGTTGGTCAGGAGACAATCATTTGAGTCTATCACTTTTGAATCATCTCTATAAATGCGAAAATTACGAGTAAAACATGAAATGCATATTATTATTATTATTATTTAGTATATATCCTTACTTATTACGTATACTTAAATCTGGACTCCATATATCGTCACTGGATACACGAATTGAATTTACATTATCGTAATCTGCAGGTTTCCAATTTAAATACTCGTCTTTCCAACTCTAAACATTATGTGTCTGTATTGTTTAAATATTACTCAGACTTGTATACTTACAATAACCATCCAATTTTGAATTGTCATCTCTTGCTCACTATAACTCTGTTGTCGATGAACAAGCATTTCATTAATGTAGGTATATTTATTCATTCATTCTGAATACTTACCACATCAATAGATTTTAATACTAAACGAATGGTTACATTCACTATTCGTTTCTGATTACGTACCGGCCGATACTCTTTGGCATAATTACAAAAAATATTTTCCTTTATTTTGGCAACAGCAGTTTTTGATGATCCATCTTTCACACAAGTGCGAACCCCTTAAACATATAGTATAGTACCAGATATCTAAATATATATATAAATCTAATGATACCTGATAGAAATAGAGCTATTAAACATATTAAAAAGCTAAATGCACACATGTTGGTAGAGAATTAATTATAAACTAGATGAAATCAAATAATATTTGAGGATGACTGTTTTAGATATCCGATACTAAACCGCCCCGTAATAATACTATCTTTTAATAGTTATGTATATATATATATTATGTATATCTACTTACCTGATTTGTAGATACAGAATGGTTTAATGAATTTGAATATAAATTAATTGATAGCTATAAATAAAACATCAAAGTAATGGTTTTCAATACTATTTATTTTGAAACATTTTTTTCCGACGTTTGTTCATTTATTTATTTGTAGTTATTTTTAAATCCATATCAATAAAGAATGGATGAATTTCAAGCAAATCAAATTCAATTCCGAGCTTTCTCTCTATATTAATCCGTATTACGTCCTGGTATTTGTATACTATATGTTTAGTACGGTACGTTTTAACATTTTGAGCTATCAGTGATGATGTATATATATATATATATATAGTTGTGTTGTGCAGTTGTCAATTGAACAACATATATCTTGTTCGTATGGACCGGATTAGATACATATTCGTTGTGTATAAAAACGAGGATCATTTTAAGGACGCTAGTTAGTGCATGCAAATTATATAATAAATGTATATAGGCTTATACATATAATATCCTAGCTATAGCTATTTCGGCTATAACATGTGTGTGTATGTGTAACAGGAAAAGACAAATACACCGGGCCAAGCCAAGCCAAGCCAAGCCAAATATTATTAATAATAATAAAACATCATGTTATTATAAATAAACTCTCTCAAACGACACTAGTATCACTGGCCGCCACCAGTAACAAGTCCGCGCACAAAATGCCCTCTTTGTCCAGATCATGTAACACATCAAGAAGCCGCTGCTCTGTAAGCGGATCACCAAGTGCAACATCCACGGAACCGATGCACAACAGCAAGGCAAGTAGCTGCGAACGACGGTAATCCTCGGAGAGACGAGCACGCGTGTACCCGTGCTCCCTCTCGACGTCAACGCCAAGGCGCTGACAACACTCCGTCAGCGCACTCCAATACCCGTCCAGCAACCCTTCCGTGTGCAATCGCCGCAACTCGGACGGAACCGAACTCACCAACAACAGCGCCAAGTCATTGGTCGGTCGGCTGTACGTCACCATCTGCCAATCAAGTATGGCACAGCACGTATCTTCCCTGTCATCATCACCATCGCTCTCACGAAACATTAGATTGTTGCACCAGAAGTCCGTGTGCGTGATGAGTGCTAGGGGCTCTTCAGGCGCCAGTAGAGCCGAAATCAGTTCCTTCGTATTCGATCTGATGGAGTTCAGCGCTTGCAAAACGGACTCGAGGCCAGGACGCCGTTCAAGGAAACTAGATAGCTGTGGAAGACCGCGCTCGACTAGCTGCTGGTACGAGTCGGTTGCTTTCGACGTTTGGAAAAGGAATGGATAGCGCTCAGACAACGGTCGTCCTTCCTTCATCTTTAGGCACAACGATAGCGCATGGATGCGTGCGATTGCCGCCATTGCCGCTCGTGCTTGGCGAAGGGTCAGTCCGCGAGAAAAGTCTGCACCTGAATATCCAGCCGGTTTGATATTCTCAAGAACTAGCACCGACTCCGGTGGTTGCGGGCTGCTCTCAGACTCAACGTTGTTACTGCCCGCTGAATAATGAGCATGGTAACATCGCGGGATTGGTAAACTGATGGGCATTGCATCCGGTAGTAGGTGTTTCTTCTGGAACATTTCCAGATCTGGCACAACCTGGAAATATAAAAATGATTTCATAAAGCATAAAGAAGATGTTGATGTTGAGATGAGAGATCATTAAACAAACACATACTTGTGTATAAAATTTTATTTCACGAAGATCAAATTGTGCTTCAGTAACGAAAAATCTACTAAATGGATCTTGCGGTAAAAGTTTAATGATAAAACTAAGGAAATGTGTGTCTTGGGACGACGATGCGTGCGACGTGAGTCGGTATTCAACGTTCACGGCAAGTATATCGCTGAGAACACTCTCACCGGCGTCACAGCCCGGTCGTACGGTAAACTCAATTACGCTAATTTGGGGATCGTGAACATCACTGTGATGTTGTTTAAGCACAGCTTCCAGCCACTCCTCTGTTACCGGCCAATCGCTTGACTCTGGCGAACTACTTTCCTCTTCACTGTCCGACATATCGTCACACCGTGCAAAATCACAATTTCATTAAAAATTTGTGTGAGCACCTATTCAATTTATGTCACACATATACTACTACTACTATAACTACTACAACTACTACTACAACAACTACACATAGACATTAAAGGCCGCACGAACTAATGTAACAGCGTCGTCTGCTTCCACATGATAGCATAAAGACAGACAGAACACAACAGACAATGGGTCTGCAGAAGACAAGATGCTCCGATGTGGCCGAGTCGAGTCGAATCGAATCGAATTGATGTGACCAGTTGCGTTCGGCGTTCGCGTCGCGTAGCGTAGCGTCGGGACCCTTGTCGGGCGTGGCGGTCTGCAGACCCTTCGCCTGATTCGCGCGCGTTTCACACGCATCCCACTACAATCAATAGCGCATCCGGAACAGGACCGGCATGCATATGATATATGTATAGGAAGAAATGTACAAATGACAATCATACAAATTACTAATTCGAATTTAATTTTTAAATTATTCATATACATTATAAATAAAGAAATCCATCATTAGTAAATTGAATTATTCTTAAATATTCTAGATGAGCCGCTTTTATCGAGTAATGCTAAATATGTTTGTATATATTTCCAAGTTAGTTGGCTGTTAATTGAAAATAAAACCCTATATATATTTTGACAAACTCTCGCCATACAACTCTATCCTTACACACACACACACACTTCTTTAGCTACATACACGCTCTTGTATTCCGTTCGCACACGTATATAATTCATTCTCACACCATTCATTTCGCCCATGTAAATCTGGTTTGTCAATCTTTCATTCGATATTATTCTTTCATCAATATGACCTATTTTACGCACGACAATATCGCACTGCTCATATAATATAGCCACGTATTCCGCGTATTCTGTCTCTCCCAGATACCTACATCATAATATACCTATCAAAAATCTCATTTCCACAGCAGCCACTCGTTTTTTATGCTTGATGCATGCATTCTTAGAAATGTCTAGCAAATATTCCTACCGCCCCTCTTTTCTCAATCTCTCAACTATACTTTCAATTGCTTCAGAATAGAATAGAATATAATATGATAATAATATATGCATTTCTTTTATAGGTGTTAATATCACCAATATTAGCCGGCCTAGCTGTGGGTATTGGAGTACCAATTTTGTTATTCTATGTGTACGGTGTAGTCCCAGTTTCTTTATGCAGAAGTGGCGGTTGTGGTGTGTCGACCACGGCAACTGGAGTTAAATTCGAATTCGATGATGAAAACGATCTTATCAGTCAAATAAGCACAAAGAATCCTGGTGAGTCGAGTCACGATGATTATATTATTGGTTTGAAGTATATATTGTTATTAGATAATGCATCAATGGATGCCGTCAGTAATCGAGGTGCAAATCCATCCATTGGCGAAGTATCATTGTCGATGGTAAGTGGTAGTCAAGTTTTACGTCTGGGCAATGAGGTAGATCGTGAGTCCGCCAGTAATATAGCGCTGGCCAGTGCTAGCCTTGGCGGCAGTATCGGATCTGGCAGTGCCACTGCTGTTCAACGTCTGGAAGTTCACGCCGATGTCGCCTCGGCACAACGGTTCAGTATGACTAGCGAGACCGCTTCTGCTTCGGCCAGCCTCTCCGATAAATCAGTGAACGTGAGCATTACTGACGATGGTAGCGCTTCTACTAGAGCTTTAGCTGGATCTATGCTCAATTGCAAAGTGAGTTATTAAAAATATTATTATTATTATTATTATTATTTTACCATCCCCCACCACCACGTATAAATATTTAGTTATTTATTTATATTTATTATAATGAATGCATTTTCATCCTCAGGTTAACGGTAGTGAGACATGTAGTTGTGTGACCGTTGGCGAAGATTGTTCCTCTGAACGTGTTCGGTTCGATGATAACATAAGTTTCATTGCTCCATACGCGTATGATGGTTATACAGATAAAGCAAGTATAGGCAGTAGCTGCAGCTTTCGAAATCGCAACAAACCAGATGCGAGTAAAAATATTAGATCTCCATTGCATCGAGCGGCAGACACAATCAGCAACGACAGCATAAGTATAGACATGAGCGCTACTATGGCCAAAGATCAGGAACATCAGGAGCGATTAAAGAAACCAGCCCAGTCTGCAACAGACATACTTCGTAGTGTGTTCTTTCGTTCATCAACTCCAGTCGATGGTATAAAATTAACATCTGCATGTAGTGGTGAAGGCTCGGAACTCGATTGCAAAGTTCTACCCGTCATCCAAGAACCGAGTTCGACTCAAGATTCTCATTCCCCTGTATGTCTGACTATCACTAATACTGCCATTCAAATATTAGATCCGGTATCATAGTTATATATGTACATTCATACATAATATCATGTTGTGTATTTAAAATATAATATAAAAAAAATCAAACATTTATTTTCATTTAAAATGATGTTACGGAAATGCCGTTGTTTTAAGAATAACGCAATGCATCTTTTTAATTTATTATGGTCATTTACTAAGCGAATCATCTTTGTATATTTATAATAATAACAATAATAATCCATACAGAAGAAAACTTCTGCTAGAATCTATAACACTTGCGATAATTAGTCATTTTTAAATTTAATTTGAATAATACATGTATATATGTACCTAGTTATATATTTTATAATATTGAATTTATCTAGACCTTAGATATGGTTTAAAGGAAAAAAATATATTTATATTTTAATCATAAAAATATAATAGGTAGGTAGGTAGGTACATATACTACGTTCGTGCTTCGGCGTAGCGAAACACATTTTATCAGAATTGACATCGACTATTTCATTATTATTTATTTATTCACATCATAAATTATGTATAAAAAAAATCAAAGTATAAGAATGTTATATTTTGAAACTCTTATGTGCTGTGTAAACATTTATGAATTATAATATCGCATCAACAAGAACATTATATGTATATTTTGGAATGATTACTAATTTAGCTTTTGTATTCGCCAAGCGTCTTTGGTGTAAACAATGTTATGAATCCAAGCTGAATAGTGTGAAACTTCAGTATAAATGCCAGGATAGTCAACATTTGCACATCCGATAGCTGTTGAAATGACACCCGTGAGTAAACCGTTGCAGAACAATGGACCACCAGAATCACCCTGTTGGAATTATTATTAATATTCAATGATTAGCTGATATTTATAATCTCGTACCTGGCAAGCATCTTTGGTTCCATCCGAAACTGCTGCGCACATCATACCAGTCGATAAACTTATATTTACTTTTCCGTATAATTCTTTGCATCTGCTGAACTCAATCACAGATAACTCAGCTGCTAGAAGTATTTCACTAACCGTTTCATTGCCCTATAAATGTATATATATATATATATTCACATGCCTAAGAGTCCTGATGTGACCATGTAATTTAAACATACTACTTACAAACTGTTGTACACCCCAACCAGTCACTGTACACAGGGTGCCAGGCTTTACACGATTCGTTCGTAATGCTACCGCTGCAACTACTTCACTCTCAAATGGAAATGGTTCATTGACCTAAAATACCATTTATATATATATATATATATATATATATATACTTTATGTCGATATAGAAATAACAATAAAAGTGCACCACTACCTCAACGATGGCAATATCATTGTATTTTGCAGCATTGTTAAAATCTTCATGAATATAATGCACTGTTGCGTTACGTATGATGCTTTTTGGATTTAGAGATAGCTCAGTTTGACCAGCAACAACGCTTATAAATACTGGTGGCAATATTCCACCCCAGATGTAGTACAAACAATGCGCTGCTGTTAGAATATGCCGCGGCCCTATCACTGAACCACCACAAAAATGTTTATCATTGAACGATTTTCGCAAAGAAACCTTAAACCAAATATATATTTTTTAAATCTAGCTCAGTTTTATTGTTTATATTTTTATGCCAAGACGTACTTATACATTTACCTGATATGGAAATTCACCTTCCACTGCTGGTCGTCCGCCAACAATTCGATCATCCGTTGACTGAATGCCTGTAAGAAGTACACAGAATAATATCAAATATTCTAAAAACATATTGTATCTTTACAATACCTATGATAATAAAACTAGCAATGCACAAACATATTATGAAACGCATCTTTGGATTCATTCTAATATCTAATTGTCTTAATTGTGGTATAGGTATTTATATAAAACATTATATCAAGTAATCTATCATCGGCATCTATAATAGAATTTCAATAAAAGATATCTCATTTTATTATCCAGATTAATATTTTATTATAAGCCCTACTACAATGGTAATAATACTAATTGTAAGTAATTATCCAGATTAATATTTTATTATAAGCCCTACTACAATGGTAATAATAGTAATTGTAAGTAATCTACTATATGTATTTAAAAACTAGGACATTCTACGTAATTTTATTTTCGATTTCCACTAAATACAATTAAAAGATAAGTAAACAATGTTGTTACATTATCAAATAGATATTATTATATATTTCATTTATTTAATAAGCGTGATAATCCATGGACTCACGCAACGTCATGCAATCCACTTCGTCAATCTTCAATGAATTTGTTTTGATGTTGATGTCTTCTTCAAGTTGAACTTGCGTTTTAAGTAAGTAGCGAAGCGAGGCTTGCGCCTCTGCCAGCATCGATTGCAGATGTGCAACAGTTATATGTAATTCGTGCACTTCATTTGCCAATTTTGTCTCCACAATGTCGCGGCAAAGCTCCAGACCTTCTCGCTGGGCCCTGTTCCCGAGCCGCGTATGCGCCAAAGCCATGAAGCCCTCCTTATCCGCGATCGCTTTTTCTATATCGGTTATATTGCGTGTCATCTCGTTTATTAAACGCATTGTCTGTGAAAAATTAATATTAATGAATAATTACATTTTGTGCGACTAGGTGGTATTATTCAAATATTTGCATACCTCACAATGCTGTAATTCAAGCTTCTTTTTCGCTTCGCGCGTTTCATTAATGCGAAGTCGAAATGCTTCGTTTGTGATGCTATACTGATTCCATAAATCTTCGATGATCTGTTTTAATAGTGTATCGACATATGAACGCAGCGAAACCCCGGTGTTTTTCTCTTTTGCAGCACTTTCAAAGTTTTGTTGCGTTATTGTTTCCCATTCTTCAACGGTGATGTTCCTTAATGTGAATATATATATATATATATATATGAAAATACATAGTTTCGTAATAATAATAATACTTACGATATATCTAGTGGTGTTACGCCGTGGTAGATACTCAAATTCAGACTTGTCTCCGTCAACAATGCGTTGTGTTTATCAATTTTCAAAGCGTTCATCTTATTCTCCAGATCGCGGTCCATGAAATAAATAGTAGCCCGTAGTTTGCGCACTTGTTCATTTGCTTTCTCCAGTGTGCGAGTCAACAGTGCTTGCGCAGCTTCAATTATCTTTGATTCTTTCATCAATTCACGTTCAACATCATCACGTACCAGATCGATTCCCAAACGGGCTTCCCGCAAAATCACACACTTTTTACACAAGCGCAACGCTTCCGTTTTAATTGATTGGAGCGCGTCCATGATCCGCTCCTTGTACGTGTCCAACGCTTCGATCTCTAAACACACTTCCTTGCGGATTTTCTCCGTTTCAACCTTACGGAATTCCACATCTTCAATGCGTTGCTTTAGATGGTGATTGGTTTCTTCTCTGTTTTGTTTCGCTGCTTCCTTCGTCTTCTCTTGGATGCGATAGCATTCGGTCAAAATGCGGTCCGACAGTTGCTGCTGGTCTTCTGCGAAACGATACTTGACTCGGTTATTCAGATGCCACTCCTCGAGCGAAAACCGCGCTGGTGGCGGACCGACGATTATCACATTATGATCCACTAATTTTGCTGAAGACATCTTATCGTAGGTATCAAATAAATAATATTACCACAAACAGAATTTAGATCTCTCCACAAAATGTCATCATAGTCTGGCAGTTTGATCGATAATATTTATGTTGTTGTTGATATACATATATATATATATATTTCATTTGATCATGTTTTGGTAACTATGGTACACATACATTTATACATACATACATACATATATATCTATTAAAATTAATCATTTAATAATAAAATTAATCATTTACTAAAATCCAATAAAAACTCTTAAAATTGTTTACTCGTTATAACTTATAAGCAACAATAGGATAGATCAAATACGTAAGCATACTACCTGCGCTACAGCTGCATAAGCACGCCTTGTAGCGAATCAGTATACAGCATTTTGCCCCCTCTTACTTATTCATCAGTGGCCACTTTTCATATAGCACTTTTTGAACGAGCTTTGCGAAAACGCGCTGTATTCGATTATTAGTGGTGAAGCATACAGTCAGTTGGAAAATGTGTCTCTTAAATCTTAATTAAAATGTGAAAATAACGTGAAAACTCATATAGTACAAAACACAAGTTTACATTAGCATAGGATTAAGACTATACTAATAGTACGTATAATAGTAAGTAAAATTTTATATATATATATATATATATATATATATATATATATATATATATATATATATATATATATATATATATAATTTGGAATATCATTCTCGTGGAAATGTTATTTGTGAATATGTTCGGGAAAGTGAATATATTTTAAGATTTTTGTCGATTTTCTTCGAAATTATGATTATTTATATTTAAAAACAAATGGACATTAATGTGAATCTATGATACGTTTCTGAGTAAATTATTTATTCTGTAAGTCGTCTTGACTTATATATAAGTATAGGAAAATATCTTTTGCGTATTCTATAAAATTTTCTTTTTATGTGCATTCATACATCTATAGATTGATAATTGTAATAAATACTTATGCGGAAATAAACTACTGCATAAAAGCGGCATTGAAATAAGTATATATATCTATATATATATACCTACTACGACATATACAAACATCTGCAGTGCCATGCACTGAACTTTCTTCTACGCATCATATGGGTTAGATCATTTCATTTTTTAATTAATAATATTTTACTAATCTTTGGCACCCTTTTTCACTAATTATATTTGTTAGAATAAATATTAAATGTCAAAATTCAAATTATATTTTTTGTTTTTGACAATTGACAGGCAAAGTTGATACGATTTATGTGAAAATCAATTTCGAAAGTCATTTTCTTGTTTTCGTTACCTTATTTGAAAAAAAGTCTCAAATAAAGGATGTGCAAAATGCTAATATCTATAATTTTTATTTCATACACACACACACACACACACACATATATATATATATATATATATATATATATATATATATATATATATATATATATATATATATATATATATACATACATACAGACATTCCAAAAATAGTAGGAATCGATTCAGGGAAGGTCAAAACGTGTATTTTCGTTAAAATCTCTATATCGAAATGAATTATTCATGATTACAATACTTACTTACTTACTGCGTATAAGAAAGTAAAAATATAACAACAAAAGATTTGTCATTGCATATATATATAGGTATATCTCTACTCACAATCAGATTCATTGAGAAAGAATGTACGTACAAAACATCAGTGGCTCTATTACTAATATGCAAAGAATTGTTTGCGATGATTGGTAGAAGGATAATAATGTGTTTTGAGAAAATGTTGACTAATCAGAACGGATGTCATGTAATCAAACACCTGAGCGAACACTTTATACCGACTGTAACCTTGCAAACGTTCGTGGTCACACACACTGTTGTTGGTACAGTAGTCAAATGACACACAAAATAAATCATTTTTAAACTTTGATACTAAAAATACAATTTTCCATTACTAGAACCTAAGGAATGAATATATATATATATATATATATATATATATATATATATATATATATATATTTTTTTTTTTTTTTTTTTTTTAATCAATATCAATTACAACGCCGATCACGCATCCCCGGAGACATTCTTCGGCGTCTTCGAAGCGCTATCGTTGTCATATTGACCATTGTCAACATTGCTGTAAACCTCCATCATCATTTAAACTGTCCTCGTTCTAAAAATGTATTGTATATTTTCAATTTTCTTATGTTTACCATAAGAAATAATATTTTTGAAATAACTTTGCAAAGAATTATTATTCAATGCTTAACGCAATTTAAGTACAAGAATCATAAAGAAGTTAAAGAAAGCAGAATGAAATTCTTTTAATAAACGAAACACATGTTTAAATGCGTTGCCACTTGAGGTTATAATTATCGTATCAAGTTCCTAATAATAACTATTTAATTCATATAATAAATATAAGAAGTTATTTAAAGCATATTTGTCGCATGATATGGGAATGAAATAACTATCTGAATTAATTTGATTAAATAGTAAAGTCGGTTTTGAATACGGCAAAGAACCTTCACCTTCATGGTTGTTTTGCTGGGTAAAGTAAACAAACACACGGAACAGAAAGATGTTTCGCTAGAATGCAACTAAACTATGTATGTATGTATATACCTATTACAAATGATTAATCTTTTACTAGGCTAGAGAATTCGCACAACCACAAGTGATTAATACTGAATTTATGCTTTTATGTTGTTCGTTCATAGCGCTGAGCTGAATCAGAAATTTTAGAAATATCTATACATACCTATATCTACTCGTATATATGGTAAGTGTAGGCGCGGCTCATTGTCAGTTGTTTTCAAAAGTTATGAATTCACGAATGATTATAAAATATTTCATGATTTAGCTAGGTATATACTACCTACATATGTGTTTTTGAATATACATACTTAATATAAAATACGTACTACATATATACACATTGCAAACGAATAGAAAATATCAATAAACTCAACAAAATAATACCTATTATTCTAATGAATTGCTATGAATTTAATAAAAAAAATATATATATATATATATATATATATTGCTGTTCTTAAATCCTCTGGCACAAAATGTGTGTAAATAAAAGTTCGTTTTTCTTGAGGTAAGTTAAGGAACCTATGTACTGTCTGGCATATGTGTTGTTATTTGTGAGGGATGCTACATACGTTATCTTTAATAAGTCGTACCCTCGTGTTGGTCACACTTCGTTTCCGGTAACGACCATGCCATCACGAACGATGCACTAAAAACCTTATGGTTTTGTGAACACGACCGGAAGGACGAATATATCATGTCCATAACGCGTGCCGCCCCATCGGGAGCATATTCCAACATACGATTTCAATTTTAAAACAAAACAGGGAAGAGAATTTAAAATACTTAACTGAAGACGACAACTCTGCGTTTGTAGATACACGAGTGTGCAGTGGTCGCACGTGTAATGCAATGCGAAGTGGCACGAGTCGTCACCCCCATGTGTGTCGGATATGGACGGATATGTGGGCCAGGTCCAGGTGGTATGTAGTTTGTTTTCATGTAGTGTAGTGACACGCGCCGAGTTGGAGTATGAGTAGTTGTGAGCAGCCCTCACTAAGCGCAGCTGCAGCTGTTGTCAAAATCTCGGTCGCGAATTTATACGTTACAACAGGGCAGATGGTCTATCCCTTATTACTTTACCCCACATTGAACTATACAATACGTAAGGACAATTCAAAAGTATTCATACATTTCTGATTTTATTTTAAAATATTATTTATCTATAATTTCGCATTCCTGAGCCGTTAATCAACCATTGACATAATTCGTAATCAATATAGGTACCTATTTGTTTTACCTAGCAGTTATCTAATAAAAATAAAAAATACTTCGTTCAATGCTGACTATCATAAAACACACACAGACAGGTGTATACATAAATGGATTCTGATTATTTATAATATTATGAAAATGTTTGAAACAAAATAACAATGAATTTACTATAGTACCTATAATTTATAGAGCCATTCTGTACCTACTACAACCATGCAAAATTCTATATACCTATTTTATTCAAGGTAAATATAGTGCTTATACACTTACACTTATACAGAATAGCATCATTTGAGTAATGTGCGTTTTTTTTTCTATAAACTCAAACGATAAAATACGTAAAATCCCATCCCATCCCATCCCATGATACAAAGCGTAATGGTGTAATGTGATTTTGTGATGTGATTAGTTAGCCATGTTTCAACGGAACTTCGATGCTACATTTCCTGTCCATATTGTGAACGGTTTACCGGTGTTTAAACAGTAGTTTTAATACTCTTCTGCGGAATTATAGTAGATGTACGTAAATGAATAAACAAATCCTATTACTATATGTATAATTATTGCGTTCCGTATACGCCTGAAGAATAAGGGTTCCGATCTCAGTTGTTCCGATTTGGGACGGTACGACTGACATTAGTATGTATGTACATAAATACCTCGCTATGCCATGCATATGATTAGATAGCGAATTCCCGTCAAAAATGTTAACGGTATTATCGTGCAAAAACCACAATATTCATAAAACAAATCTATTGATCAGTTTACCATATGCACATATGTTACATTGAACTTTCATTTAAATATATAGGTATATATATATATATATATATATATATATCGATGTGTGATGATACATAGATAAATATCAAGTTTCGCATTAATTAACAAATGGTATAAACTTATTGCGTTAATTGAGTGAGTGGATGTGCCAGTTCATTTTAACGGAATTTACTGTCTAATAAAAAGTGGCATTCCATGGAATGGCATTTTAAATGACTCACATTACATTGCACTGCAATCAAAACATTTCGGTACTTTGTTCAGTAAATTTAATAAATAGGTAGAACATTACTCATATTGTCCAAGTAGACTTTTAGATTTTGTGCATTAATGCATTAATTCGTGATAGAAAACCTTTTACATCGTGACAATCTTTCGTCATTCAATTTCTTCATACACGCTCGCACACAACTTTTATTTCGTGCATTTATATGTAGGTATATTGTTAATCATATTTGTCCACTTATTCCGAGAACAATTCTGTAAACCGATTAGTCAACAACAAATTGAAAGACATACCACAGAATATCTCTGGTTAACTGTCATTAGTTAGCATAAGTGAGCATAATATGAGAAAGTTTGTAATTTCAAAGATTTGCAATTGAAGGAACGGAATTAGGAAAAGCCCTTCTCCGTTTGATTCTCATAGAGCTCCCCAACAGCAACCAACATCGCGACAGCTGCCACACTTACATACACCAGTAGCGTGCATATTGGTTTACCCATAATTTACCCTAATATCAAATGCTAATAAATATAGAATCATATTTAAACAAATATATATATATATATATATATATATATATATATATATATATATATATATATATATATATATATATATAGGGTAAAATAAATATAACTATATTTCTAAATAGAATGATTAAACATACTAAAAAGCTAAATGCCACATCTAGGTGTAATCAATACAAGATTATACAAAATTACTAACTGAAATGTGCATTACAAATTTAATATCATAGAAAAAAATATTATTTGAAAAAAAAAGTATTCGAACTGCTTTAACTTAAACGAAAACAAATTGCTTCAACTTTGAAAAGAAAATATTTATTATCTACGACTATGCTGGTAACTAACTACCTATAAGTTCTCATGATAAAATATGCAATACAATACATGGCTTTGTACGTATGTATGTATGTACATACATTGACTACAAACGGTTCTAAAAGTCTCAGATAGGGATTGCGAGCATAAAAGAATTAGGGGCGACGCATTTTAGCAACCCCAGCTCTTGTTATTCAACTTATTTGACGCCCGAAATAAATTAGCATCCACACACATATTTTGTTATGATGTTAATGAATTAATTTGCTTCTTATTAATAGTATCTATAGATCATTTATTTTATTCAGAAATTAAAAATGTCTTCGAACGCTTTCCAACGAAGCCCAAGTAAAGTTTGGTGGGCACAAGGTTTGGATGAACACTCACACACCGAATGGCACAACCGAAATGGGACCGGAAGTCCCAGTAGCCATAAGAGTCAAGATTCCGGATTTTCAGACTCGGAAATTTCTCCTGCATTAGTCGCAACTGCAAAACCAGATACAGATACAATCGACGATAAACATGTACGCATTTATTTATTTATTTATTTATTTAATTTTGTAGCAATGTTGTGTACTTATTGAATAATACTTGATTGCAGGAAAAAACGTTCAATGCAGCTTCTAAACGTTTACATGTTACTGAACAGCTATCCGCAAATATTCGAAAAGATTTCACATTAGCTGATAGTTCAACGCCAAAGAAAAACTTCACTGAAAACAATATCAAAGAAAAATACTCTCCAAAAAAGAGTGTAACAAAATATTTAACTGAAAGTTTGAGAAAAAAAGAAAAAGATGATCCCACCACCTATAATTGTCGATCGTTACCTACAACACCAGTAGATAATACACGAAACTACATGTTGTGCTTGTCGAAATCCACAAGTCAGGCTCCATCTCCTTTACCTTCGCCACTTTTGCATCAGTGCAGAAGATTAACACTGTACAATTCACCCAATGCGAGTTTAGATGAAACAAAAGTGCACCATCATTCGACAAAAGTCAGCAGAAATTTATTCAAGTATTTCCCGACCGACAACAACCAAGACAATGTTGCTATTACCAGTAGTACTACTACAAATACAGAATATAATCATTATGAAGAACAACACGGTAGCGATTATGAGAGTATCGCAAATAATACTGAAAATATAAATTTAGAACAACGACATTATAATCTACATTCGATTACTCAACCAACAATTACTCAACCAACAATGAAATCAAAACTAAATATTACCGTTCCATTGTATTATCAATATCATTTGGATAAAATTGAAACTGATTTCGATGATAACTATAATAATAATAATAATTATAGTTCGGATCATTCGATACAGAATAGTGATAGTGATGTGTCATTAAACGGTTCGTCGAATGATGTGATTAGTTGCGAGAGTTTTTCGTACCAAAATGAAGAGATTTGTGATTGTGAGAAAGAAGTTGAGGCACTGTTCCCGGAATTATTCGAGAACATTGATTCACCCACACATACATCAACACCGAAGCAAAATTTGTTTCAAAAATGCAGCGCGTCATCGATGAGAAAACGAATTATGAAGCAAAAAGGGAAAAGCGCTTCTTCATATGAAATGATTGAATGGCAAGTTTAAAAAAAAAAAAAAAATATATATATATATATATATATGTATTGTATAAAATTGTAATTCTTTTTGTATAGTTGCACAGAAACAAATCCAGCTGTACAGCTACAACAAATACCGTCTGTAAAGTGCTGGTTGACTGAAGTTGAAAAGTTATATGAACCAGAATGCATGACTACACTTCAGTGTAAATCAATTGCGTATGATTTGGCAAAACATGTCGCACGTTTAGCAGACAATACCACAACTCCTATTCGAGATTTGTTGAGGCATTCCAAGATCATTTTAAAGGAGTTCAACAATATTAAAATGTAATTCAGTGAAAATATGTGATGTAATTTTTGTAGCTGTCCAACATCTATTATACATATGTATACGCTAGAAATTCCTCTATGTGTCCACTAATTATTTGTTTAATTTTAGGAAAGTAAAATTGAACGAAATGGAACATTTAGCACCGTTAACTCAAAGTCTAGTGGGAAATGTAACTGAATTTGTGTTAAAAAATATGATCAATTCACAATCAAGCAGTTTAGTCGATGTGAAAATGACCAAATTAGAAATAGAAAATCTTCTAGATCTCTGTGGAAAACTAAGGAAATCTACAATACAGTGGCAGTGGCGGCCAAGCATCGATGACATTTCTCAATTGCTAATAAATCTACAGGAAACATTTTACACGACCGAAAATAATATACTAGCTATGCAAATTCAGGTAAGAAAGGAAACTTACACACATTTTTAAAACAAACTCTATTTTATTATTATGTGTACATATAATGTTACATACGTAATATGAAAATTAACTGAATAAAAATATCTAAACACATTTTTAGAATATTTTCTGTTTGTTTATTAGTTATTGGTAAATGCAATAGAAGATTCAAGTACCCACTTAGCTTTGCGTGGCGTTCTATCCGGCCTGACATCTCTGGCGACGCAGTGCGAACGTCTCAGCAATCTAATTGTAGAAACTGGTGGGCCACGAGCTCTACTTATCTTGTGTGTTGAGAGCAAGGCAAGTACAATACGTACAATGGCTTTAAGAACGCTTGCCACGGTTTGCTGCTCAACAGCAGCCATTCGACAACTAGAACAAGTAAGAAAAATATAGAATTATATATATATATATATATTTATAAATATATTGTATATTTGATTAGGCTGAAGGAATCGAAGTGTTAGCAGATATTTTATCAGATACTAATCGACCTGAACCAGAGCTTTCAGAAGCCACCGCAGTCTTAGCGCAAATAACAGCACCTTGGATTGAAGATAATCATAGCGTACAAGGGCTAGCTGAAAATGCCGATGCTCTTATTACAGCAATTACAGGTCATCATCATTTTCAAAATAACCTATTGAATTGATTTATTTTACTAAATTAGGTTTTTTTGGTCTTTAGCATTCTTGGAGAAATCTAAATGTTGCCAAAATGTATTACTGTGCGCTGCCGCGCTCGCCAATATCACGTACATGAACGTCAATGCGGTTGGTTCACTGATACGAAATCAAACTGTTCGAAAGTTATTGAGTGCTGTGCGAAACAGAGGGCCGAAGGCGTCGGTCTTTTTAAAAGTAAGTCACATTCATTGATGAGATGATAAATTTCCGATCAATATATGCCTTTTTAGGAACAAACTGCAACGTTTATCGCAAATATATCTGATGTGCCAGATTCAAGAAAATATTTATCGGACAACAATGCAGGCGTGGCGCTTCTGTGTTTTTTGCAAATTTATCCGATGCATTCGCAAGATACAGAAATACAATGCAATGCAGCCCGAAGGCTTCAACAGAAATCAGCAATCGCCTTATCAAGGTACATACATACATAGTAACAATTTGTCAATGTTTACAATGTATTTTACAACAACAATATTTAAAAAAAACCAATAAATTATTGAATTTTGTGTGCTTTAGATTATGCAGCGACGGGAATGTAGCGCAACAAATCGTCGAACTTGGTGGTGTTACTAGATTAGTACAGCTCTGCAAGGAGGGCAAAGAACGAAATAATAGTGATGCTGTACTTGTTGCTTGTTTGGTAAGTTTATTCATTTTGTGTTGGATCACTAAGTTATTTGGAAACATCATTTTACAGGCTACTTTGCGTAAAATCGTTGCAAATTGTGGTGACGAGGTTATGGATCAACGAGATATAATGGAACTTGTTGAGCCGCGGCTGCTGGACTCATTTCTTGCGTATTCATCACAAAATGAAAGTTACGTATGAGATGTCTCGAATGATATGAAGATTTTCATTCATCATTTTATATATATTTATAGTTTGTAATTATGTAATACTCGAAGACTATTTTATGAACAAAGATCAGTATACACATAATATGTACATACCAAAAACAATATAAATTACAATAACAACCATTTACTAAAATTTTAACAAAAATATGTGAATAACATTTTTTTATTATTTCTATTTTAAAAATGTATTGTTTGCTTCATATAGGTAGTCACTTTTAAAATCATGCAACGTGTAAATGTGTTTATTACTTACTACCTATATCTTTGTTATTTATGAACCATATTTTATTTTGTTTTTGTGCTTTTTGAAACTTAATTTTTTAACCTATATAAGTTAAAAAGTTTTACAATAATAAATACAATTTGTAACGATTATCATTTTTTAGTGTTGTAGTGAAAATTAAACTACTACCTACATATTTTCATTGCAATTACAAAAATAAAAGTATTAACTTACGTGTACTTTACCCAAATGTTTGTTTGACTGCATTTTGATGAAATATATCGATGGTGGTTTCGTGACATTGTCTCAAATTATAATCGAACGCCCCTAATGCAAATCGTCCAGCAGGTTTCTTGAAATAATCTAAACCTCGGCCAATTTTAATAATCCACCCATTACTTAATCTATAAAGAAATATACCGATAAAGAAACAGAAAGGTTGCTTTTAAAAATGAACAAACTTACGTTATTTGCCTATCATGCAGTGTTGTAGAAAATGTTACGTGCAAATGAATATTGCAACTGATTAGACTTGCTGTTAACTCTTGTAAACATTTCAATTGCTCTTGTTGTTTATCTTGAGTTGTAACTAAATATACGTCTTTGATATTTTTACAATACTTCACCAGAAGTTCACAGAACATTACCAAGTTTTGGCACTGGAACCGCATTTGTCAAAGAAAGAAACACGTAATATTGATACCGATAGTAGTACTATACCTGATGAAAACTTCTTATATATGGATCTTCAATTTGGACACTATCAACATCATAGTCCAAGAACCGTTTGAATATAACATCATAACTGTGACCAGTCGAATTATTTTCAATAGCAATTTGCTCATGATACTTCCCTTGTTCTTTCAATTTGGCGACGATTACTTTGAGTTTTTCGGCGCGACCCATGAACTCTTCAATTTTCGTCCTCAGATAATTTCGTTTTGATCCGGATTCATCTGGAAATATATATATATATATCATTCTACATTCATACATCACATTTTGTTTAAACGATTTTTGTGGTTAACTATGGATGGGATGAATATACTTTTCATTAGATCAACAAGTAGTTGTAATCCTTCTTGATAGCATACCAGGGCCTCTGTATATCGCTGTTCGTTATCCAAATCCACCCCTCGTTTTAATATTGCACCAGCAGCATTTTCAATACTCATTCTAAGATCGTAACCAAGAAACTTACTTGCTGTTACTTGCACTTGACAAACTGATATGATTTATAAATTTTGTATGTGGAAGTGCGCATGATTAGAACATCCAAGCGGGAATTTCCAATAAGCGTATTTTATAGAATAATGATTAGATACCAGAAATTGATTAGATTTATAATACCTGAGCTAGTATTTGATTTATTATAATACTATGAATAGATGTTTTTTATTATATGTAAATTAATAATTAAAAAAAAAACAAATTCTATACGTACCTATGTATGTGTAAATTGTTTTCATTGCCAATCAATGTTGTTTTGCTATTACAATTACAGAGAGGCTATTTGGTAATTTATTAAATTTCATATAGAAAATACATAGGTACCTATAAGTGCAAGATATAGTAGTAGGACATTTATGAAACAGTACTTCGAGAGTTGCTCTGAATCGCACCATTACTCTTATTGGCTATCGTGTTTGGTGGCCACACCCCCGAGTTATATACTGGAGCACCGCCCACGCGCACATTGATATCAAAATAATAAGTATCTCACCTGAAACGGTCATTTTCATTATTATAAAGGGTCAGTTTTCGAACTGAACTCAAACTAAGAACAGTCTAATTATGAGAAACTTAAAGCAACATAAAAAAACACTTGGCTTTATTTTATAAAATTCAAAGCGCATTTTGCACTAAAATAACGCTAGTATATTAGTCAGGCGTGTATTCTTTGGCTATGATGGTGGTGTGAACGAGTGTGTGTGTTTGTGTGTGTGTGTGTGTGTGTGTGGTGAACTATTTCAAAATGAGTATAGAAAAAACGCAAATTGTTCATTCTAGGGAAGAAAGTGTGGTAAAAAGTGTCTCTAGTGGTGCGGTTGTGAAACCATCGTCACCGCGGCAATTTTTCGCGCGATTGTACGGCCATTTAGAAGATAGAAAAGTCGGCTTGGATCTGAAAGATGTCGGTGATATACGTCGTCCACAACCGTTGGTGTCGTCTGGATTAGGCTTTCCTGTTTTGGGAAATGCACTAGGTGCGTTTCCGTTTCCATTTCCGTCGCGGGACGATGCCGCGATTAGGATGGCTTTAGCTGCTGCTCCTGAGGCACATCTGGCTGGATTTTCTGCATTTTGTAAGTAGATTCTTTTCAATGTTTTTAGGAATGGGGAAATTAAATGAATTCAGAATTCATTTGAATGATCAATAATAAATGTTGGTGGCAGCGCAACGCAATGCAACGCAACGCAATGCAACGCAATGCAACGCACTTTTAAATTTCGGTATACAAATGAAATGATAATTTTTTACATACCTACATAGGTAATACAACACACATATGAATATAATTATGATTGAAATGAACTGTATATATGCATATACCTATATTGTGTTTGATGGATGCATGATAATGATAAGTAAAAAGTACCTATACAATATTATGAAATTAAGTAAATTACCTAAATAATCTCATTAATATGTAATACGTATACGAGATTTATATTTGTTGCAATTTAATGATACTGTTGATATATGTATGTATGTATGTACGTACTACATATAATATGTACTATATATAGTATGTAGTACATACATACTAGTATTATTTTTACATTTGCCCAATATAAAAATAATTTTAGTTTTGAATGTGATGTGTGAAAATGACGCAAACAATATATGAAATACGGTGTTCTATCGATTCTAAAATGTAAAATATTATTATGATGTGATTACTCGAACACGGTTGAACAAATCCAAATATTCTATACGTATTTTCGTCGTTGGCGATGTAGTTATTGTGACGGTGCGGCGCTAAAGAATAGAACGCGGTTTTGTGTGCTGACAATACTTAGCCCCACCACTGGCATCAGCTTACAGACAGACAGACAGAGCCATAAGAACGGTGGTACACGGGGTGCTGGGAATTATGACATATGTATGATATGACCGTCCATCAACTAACTAACCAACTAACGCACATACATCACCTAATTATTATTCTTAATCACATGATGTATGTATCAATATTTGTCACATCATATAATTGCACAAATGATTATATTAAATTACATTAGGTATATACAGAAACATATATATATATATATATATATATATATATATATATATATATATATATATATATATATATATATATATATATATATATATATATATATATATATATATATATATATATATATAATACTTATCGATGAGTTGAATGCTTCATTTAATTCCAGTTTAACACTCATTGTTTACAATGATTATTATTATTAGATATTAATTAAATCTATTACGGATTGTATAGTACAATATTTACTCGAATGAGAAGATGAAGGGCTTGTTGATACAACAGGCGCAGATAACAATAGCAATGAGATTAGTGTTCAACACAACATTTTCGAGTCACTCATCCAACGAAAAGCTTTACATTAAAGCTCTTCTATTTTCATTTCACAGGACGCAACGCATTCAAATCATTTTTATACACTGAGAAATCATTTCAACTATAAATATTTATTTTATACAATGCTTGTTTTTGAAACCCTGACATATTTTGTAATATTAATTATTTTCTAAATTATAAAAGCACGCACACACATACACACACACACACACACATTTGTTTTGAAAATATGCTGTGCTGGCGTTTTATAAACAGCAAATGAGATCGTGTAATTTAAACACGTGTACTTCCAGCTTGCAGCATTCACACGGACAAGATGCACATTCGATCATCGAACCGACCATCCATAATACTTCCGGTGTCTCACCTTTACTAATTCATAAATGCATCAACGAGTGCGAATCATAATCAAAATATAAGTAGTAATTAATCACGTGTAGATACCAAAATTTATTTGTATAGTTTTCTTTCTTTAGCTCGCATTGCAATCTTCGCTGATAATGAAAATGAACTAGGTGTATGCACGCATGTTATTTAAATGACATATGCTGTGATTGAACCGGAAGTCTACCTATCAGAGAAGCCTCTCTTTTGTAAATTATAAGCGAACTATAAGTAATACACCCCTAAACAATTTCGATTATGTCCGGTCATGATTTGTTGTCCGTCATCTGGCTGACGAGTGCCCAATTGACCATCACATCCGTGATTCGTCGTGTACTCATATCATATCCCACCCTATACATTTGACACTTTATTTATTGTGAGAAACTTGCATATGTGCTACAGGATGATTTATTTATTCATTCATTCATACATACACACATACATACATGCATTTAATTGATAATATATGCAAGAAATTTGTATTTTTTCTTTGTCTAATATAGTGGCACGAAGACGACGAAAAGAAGGACGTCCCAGACGACAACGGACAACATTTAGCAGCGAACAAACTATGCGCCTTGAAGTAGAGTACCACCGGAGCGAATACATATCAAGAGGACGGCGATTTGAATTGGCGGAAGCCCTATGTCTTACAGAAACACAAATCAAAATTTGGTTTCAAAATCGACGAGCCAAAGATAAACGGATTGAGAAGGCACAAATTGACCAGCATTACAGGTAATAGATTCTCTCTCAAAAATAACCAACTAATTAAAATATGGTCGTGCTTACACCACATAACACACAAATTAATAGATAGCTCCAATTATAATAATAGAAACTATAAAACATCTGTTGATATTACATGAAAGATAACTTCGTTTATCGTATTTAATAAACACGAGTTCTCTCATTATATATATATATATATATTTATTGCCCATTTTTTGAACGTAAATTTACATCTATTTAATGATACTATCTCATACAGGATATGTATGTTTACAGAAATCTGGCTGTAGCAGGTGGAATAGTAAATAGTTACACAAATAACCGTTTTTGTGGATTATGCCTGTACAAGGAATCGGCTGATGGTCCTTGCATGCATACATCACCACTACTAACTACGAGTACTAACACTGCCACCAATTCGCTATTTCTACCGCGACCATCAACCAGTGAATGTCAGAGTCAAAGTAGTGATGCATCAGAACCATCATATACATAGTCATTCAAATGTCACCAAAACCAAAAAGTGCATACCTATGATATGTTGTTAGTACTGTTATTATGAGTACCAAATAAGTTATAGCTATATGTAGTAGGTAAAGTAACATCATTTAAGGCATGTTACAATATTTGTATACAAAGTACCACCATTAAGTAAACCTGTAATACCCATATTACGTGTTTCGCATTCAGCAAACAAATAAAATGTTTAAGATGAGTATAATCATTTATATATGTATGTATGTATGTATATAAATAACGTGTTAGACAATCATTTGTGTGCGAATGCTGTTAAAAGAGTCTGAATAGAAAGGCAATCTGATCCTAATGATCGTTTTGAAAGAGCAGATATACGTATAGATTAGTAGCCATGCCAGCTGTTACATTCCCTCAAACTCAACCCCCATTTTTAATCCAAGTTAATAATACTGAAACTCCAATGTAGATTAAGTGAGTATTCTAGTTAAAATGCAATTAAATCTATTATCATATTTAAGCAAATGTTCACACGAAAAAAGAAAAAAAAAACAGTGCGGAAGTATATGCATGCATAGAATATATCGCAAACGTTCAATTTTTTACGTTTTTGAGGTAAAAATCGTGTTAGGATACGTTGTATGTATCTCAAAAACATAAAAAAATTATAATAAATGAAATAAATTTAAATGCTGTGCAAAAAAAAACCAAGTTAATTTTTAATAACATATAATATACCTATACTTACATCATTATATATTTTAAATAATATTCCTCGAGGGCACCATATCATTTGAAAATCGTAGTATAAAATGATATGATATGGATATCTCAAACCACAAGTAAGATTGCTTCTCTTCCATCAATCAATCAGCACCGTAATATAAGCGCGTGCACTTGATGAGAAATATACATCGCAAATAACAAATGACCGTAACGCATAAGACAAGAATGAAATCACTCAAGCGATTTCAACTCGCGAGTAAGATTCTTGATTTTAAATACACTTCACTGAATAACATAATCAATATTGACGATATAAGAATGAATTTCTTATTATTTAAATGAAATGGATAAGGATAGACATAGAAATAAAACACACCGAAATGTATATAAATAAATTGTAAATGATTCCTTTATTAAAATACAAGCCAGTCAATGTTTTCGTAATTGAAACATATATTCATTCAATAATGTTTAGAGGCATCAATTTTTAATTACAGGAAACATTAATAAATACACAAAAGACAAATCGTAGTAAATGTCACTCACCTTTTAATGAACTTCACATAACAATGTGCTGATTGCAACTCGAGAGGTCGACATAGACGAATTACCCATAAAAAATAAACAAACATTACATTAGTAAAGTACAGCAGTTAGTTTAACCTATAACTCGGTTATGGACATACCTACTAACGTATCTAAACAATTAAAAATTACTAAACTAACCAAATTTCAATTTCAAAAAATTTCTATTTTAGTTTCAATGATGATCCTATTCTTTTGACCTATGCATATAACTGGACAAACCGTAGGGTACAAAAAACATAACAAGAGCTCAAATGTAACTAACTTATTAAAAAAACACAGTAATTTTCAAGTCAAATTTCTTAATAAACTTTACTATTGCTTAATATGAGATGGTCAATAGATGATTAATATATGCAATTGTACGACGATAAATAATATTAATTTTGAACCTACCATACTGTATCCTAGAAATCACATAATTGTCTATTTCATATCACTGAATCTATCCACGGAATGTTTCATACACTAACTTAATCACTTATGGAAAGAAAGTTAAATAAATAAATCAAATTCTTCTTTCGGAAATATCCAATAATTAAACTCCTAATTTTGGAACGAATTTGCGACCCCATTTGATTACAATCTATTTTATGACTATTACTGATTTTCTATAGGTCATTATGAGACCCAAAGAAATATATGCTAATCATTTAGGTTAAATGTGCGACTCCTTGCTACTGCATGTTACCATTTTAAACAAATAAACAAGATCATATTATATTAACGAATGATTGGACTTATTGTTAGTAATTTATGAAAGCACAAAAACATTTTTGCGTTGATAAAACTAAACGAAATATCGCATTCATAAATTGTAATATGGGGGGATGGTTTTAAAAATTACCTCTCGTATATGAAAATGATGAATGACCTTGGTTTTATTGAGTCTACATTTATCTAACAGTTGTGACAACATAACCTGATATATGTATATATATATCCTACATATGTATGTAAATTGTTGAACTAAATGATAACCTAGAGTTAGTTAGAAATGAATAAAAATATGCACGTATCTAAATATATCGAGATAATATTGATTAAATATATGCTAGTTTAGTGGTTACATCAATTATACAAAACACCTACATAAACATTATTTTTGTGAAATGTTCTCATATTATATGTCTGCATATATATATATATATATATATGTATATATACATTTTAATAGTTAGTTATAACGGGGACGGTGCTGATAGACTGTTTTGGCCTAACATTGTGGCAATCTTCGTCACCCTCACATACACAATTAACTCAGTGTGAAATTACCCTTTGATTTTGTAAATATAGCGGACTCAAAATGGCGGTATTTAAAAGAAAAAAAAAGAAATATATTTTAAAAGTAAAATGAGGGTATGATTTATATACAAACGCTAACCCATTATGTGAAAAGATATAAATAGATAATTTTATGAAATATGTAAAAAAAGAACGAGAATTTTCAATTGGTGATTGGTGTAAATATATGAAGAGTTAAATAATTTTTGTGGGTTCGTCGTGTATGTAAGAATGAATAAAAGTCGACCATATTTCAAAAGTAGGTTAGGTAGCAAGATTGATTAATGAATAAATTGGGCCGCGTAAACCCTTACACTGTTTGTTTAAATTCATGTTTTACACATAGAATAAACTAATTACTTTATTAAATAAACCTAAATGCTATACATATTATAATCTCGGCGATCAGTGAACCCATATTTAAGCAACGCGTCTAAACCATGGGTTAAGAGTCACCACCAGTCTTAACTAAATAAATAAAAAAATGTCTACACCTAAAAACTGAAGAGAATGGGGGACAGACAAAGTAACACTTTATAAAACTAAAATTGCCGTTCAAATGATTAAAATAGATTTGTACAAATGTTGGTTGGTTGTAGTATTCATATTATGATTTGTTTTTTTTTTTGAATTATTATTAATGAACCACGTTGTTTCGTTTGTTTATCATAAGAAGAGACCTAACGATATCCTGCCTCTCTATCACCACCAATCAATCTAGCGCGCCTGCCTGCCTGCCTGCCTGCATTTCGTGTTACTTTAGAGTAGAAGAATGTAGTTTAGGTGTACCTACAGGTTCAAAAGGACAACTGTTAGTTTTTATCAACCATAACACTCGAAATTCACCAATATTTCAAACAGAATTTGGATTTTATATATTAATATAAATAGACCTTGAAAAATCTAATTCACACAAATGAAATCCTAACCAATAACTAAACTAATAATAACCTAATTTTTTTTGTTATCATTTCTTGTTTCCTTTTTGCTGCACTATCACTCATGACATTTCTATATATATATATAATGATGAAATCTAGCAATTTAAATTTTTCAAGCCCTATTAGATTGATTGATTGATTGACTGACTGATTCATTGATTGACTACAAAATCAAATTTAACTTACATATGCTCCGCTCTGCTTAATAGCGACTACCTCCACCGCCGCCGCCTCCCATCCCTCTTTGATTACCGCCGAAACCACCACCTCCTCCTCCACCGCCGCCGCCGCTGAATCTACTACCACCGCCACCACCACCAGCGTTACCTCCTCCTTGGTTGCCACCGCCTCCTGTAAAACAAAACGTAACATTCGGGTAAACAGGAACAACAATTTGTTTTTCTCGCGAATATTCGGTAATATAAATATTCCTGCTTACCGTAAGGTGCGGATCTCTGGCCACCACCACCACCGCCAAAGTTACTTCTCATAGCGCCACCGCCAAAGTTCTGTTGATATCCTCCGCTGAAACCATCATTACCACCCCAATTCCCACCGCCGCCACCGCTACCACCTCCGGGATTGTAACCCCCTTGATTCGATCCTCCCCAACCTCCAGCACCACCACCACCACCCCCACTGCCACCACCTTGGCTGTCCCAAGGATTACCGCCGCCGCCTCCATTGTTGTTCCATCCGCCACCGCCACCGTTGTTGTAGCCGCCGCCCTGATTCATCGGTCCGGCATTCCAGTCGCCGCCACCACCGCCGTTGCCACCCCAACTGCCTCCACCACCACCTCCCATTCCACCGCGGCCACCCATACGGCCACCTCCTCCTCGTCCGCCGCCACCTCCACCACCACCTCCTCCACCTCCACCACCGCCTCCTCGTTCCATTTCTGATTTGCTTAAGGCTTTCTTCACATCAATATGTTTACCACGGATTGTATGATTTCTTTGCACTGAAAAAAATACAAATTAAATTCATTGATAAACTATAACAATACACGCGTACATTAATATATGTATGCATATATATGTTCTCGCGCGCGTTCGATGTTTAAATAAATAAATAAATGCTAAAATGATATTGACTATACTTACAGCATACTTTATCAACTGGATCGTAATCGTCAAATTCAACAAAACCAAAACCACGTTTCTTTCCTGTCTCTTTGTCTGTTACAATGGTACAAGATAAAATGGAGCCAAACACTTTAAAGTGATCCCTCAAATCTTCCTCTTCGTGTTCTTCTTTCAGACCGCCGACAAACAGTTTTTTAACAGTAGCACCGGCATCCGGTCGTCCAATTTCTTGTCTTGGTATGGCGCGTTTTGGTTCTACAACTCTACCGAAGACAATAAGTTAGTTTGGTTGGTTGGTTGGTTCTCCGATTTGTATGCATTTTATATTATTTTTTATTTCAATATTAATATGGATGTAACGGCTTATAAAGTTCAAGAATTACCTTCCATCAACTCTATGAGGCCGATTACTTTGTGCATCATCAACCATTTGAGCTCTCGAATAAGTAATGAAACCGAAGCCTCTTGACCGTTTCGTTTTGGGATCTTTCATAACAACAACATCGACAATTTCGCCCCATTGTTCAAAATGTTTCTTCAATGAGTCATCAGTTGTTCGATAATCAAGACCACCAATAAACAACTTACGAATATGCTCTGGTTCGACTTTGTTGTGCTCCTTAATAAAAACTCATATTTACTTTCAAATGAATATAGCAACGTTACATGATTTATATTTCTCAAGAAACATTAAATACATTATTTTGTCAAATACAATATACATGGATAATTACTAAATATTGACAATTCTAATTCTGTGACTACGCCTTAGGTAGGTATGCAATTCTTCCAAACATCAAGCGATGCATTTGACATTCAACAGTCTAAAATTGATCATTAGTTTTAAGTATGCCAGTCCGTTAGTATATCCAAAAGAAAAGTTTACAGATTTATTAATGGCTGCCCGGCATCAAACGAAATGGCGTCATACAACAAACAAAAATTCCTTATTATGATTTTAATTTTATTACACGATAAAAGATGAAAATATATATATATATATATATATATATGTATAATGAATCGTATCATAATAAATTAAATAATAACCAAGCAAGTGCTTTGAATCATATTGGTTTTATTGCATTATTGTAAGCTGATTAAATTCTAATCGGCTGTGTTCACCTACAGCGCTTCATACTTACGTCTTGATCTGGATCACGTTTCATTTTCCAAGATAATCAACTATTTAACACTTCAAAATATAATTTTAGGAGCTAAACACGAGCAACTACAATCAACCCACTGCAGACGGAAAACAAACGGAAGTGAACGCCGTGAAGAATGCGAAGAATGCAATCGCGCAACAAAACACGAACGCTTTCATCGGAAACACAAGAAACTAGCGCGAAATTCAAATACAATACATATATCCTTATAATTATTATTTATTTCGCATAAAATTAAACATATTTTTTTCATAGAATTGAATAAAAAACATTTAAGAATTTTCTGTCTCCTTGTGTCTGTAATAAAATCAAAACAAGATCAATTTTTACACTTTCTACATTTGAATGGATGTTGTTTACTCACTTGCATTTCGTACAAGTATAAAATACTGTTTGTCCTTCATCTGCGGATCTCAATTGTAAAGTGGCATAAGACATTTTATCATTGCCACATTTAGGACATAGTCTGTCAACAATAGGGCCCTCATCGGCTTCCTGTTCTTTGCGCTTTTGCGTTTCTTTTGTATTTTTAGCGTATGCATCTTGGGAATTAAAGTGTATCGTATATTTTACTTCCATATCCCCGAAAACTAATATACAACTGTTGTTAAATTATGTTAGCTTAGATATTTATCAAATATGTATACCTTCTGCGCCAAATTCTCTATTGCACGTAAAACATGTAACATTGCCACTCGTACGCAATTGTGGCAAAATCGCACCACAATCCGGGCAAAAACCTGGTACCGTTGTAAAAGCATCAATATCAGTCATTTTAAACAAATATTAGCCTATTTAAAATTCCAAAAAAAATATATACCTATATATATATTATAGGTATATCATGATGTACGTAGCTTGTTGTTATTACACGTGTTTACTTCGCAATGAAGTTAGCTGTGAAGTAATATCGAAGCATTTATTAATTATTTATACTCAAATCATTCTAAATAGGATGATTATTATTATTATTAAATACAAGCTTTAGGTTTAAAGGCAATTAAAAATGCTATTATAGCAAACGGATTACGCTGTTTTATAAAAAGTAATTTTATTGTACGTGCACCACTGCCACTCTACTCTTAATAACCTCACATCACTGATTGGAACATAATGTTCATTTATTGTTGATAATGAATTCGATAAAGTGTCCTCAGTGTCAAAAAGAGATAAATGAATCCAATAATCGATTGATACAGGATGCATGCGGGCATAAAAAATGCAGAAGTTGCATACTCTCTGATGAAACTGGTTGTAAAACTTGTAATGTTGTTGTTGTTGCAACGAAAAGTAATATTTTCTGTAGCACAAGTGTGATAAAATATGATACAAAGAAATTGAATGCAACAATCGTAGAACCTGATGTAATTACACCATCCCGTGATAGAAATTTGGTAGTAGATATAAAAAATAGCGAAAATATGGAGAATAAAAAATGCCTGCAGAAGATTCCAAGTCACATAAATATTATAACAAGTTAGATATACCCGTAGGAGGGGTGCAGTACATCTTAGATAAATGGATTTATAACTGATTTGAAAATATTTTAGAGACGCCAGTACTGTATGAGTGTACCATCTGTTCGAAAAGTTTTAGCACATTTACAAGCGTCCGATACCATTCATATTGTAATGGATTAGAGAAACCAATAAAATGTAGCATTTGCAATAAGGGCTTTATATCTCGGTCTCATTTAGAAACGCACAAATTGAAACACTCGGGCGTGAGGCCTTTCTCGTGTTCTACGTGCCAGAAAACGTTTCTACAGAAGAGCAAATTAGACCGGCATATGAAACTTCACACAGGTAACAGTAACATAAGTATAATTACTATTTTCCACAGTACCAGAAGACAAAAAAATGAATAAATAAATAAATGAATGATATGTATTCTTTATATATATATATATATATATAATCAGTAGTATTTTAGGAGAAAAACCTTTCATTTGTTCTGAATGCGGCAAAAAATTCTCAAATAAAGACGCACTGAATGGGCACTACCGCGTCCATAATGGAGACAAACCATATTTATGTAAAAAGTGTGGACATCGATTCAATAATAAATCGAATCTTACGAAACATATTGCAACACATACAAGTACATATAAAACATTTGATGCACAAAATTCAGCACAATTCATTTGATTTAAATCATTTATAGAAGACAAGATTTATATGTGCGAAGAATGTGGAAAAAAATTTAGTAATAAATGTGCGATAGCTACACATCGAAAATGCCACAGAACTGATCGACCATACGTTTGCCAGACATGCTCGAAAGGATTCACAAATATTAAAGACCTTAAAAGGCACAGTATCATCCATCTTGGTAAAATTGCATTACAATTGACAACAACAAGTTAGAGTTCAAGTGAATTACAATAGTTTTTTTTTTTGTTTTTTTTTTTCAGATATAAAACCCTACAGTTGCAACCTGTGCAACACAAAGTTCTGTCGCAAAGATAACTTAGAACGCCACCTGAAAAACACGCATTCAATTCGAAATAGCACCGACATCAAATCGTCCATCACAAAAACGGTAATGAACAAACAAAACATGACCACAACAAAAAGCATTTCGAAAGCATTTCACCACCAGCCAAAAGTACCTGAAACACTTCAAGATCATCCGAACGCAATCCATGTAATTACTAACTCATGTATCACCAATCAAGGGCAATCAAACATAGCATCGATCAAAAACGCTGTACCGGTGATCAATGGTCCATTTAAACTAGCCTTTAAAACCGATGCGTTTAAGAATAATTACAATATTCTAAACAGAGACTACACTGAACTACCGAGGATCCAGACTAAAAAATCCTACGATATGGCTGAATCGCTCAATATTTGCCAAAAGATATTGGATCCTATGAGTGCAGCGCCGATAAAACCGGATCTGATCTATAATAGTCCGAAAAATGCGATTATAAGTGTAGGGCAAGTAAATGAAAAAGATTCGCTGGAGATTTGTAAGAAAATTTTGCAACCGCTAGACGTGCCACCCATTCATTATGAAACTTCATTTGAACATGAGAAACATGCTGTTATCAAGAATATTAAGTTTAAGTTACCGTCGACGTACACAAATAACGCGATTAAAATATCGGATAATAAAGAATTCCATGTGGATAGGGACAAATCTGTATCGGAATGCAGTTATATTGAACTTCTGCCCATGAAATTTCACTCTGAGCTTGGCAATAATTGTAAACAAAGTGTGATTGTCAATTCTCCTCATACGAAAAAAGACAATTCATCGACTGAGGTACACTGGAGGCGAAGAACATTGCAAAGTTTACAACCGAAAATCGACCATATATCTTGATTATTGTTATAATTATTATTTTACTATTATTATACATATATGTATAGGTACCTAGGTATTGTTTTTTTTTTAATTTATTTAATAAATTATAACTATTTGATTGCTAATACATATAATTTATGGTGGGGACTATCCATCACATTGCGAACTAAACAGAAGCTAGTGGCATAAGACAAACATCTCGTGAACAGTGCAAACAGAAACGAAACGAAATTGACTTTGCTTATTATAACCAAACATACAATAAAAAATACTTTTCATTCATATTTTAGTCATTGTTTTTAAATTGAGCTATATATATATATATATATATATTCTGTAAGTTTTATATATATATATAACAATAACAATTCTGTTTAAGCATCTACTCATTGTTTTAAAAATTTGCATTTTTTCCAACTGAAGATTATTAACAGCAAAATATGGCTTTCGTCGAGTGCAAAAAAGATGATAGGAAACCATCGGTCATTATATTGGGAGGTAAAATAATACGTGTGTGTTACCACACCCAAAGATAACACTTTTTACCAATTTCAGGATGCGGTTTCGTTGGTCGAAATCTTGTTTCGTATTTAATTAGTAATGATTTAGTAAGTGCAATACGAATTGTTGATAAGGTACCACCGCAAGTGGCTTGGCTGAATCCGAAACACAAAGCAATTTTAGATAACCCACTAGTGGAGTTTCAAAGTGCTAATTTAATTAATTTAGGTACCTAATAATGAAATACTAGTATAATGGCAAGCATGATGAAAAAATGAATTGTTTAGATTCTTGTGCAAAAGCATTTTTGCCGAGTGATGAGGGCATCGCATGGAACTTTGTGATAAATTGTGCTTGCGAAACGAAAACGGGTCAAACAGATCCTGTTTACCAAGAAGGTATATTGGATTTGAGTTTGAATTGCGCAAAATTCGCGACCCAAAATGGAGCAAAGCGTTTTGTCGAAATCTCATCCGGAAACATGTTTCCTTCAGATAAGGTTTTGTTTGTTATAATACTATAGTGATAAAAAAGCTTATATTTTGTTTGAGTTTGGTATTTATTTCGGGTAGGTCGCACATAGAGAAGATGCTCCTGTAGAACCATGGACATTTATAGGCAGGTGGAAAAGAAAAGTTGAAGAAGAATTGCCGACTATCCCTGGTTTGAGATACACTATTCTTCGACCTGCGATGATCTATGGATTAGGCGATAGAAATGGCTTAAGTATTTATTTCAAATAATATGTTCATGTTAAATATGCTTGTGACTGAATTGAGCGAAAGTTCCGTCGTGAATAAGCAGAATAGAAGAGCGTGTAATGCAGTGTAGTGTAGTGTAGTTTTTTATATTTACTACATTAGTTTTCATTTAGCTCCGCGCCTTATAATTGGTGGTGTCTATAAACAATTGGGAGAAACAATGAAACTGCTATGGAATGGAGATATTAAATTAAACACTATTCATGTGGACGATTTATGCAAAGCGATTTGGTTCGTTTGTGGCCGCGATGATACACACAGCCAGATTTATAATGTGGTTGATGACGGGAATACAACGCAAGGTTCCATTACTGATTTAGTTGCAGATTTGTTTAATATCAACGCGGATTATTGGGGAAATACGCTTTCTAATGTTATCAAAGTAATTCATTTATTATTATTATTCTATTTGTTATTATTATTCTATTTATTATTCAATGTAGAAAGATTTGTCGAATATTGTCGACGATGTAAATGATAAGCATCTTGGTCCGTGGGCGGAAGCATGCCGCAAAGACGGTATTGATAACACGCCGCTGAGTCCTTATATGCACGAAGAATTACTCTACAATAACCAATTATACTTAGATGGCTCTAAACTAAAAGCTATCGGATTTATACTTACAGTGCCCAGCATTTGTAAAGAGAAGCTGCGACAGGTAACATACATACAACCCCATTCCAACGTTCCAACGTGTTTTATTATGATCAATCAAATGAGTTACTACAAATTCAATCATTCTTATAGATTATTCAAGATTATGTTGAGATGAAAGTGTTCCCACATTCTCTGGCTCCATAATAGGGGAGGATTTCTGGAATAAATGTGATAACAATTTTGCACTAAACTGGTGCGAAATGTCAGTCATTCAGGGTGCCTATATTTTAAATAAGTGATTGCTCAAAATTTAACAAAAATCATCTTCTAGTTTTTTATCATGTTTATATTATTGTTTCTAATTATATAAACGTACGTTACGTTTCAAAAGAATATTGCCATTACACACAAATTAAAAATACATCGAGCATATAAGCACATAAATAAACCATTCTAACCCATTTAAACTATAATATTGTGGCAATATTTTACACTTTCATCAAAAATACGTACTTAATACATGTTCAGCATTCCACTTATTGTTACGTACTATCGATTTATTTTTTGCTAGAAAGTCTATTTTAAGCTTCATTAGTGCCATTACATTTTTGGTGAATCATTTGTGATAATTATTGTATATTTATTCATATTTTTGAAAATGTTACAGTCAATCTATATAAATATATATTTTTAATGTTGAAAATTACTATTGTAATGGGCGTACATAAATTTAGCTAAATAGTTTTAAAATATGTACTTAAATGTGCTTTGAAATAAAGAATCATTACATTTAACTTGCTTACTAATATTAAGGTAAATAAAAAAAAAAAAAAGTAATAATTGATAGTTAAAACATAGACTATTTCTCTCGTAAAATTATATCTATATTATAAATGAACTCGCATGTATGTACATGTACTTATGGTTTCCACAGTTTAACTAGTCCATCTTCACTATAAGAACATAACAGATTTTGATGTGGATGATGCGACAAACCTATAACATCCTTTTCATGAATCTATAAATAATAATGAATAAAATGTATACGTAAACACATGAAATATATATATATATATATATAGTATATATACGTACATTCAAAGTTCGTTCTAGTTTACCGGAATTTGTTGAAAAACAATACAACACCAAATCTTCACCGACACAGTATATCCAATCACCTCTTGGTGATACTGTCGCACAAACAAAGTCACCTCCTTCTCGTTTACCACTCGAGAACGACCGCACTATCTTTTATAACATGTTTAAATATTATCAATCCAATAAAATGAATGAATGAAGTTAGATTATTATTTATGTTCTATTAAAGATTCTTACCTGTCCCTGCATATTCATAATAACAACAGTATTGCTACGGTTACAAACAACAAAATGGTCAGGATTTTTCGCCATGCCATGTATGCTATTCACAGCTATATCGGCAGCTCCCAATGATTTAAATGTGTTGATACACTCGGTTGTTTTAATACTCCAGATTTTCACTGTACCATCGGATGATGCGCTAAAGAGAGAACACTTGTGAATGATGCGTATATTATTATTATTTATATATACCTAATAATATTATGGCCATCTTGAGTATAAATAACTTCGTTCACAAACGATGTGTGAGCACGGAATTCTTTCAATGTTTTACCAGACTTTAAGCCATGTATTCTGAAATAAAATACATTTACCAAATGAGGTGTACGCCATTTGGTATGTATATTTACTTTGATTTACCTGATACTGTAGTCAAATGAAGCACTAAGCACTTGACTGTTATCCCTGGAAAACTGTAAGCAAGTGATTCCTTTCGAATGGGCCTTTTCGAATTTCCGCAAACATTGTCCCGTACTAATGCGCCACACTTTAATCTTTCCATCTTGCGAACCTGACGACAGCATTTCACTGTCACGCGAAAATGTCAAACACAGCACCGCTTGTTCCATCATCATAAAATTATCCTGTGCTTGATATTTCAAATCCTTTCGAACTTTTCCCGTTGTAAAGTTCCACACTTCGATGAAACCGTCCACACTGCCAGTGACCAAATATTGACCATCTGGAGAGAAGCGAGCGCATTCAACGTGCGATTTTTGACCGAATTTTATTTGTTTCGACATTTGAGTGGGATACTGTTCATCTTCTTGGTCTCTTATTGCCGCTTTACCTCGGAACAAATCAATCGTTGTACCTAGAATTTAATCAATGAGTGGAATGTGGAATGGCATCTATCATAATAATAAATAAAACCTGGAGGTAATAACCCTTGATGTTGTTGCCATTTTAATGCCTGTCCGAGTAGCGCCAACAATCTTGATGATGGAACCACTGATACTTCACCGGATAGCGCATGCGCAATAGCTGCACGTCGTTTTTCTTTGCTGCTACCATCTGGGTACGCCTCACGTGGATCAAAATATGACCTAGCCAGTAGATTTTCTGAAAGCAACACACCAAATAGAATGTTTGTCCACTCAAGATCATTTGTGAGAAATACTACCTAAATGAATATATCTTTCTGGTTCATGTTGTTTCATCATAATCATTGGATCTGTTTGGCGTAAGAGTGATCTGGCGGCGCCAAGTTCTCGCAATTCTATCAATTCTAATACAACCTAAATCATTTATTTATTTATCTATTATTGAATGTATATATATATATATATATATATGATGATATGAGAATTGCGAAACTAATACCTGTTCGTAAAGATCAATTAATTTTTTATCTGGTAGTTTCAATGATTGAATTGATTTGAGCACTGTGTCCCAATGGCCGTTGTTAATATCGGCCACAAAACCATCAACGCTGTCCACTGTGTTTAAAGAAACTCCCGTTTCCTCCTAAGATTTCGAAATTTAGTTAAGCGTGTCAATTGTTGATTAAGTTAAGCTAAGCTGTGATACCTGTAAGGTTTGTAGTGTTTTGATTAAATTTGATTCTTTTAAATATTGTTGAATAAGTCTCACAACACTAAAATACAAAAATGTGATTAATTGTTGATAGGTTACATTTATTTATTTCATTTATATGTTTACTCTGCAGATTCGATTTCAATTGACATTCTGAATTATTTCATAGATCATCAACGAACGTAATTAAACGAAAATTATTTGAGTCAAAATATCGTTGTAATATGAAGTTAGTCACATTACTATGATCTGCTATATGATCACTACCTACATCACAAGCATCCTAATTCCAGTTGTATTTTTTATTAGCCAAGTACCTATTCCGAAAAATATGTTCGGTTTCTGTTTACTCGGTGGAACCAAGAATCAAACCAAGAATGCGCGTTTACTTGAATCGAAATCCAAAAACGAAAAACAATTAGTCCGATTGACAATTCGGACAGTTGATAATTCGAAGTGAATTTTTATTTTATTAAAAGTCATAGAGTAGCATCCTTGCCAAATTAAAATTTGACGTATGATGTTCATTTATAAAAAGTTTTTGATTTATTGATGTGAGGTTGATATACCTAGGTATATCCTATGTGAAATAATCGTTAATTTCAAATGGTTATACATTAAATTGTTCGTAGGTACAGTAAATTTAATCAAACCATTATTATTTTGTTGTAAATATGATGTATTAAATTTGTCTAATCATAATAATAATAATAATGTTTGAAAGTGTTGGCAGGTAGATAAATGAAAATAAATTTTATGTAGTGCGATTAAAAAATTGATTTTGTAGAATGTTTCGGTCAAATAAAGCAAATGATGATTTGACATCAACACCGAAACGTTCGAAATTTAAAGACGGTGGAGCGGGTGATTGTTCAGATAATTCCCATGAAATGAAAGTATGTAGTAAATGTATCTGCGTTTGCGAACACACATCAACATTAACAATATGATTGCAGATAGACGATTCAACTATTTTATTACAACGTTTAAAAGAATTATATAGTGAACAACTAATGACAGATGTAATTCTAGTTATTGACGAGAAAGAATATCCAGCACATCGTCTTATATTATGTGCTCTAAGCGATGTATTTCAAGTAAGAACGCAACAACATTTTTGAACAGAGCCCTTTGTATATATATATATAAACAAATTAAATCACATTTAGATAATGCTTATGAGACCTGAGTGGTCGGAATGGCATGAAAGGCGAATAGTTCTGCAAGAATCACAACAATGTTCCTTAGTCTTCCATTCGTTTATAGAGTATTTTTATACTGGCCAAATAACGCTCACTTATAGCAATGTTTTACCGATTTTAACACTAGCTGATAAATATAATGTGAAGGTATAATGCGTTTTTGAATGTTTGATTGATTGATTTGAAATGCTCATTCAATTCCTTGTATTTAGAATTTGATAAGCACATGCGCTGCGTATATGTGTTCGAATATTGCACATGCAGCTGCAAATAATCAATTGATCTCTTGGCTTCATTACACTCTAGCTTGTGGTCATCTTAGTGTATCAAAGGTTCGTTTCTTGTACAATACAATACAATACAAACGTTTCCCCCTATCAAAGAATCATCATGCAAATATTTTAGAATTGCCAACATTTTGTTCATTGGAATCTAGAATCAATTTCGAATAAAGAAGATTTCGGTAATTTTGATACAGTCATGTTTTTGGCACTGTTACAACAAAACAACATTATTGTTGAGAATGAAATCATGTTATATCAGTAAGCAATTATTAACAATAGATAGATATGAGTAGTAATGATTTGTTTTGAATTAAGTTGCGCTGTGAAATGGTTAAATCACCAATTTGAGCATTTGAAACAAGATGGCTGCACGGAAACTGAAATCGCCGATCAAATGAAAACGTTAACCATACAGATAATGGTACATATTCGGTTTCCAATGATGACACCCAGACAACTAGCGGATTTGTTACTGTCGCCGTTGATCAATAAATATAAAGAGTTTTTCGTTGAACGAATGGCTATTGGAATGATTTATCATTCGGGGCATGAAGATCGTATTCATGATTTGTACTCTAATGCAAATGAACGATTATTATTCACGCCTCGATTGTACACGTCGGATTTGTACAGTTCAGTGCTGTTGGTTGACAATTTTACAGCTTTGCCCATTTATGGAATGTGCACGTATATGTTTTCTAGTCATTTGAATCTAGCAGATTACAAAGGTATAATAAATATAAGTACTTAATTCGATTCGAATCGAAATAATATATATTTTTTTTTTATAGGCGAGTATACGTGTGAATGGACAGTTGAATTATATCCGAAAGGAGTTTGGTTTAAAAAGTTTCTATTAAAAGTTTGGCAAGGAACTGTTGATGTACCAGAATATGTTATGCCAACCGTACGATTATCAGTTACTTGTAATGATACTATTTATAATCGTGTTAAGGTAAATCAAATATTCATTTTATTATTATTATATAAGTGATTTGTTATTTTCATTTCAGATAAGTGTGTTGATATATGGTATAAATGCAGGTATTGAACACGTTGTAAATGTGATAGAGCGCATCTATACATTTGATATCATCGACAAATTATTAAACATTGACGATTTGATACCATTCGACGATATCAACCCTAGAATTACGTCCGATATTGGTGATGATGATGATACATTGATAAATAATTACATGACGGGCTTTCATAGGGACACATTAAAATTACGAATTATTATTACTCCACTCAATGAATTTTGCAGCAATTCTACTCCAAATTATATATTTTAATTGTTATCGAAATGCTTAATAATAGCTAAGGAATTATATGAGATTTTATTTTGTTATTTACATTTGAACTAATCCATACTTGTTAATAAAAAAAAAACATTACAGACTTTTAGTTTTTATTTTATAACATTTTTTCCCCGACATACCTATGTATTCATTCGAGTTCATTACAATCACTCAGCAAATCTATATAGTATACCTAGGTAGTTCGTGCTATCATATTTCGGAATTATTAACATTCCAAATAGTTTTAACTTAGAAACACGTACCTAGTTTTTGCTGTGACGTATATTTTTATTATTGTCCTTAAGTAAATAATATGACTTCAATTATTGCAGACTTGGATGATATAAGCGTATTTCATACAAGAAATGATCCTTATATACATTTAAGGTATTTATTTATGATTATGATAGGTTATAATATGCTACAAGCTTTCTGTAACTAACAATGATCCATATTATTCGTAGCTCATTTGAAAATGATAATACAAGAAAACGGATCGCTAAGCCAGAAAAGTGGAAGAAAAATGTGAGAAAAGCAATGAAACAATCTGGCAAAGAATACATCAATACTCGCGGAATACAAGTGGCAGCGCGGGTTCCAAAACTGAAGAAAGATTGTGAGAATTGTAGATTTCGGTGTGAATCGCACTTTTCGGAGGCAGACCAGAACGAAATAAACGCCGAATTCTGGACGAAAAGTGATTACGAAAAAGCGTTTTACTACGAGAACACTACCATTAGAAAACAAGCAGCCAGATGTAGAGTTCGCGGTGAACGTCAACGAACGAAAAATTATTCGTACGAATATTACTTTATAAAGGATGATCAACGAATCCGAGTGTGCAAAGATTTTTATTTAGGTGTACTAAATATAAGCCAAATGAGGATATCATATTTATATGAGCAACGAAAGAAAAATAACACACTTTGTGATCAACCTAAAAGTTCCGAAAATCGAATAACCAACGAACGAGAACAATCGGTTCGCGATCATATAAATTTGTTCGAATATCTAGACACCCCACCCACAATGCATCAAATGTATGAACTATATATTAAGTATTGCGAAGTGAAACATTTAGAACCGGTCAATGAATGGATGTATTGTGATATTTATAATCACAAATCTCATACTCAACTATAAACAAAACCGTTGATTTACAAATTACTTTAAATGTTCAAACATCAATGCTTCCATATATATATATATATATGATCTTTATTTATTCAATGTTTTTAATTTTTTGATTCGTGTATCCAAATCCCGAAATATTTATTCAATATCCTATAATTTATTTGAAATTAAATGGTGTTCTGATTACCTTCATCATTTCAAATGATTTGTTTATTTATGTTACAAATTTAAGCATCCCGAAAGTTCAGTATTAGAATTGAAATTCGCGGTTTTCACAACATCCGTTTTTAATTTTAAACAATTTTAGATTAAATATATATGTACATATATATATATATCTATTTATTATAATAATTATCAATTTATTATTTCAAAGTAATAAAATTAATATAAATTATAAAAATATTTCTAAAATAAAAGTGATTGCTTTGGTACATATGACTCTTGCAGTATTCATCACTTCCTCTTTTGTGCAGTTGAGTTCACCACGCCAACATGCAGAAAGTGCGTTAAAAAACTTAAGATTATCTACGAATTAATACAAATTGAATACAACTAATAAGTATATTTGATTTTAGCCGAAACGAGAACCAATCCATTCCGTGCAAGTGTTCGGCAGGAAGGTAATATGATATACAGAAAATATAATAGGAATATATGTATATATAAGTGACATACACGTGTTTTTTTTTGTCTAACAAATACACAATATTGAATTCCAGAAAACTGCTACCGCTGTAGCTTATTGCAAACGCGGTCGTGGTAATCTTCGTGTAAATGGACGCCCGTTGGAAATGATTGAACCCCGCATGTTGCAAGACAAACTGCAGGAACCAATTTTATTATTGGGCAAAGTAAATATATTGATTGGCGAACGTTAGATGAGTCTTATCTTAAAAAAAATAATTTATTCAATTTCAGGATAGATTCTCCGGTGTTGATATCCGCGTACGCGTAAATGGTGGCGGCCATGTTTCACAAATCTACGCAATCCGACAAGCCATCTCAAAAGCTTTAGTCTCGTATTATCAAAAATGTAAGTGAATTTGAATTATTTTTAACTAGTCCCGAACGAGATGAAGGCACAAGGCCCTTGCGGCAGTGCCAATAAAACCCCAGTCTGTGATGATTTCTAGTTTTACTGTAAGGTTTTAATTATTTAATTTATAACGATACAGATGTTGATGAAGCATCAAAGAAAGAAATTAAAGACATCTTGATCCAGTACGATAGAACATTATTGGTAGCTGATCCCAGACGCTGCGAACCCAAGAAGTTCGGTGGTCCAGGCGCCGATGCCCGCTACCAAAAGTCTTACCGTTAAATTATGGTTATTTTTTTACGTTCAGCATTGTAATTATGATCCCTTTTTATTAATAAATATGCTGCAAACATATGTAATGATTTGTTTTGTTTAAAACAACAACAACAATAATATTTAATTACAAAAGCAACAGTATAGTGCAGTGTAGCAAACCAACAAATGAGCTAATCATAGTTGTGTACAAACAATTCCTTGCGATATTTACATTTCAAGAATCTTAAACGTGACAAATTAAAAAAAACGAAATAATTATGAAACATTTGCGCTGCCGATAAGTTCCGTGTCGATCCTTGCCCCCATACGTTTCAATGCAATAATTGTATTCACTACTTTAATCCACCTCTTCTTGATGACATATCGTTTTAATTTGCTTTTGTTGAGTGCCGTATCCGAATGAACTGAAGATTCGTGAAGCCAGGGATGCGAAAGCGCTTGCGACCCGGTCAATCTGGTACTGAACAGAAAGGCATTTCGTTTTGTTACAAAAACTGCCATTAGAAGTAATTATAAATATATAAATCAACATGAAGTAGTGGCTTTTTAGTCGAATTAAAATTTAAAAAAAAAACACTATTTTGCGTTAGGCAACAAAAATCGAAATTGTTAAGGCGTTATTGTTTTTGGGTACAATAAATTAGTGAGGAATTACAGTTAAGTAATTTTGGTACATTTTTAACCAACATGTTTATTGTCATTTATTTTGCATGGACAAAACACAATATACACACACGTACATATGTATGTGTAACAACATAGGTCACAAAAAGGTGATAAATAGAATATATATATATATATTAAAAATAATATGTAGGTATGTATCTTCACAGAAAATGTCTTTGTTGGAAAATACTTTACTTTATATACTATGTATATCTTTTAAAGTTATATGTATTAACGCAATACTATGATGATGATTTAAACATTCGAAAGAAATGTATCGGATGTCGCCTGAATTCGATTAATTTAACTTTCTTAATTTTCGAATATTTAAATAATAAGTTTGATTTGGTTGAATGTTCCTAGTAAGTATTGTGGTCATCATTTAACGCCGTTGCTTGTCGTCATAAATGGATGAGCTTTTTTATTCGTCGCTCGCGACTGGAAGAATGTATTTAAAGAACTAATGGTACGTTGACCTAACGATTCACCCTCAGACCACTCAGCCGATATAGATTTATGTCGTCCAGCTGGATTTCTAACCGGCTGCTCCTGTACATCATCCCACTTATCCAGCAGTTTTAACAGCAGGTCTTTGGTGCCGACAGCGTTATTCGAAGTCTTTATTATAGTTTGTGTTTCGGTGTTGGCTGTCGACCGGTTAAATATGGGCAAGGGTACGTCTCGATTCATACCCGTTATTCGGAATTTCGTTCTACGCCACGGCACATTCAGCACAGCAGGTTCCTGTTTCGGTGGTGGATGGCGTCTTTCAGTATACATACCATTACTATGAAGTCTCGTCGTGTCTGAATAGTCGGTACTCGAAATAATTGGATTCAAGTCCGGTATGGTAGACATTTTAAACAATTTATCAGACAATTTCCGGATTTCTTCCGCTAGGTTAATTCGTTCGGCAATATCCGCTTTCCGTATCACGTATGAGCTATCCGACGCACGTCTTTCAAACGATTGATAGTCATGCACATGATGTGTGGTGGCGGTGGTGGTGGTGGTGGTGAGGGGTTCAAATGTGTAGTGCGTGTAGGTGGTGGTAGTGTCATTGTCTGCGTGGTGTTCGATGACGGAGTCGGGTGATGACGTGAGCGAACCACAAGGAGATGGAGACATACCACGTAAGGAATGTTGGGAAGACGTTAACTGAACACCTGCCGTCAACATAAGCGGGGAGATCACATGGGTGGTCACATCAAATAGATACGGTGAGTTCGGGTGTTCGGCCCAACGTTCCACGAACATTCGCAGATTATCCTTGGTCATGTCCATCGCGTGGGCCAAGCGCCGCGGCATGGATGTCGGTGCTGAGGCGGCCGGTGCTTTTCGTTGTAACCATGCGTGTTCCAGACATTCAGTTGCGGTCATGCGTTGTCTGAAACAAGGCCCGACAAAGACCCAAATGCCAAATTTTTGTTTTTGATATATCTCTCAGTCATTCACATTTTATAGAAATACTTATATAGGTAATGAATGCTTCTGTTTCAACAGATTTCGAATAAGGTAGCATATATTAGTTGGGTCTTTGTCCTACCTTGCTCTAAAGTGTTAGTATACCATACAATACAAAAACATGCGAAATTCAAATGATACGTACTTTTTATCCTTGAGCAATAATTTTGTGATAAATTCTTTTGCGATTGGTGAAATTTCATCAAATGCATCATCGTCAAAATCATATTTAGCGATGGTTACGTTTGCCATCGTTTCTACATCTGTTTCACCCATAAATGGCGATAAACCAGATAATCTAGAGAACAATTTGTTTTAGTTTTTTTATTTTTAAATGTTGGACAAATAATTTATAGACAGACCCTAGGTACTTACAACACATAACAAATTACTCCAACTGACCACATATCCGTACCAAAACCAATTTGATCGAAATTCACAACTTCCGGTGCAACGAATTCGGGCGTTCCAAATAAAATCTGCAGTTTCTTATCTGGATCAAATTTACGTGCCAAACCGAAATCAATAATTTTTATTCTATTTCCTGTTTTCGTCAGGCACATAATATTTTCAGGCTGTAATTAAAACATATATTACATACATGTTTCATATTACATAAATAATCTATACATACTTTCATATCAAGATGAAGAATATTTTGTCTATGTACGTATTCAATACCTTCACATATTTGTCTCATAAAAACCGTGCATGCTTTTTCTGTGAGTACAAAATCATCACCGATTACTCTTTCAAATAATTCCCCACCTTCAATTCTGCAATAGCACAATAAAATATCAATATATATAATAAGTACTAAAATGGTTTTACATACAATTCTAAAACAACAACCATAATCTTCCCGCAATCAAACGCATCATAAAGCTGTATAAGTCTCGGATGTTGTAGTTTTTTCATGATATCTACTTCTCGTTCGACATTCCGTCTGTCTTCTTTTCGTGCGACGGGTACGAATTTCGCTGCTAGTTCTAGGGTCGAGGTTTTTTCGCGACACCGGTAAACAGTTCCGAATTTCCCTCTGTATACAATCGTTTATTATATAATAAAAATAAATATGCTTATAAGTACATATTTATGTATGTATGTATGTATACATACAATGAAGGCCCAGTGTTACGTACCTACCAATCTCAGACTGCAGGTCATAGAATTCTTTGGCATCGACACCGCGTTTAATAACAACCTCCCGGTACGGAAAACTCAAGTCCACCTCTGTCAAAATAGATCCGATCATATCATCTAATTAATTAACTCTATCGAAAACAATTCAACAGCTACTTTCATTTTGCACCAAGGGTGTTTTAATATTATAATATAGTATTCTTTTGAAATAACTAAACGATTACATGGCTACATCCCTGAATAAAAATATCTTTCTCATGCAACCTTAAATAATATTAGACATGGTCATCTATATTTAAATCAATAAATAAAAAATACGTATTACAAAACTTTTCTTATGTTTCACAATAATTTGCACTCGTGGTCGTAGGTAATAGTTTATGTTGAAATCTAAATATTACATACATACATACATATATACATGAGTGAGATTGAGTATTTTCGTCTAGGAAATGTAGTTGTATGTATATACCATGGGAGAAAAATGTGACAAATTCCGAAAAAACGGTGAATCCGCTAGAAGGTATTCGTGTCCTTCAAAATCATTTTATCATATAAAGCGATGTGGAATTTATTAAAGAATCGCAGGTTTTGGCGGTGGGCCAGTTGGCGAAAGCTAGCCAAACAGACCGGCGACAACACATGTTACACAATACCACCACAATAATTAACCTTTCAGGGGGTTACACCCACACCTACCCACCTACCTACTTGTTGCTCGACTTTACGCATCACACTCATTCTTACGCATAAATCAAAAACAGCCAGAGATAATATAATAAAATATGCTCACCTCCGATCGGGTCTGATTCGTCTACACGGATCATGATGGTATGCTCAGCTGTGCAACCTTAAAAAAAAAATATATATATATATATATGCACTTGTAGAAATTTAGAGAAAAACGTTCCTTATTTCGAACATGTAAATATTTTTGTATCAATTCACACCTAGTGTAGGTATTTTATTTGCCAAGTTGTTTTCGAGTGTCTATGTCAAACATTTGTTTGCTCTACGCGTAAATTTGAGTAAATGTTTCTACAAATAATTTGATTGTTTGATATCTACATCAATACCTATTAAATCAAGTTGTTGATTTCTACTAATAGTGAGCTATTTTGAATCCGTTTTCAATTATCGCCAATTTATTACTCTAAATAAATATAATGATAAAAATAAAAGAGATATGAACTTCATTATTGAATACCTAGCTACAAATTAATATTGGAACTTCTATATCGGCATCCATTGCCCTAAATACGAAAGACTACTATATGTATTTATATGTATCATATTTATAGTAGATCGTTTCTAGCTATTGAAACCAAATCCAATTATTTGATGTTTAAAAAATGTAACCAATGTAAACAGAAATGCAATTATTAATAGAATTCACTTTGGCGACATATCAACAACTAGTATATAATCATCACTAATAAGAATGACTTCAGGGTTTCATGACTATAAAATACTAGCCATTGTAATACACATCCTTAGCAAAGCTATTTCCATTCAGTTCGGTTGTATAAACATATACGCATTTTATTAGTATAAGCATATTATTCGTAAACAGAAATAATTTTCTTAATTTATATTGTCAAATCGAAATAGATTTGATATGGTATAAATTTCATTTCCTGTTTTGAAATTTGTAAATAATATACTTAAATCATAAACTTAAAAAGTCAATTTGTTAAATAACATAAATAAATACTACAAAAAAAAAATGCCGTATAGTATAGCAGCAGAAATTTAAGCTATTTTAATCATGAATGAATGTACTTACTTACTTTTAAAACTAGTCACAAATACACCATTTAAATAATAGGTATGACTTACCAAAAATTATTTTATTAAATAGAAATATGTTAGGCACAATTACCTACAGTAATATTAGACACAAAACTAAACTAAACTAGGCGCTGGACATACCTTTCGGACAGAAGTGTCCGTATATGATCCAAAATTAGAACTACACCAGTCGCAGGCGTCTCGATGCTACACCACGTGACCATCATCGCCATTATAATTGTTGAAGGCGTCTACAATGACAAAGTTGATAATCATAATAATCATTCGTCAATTTTCACTTACAATTAGGCAAATAGTTTCACAGTAGACCTCTACTGTGAAACTATTCTTATATATAGAAATCATTGAAAACAATTCTTTCTTTCTTTGTATGTTTATTTATTTTATTATTAGTTTCGGACATACAATACATATCTAGATATAAAGGATGTATGAACATATACCTACCTACCTACCTATTTGATGTATATCGGGGGATTTAAAATGAGTCGACGATGCGCATGCTTTTGATGTCTTCCGCCACTTTGTTGTTTGTTTAGACACTAGAGATAAAAAAAAACAAAACGTTTTCCGAAATAGTGTGTGAAAATTAGTTTTGAATCTCCACTAAAATAATTGTGCTGTGCCAAAGCACAGTCACGTCAACTGCTTCCTGTTTGCATGGGAACTTGTAAGTATTGCATGCTGCATGCAATTACTTGTATGTATGGTAAAAGCTCAGACTTACGCTCTCTGCTAGCAGGGATAACCTCGAATTGAGTAGGCTCGACAGATTTTGTTGTGATTTTACAATTAAACGTGTGAAAAGAATGTCTAAATATTATTCATTTGAACTTGGCAGCATCAATTAAAATTACGTACACAATGGCTGATGCCGATTGGAAGAAACGCGTTGGCATTGAAATAAACTTCAGTTCAGGCGATGAAGAAACGTAACAAATACATAGATATATTATTACTATAATGCGATTGAATAAATTGTTGATATTTACAGAAACTCAGAAAATAAACCAGCGGCATCGAAACAAAGCTCGTCAGCTGAGGATTGTAATCACAATGATGATCAGTTTAGCGATTTCGACAAGTACAGCAAAACGCCGCCAAGAACGAGAATATTACGACGTTCTCGTGAACGGAGACAACGCGATCGCGAAACTGGTTACAATAGCTCTATGAAACTAACGCCGAAAGTTACATCAAAATTTAGTCGCCGGAATACGGTTAGCAATGTGTATATCAACGAGTTGATGTCCAATGCCGATTCAGGAGAATCCGATCAAGACGCAGTTGCAAATGGTAAATTGATTGATGTGTTTGTTTGGGTGATGTGCGTTTGTTAGTTTACATTTAGTTGACATTTTGAACTTCTGAATGTGTAGGAAAAAGATCAGATAAAAGATCGCTTAAATTACTTCGTGGCTCTGAACGTGATCTTAAATTGGATATTCCTCGCACGCGAATTGGATCTGCGTCCAATTTTCTTGGATCCGATGAAAGAGCTGAGAGTTTACCTGTTAAAACACCACTACCTATTCAGGTATACAATTGAGTAATTAGTAGATACTATATTATAATAAGTTGTATAACTGTATGTATCTATTTCAGATTGAAACATCGAATCGATTTATGAGTCTAACTTCACGGCCTGTTTTGTGCTTCGATAAAAAGAATCCAACCCATTATTGCGAACCAGAGGGTTGTCCAAAAAGTCGTGTCGATTTTTTTAAAACGTTCAGCTTATTGATTCGTATGGGCAGTAGAGAAGGACAGACCGAATACAAGAATTGCCGAAGACATGTACGTTGTGTGTCGTTCTTCTAAATTAATGCACATGTGCCTGTTCGAAAAGCCCATTTAAACAATCTTTCATCATTCAACTGTATTCGTACTATCTTCTTTTGCTTCATGCAGGTTCATTCACACTCTTCTATTTGCGCATATATATTCTCAAGCATTCTCATACTTCTCCCACGTAAATCAATCATTCATTCGACTATTTCAAAAATAAAATAAAAATATTGAGGTTAATTATTTAATTCGTAGATGAGCCAAGAAGAAAAATTTTGGCAAAATGAACTAAAAGATTTGATTTGGTTGCAATTGCAAGCATGGCATGCAGATCGAACTCTAACGGAACAAGTGAGTCATGAAATATTATTTCTCACTCTTATATTTTATATATATAATATATATATTTATATTGTTTACTAGGATCAATATCTTTGTGCAGCTCGTGAAACAATTGCTGATCTCTTGCACGAGATTATGTCTTATAGGTGTGTGTACAGGTTAATAAAATACTAAACCATCCTTGTCAATCATATTTGTTCATAGAGCTACTATAAATAACAAAAAACCGATTTATAGTATGTTTTATAATTAGTTCATGAAAATTTGTTTAGATTTCAAAGAAAAACAATTTCTACTCAAATATCAACGCAGAGTAGTGATAGTGGAGTAAATGACAGTGACATTTCACAACAAAAAGGTAAATGTGTTGTTTTATTTTTAAAATGATACAACTAAGTAAATAAATATGCTGTTGAATTGCATTATTGTTAGGCGGTAGCAAGTTGGAAGAATGTCCAGGATGTTTATCAATGTACTGCCAGTACTGTATGGAGTCGCAAAATGCAGCATTACGGGAAGTAGAGCAATTGCTCTCCCGTCTCGAAGTTGCCGAAGCGTTGTACCCGTCGAGTAAATCGTTCGGACAACATTACCCGTTATATAAGAGCGAGCATTTCGTTGGCCGTGTGAAAGCAATGTGTTTGTGGTATAATATGACTAAACATCTGAGGCTAAAGTTGCTTATCATTGGGAAATTATTGATGTTTTTACAAAATAAACATTGCGTCTGGCCTGTCATGGGGTCTGCGACAACTTCTGCGTCGAGTGGGATTCAGGCAGATCTAAGCAACGAAATTCCTAATTCTGCTGCTACAAATACCACCCTATCACGGTAAGTTCCTGTCGCAAATATTCGTAAATTTATGTATTCTTATAAAATTTATATACAGAAGTACATCATCCGATTCCAAAGAATATCACAACTGCCACGTTCAATTTGATGTAGAAGAAATTAGTCCAACAGATAGTAATAGTTCAAATAGTTCAGTTTCAACACAAAATAAGACGTACGACCCGAATTATTTATCAGATTATTTTCTACTGGACTATTATAATGTATCACCAATAGCTTCTCTTTCACAACAAACAACTATATCTCCCTATAGGTAAAACATCCTAAGTGAAAAACTGTTGCACTGCAATTTAACTAATGTGTAGAATGTGTAGAAAATATATAGAAGATGTTCTGAAAACTAAAGGACTTACAAAGTCCTTATGCTTTTTGGAAAGACTGCACCATAGTGTACTAAGAAAAGCTCAAATTTCTTTGAAGAAAAAATCTTTTCGTAATGTACATGAACAAGTGGAAAATGAGGTATTTCAAAAATACAGCTTACAGTTTATCTTAAAAAGACCAATCATACCGTTAACCTTTCATCACCAATCATTTACTGCGAAAGCTCACCCTATCCGTCCGTATAATCCAACTATTTGAAATATTTTTTCTAAACATATCTATATTTCGTAGTATTTAAACACACTAATTGATGGTTACAGTTATCTGTTGATGATGTAGAGTTAATAAAATATGGTTTCTGGAGTGCAGAGTCTCAGGCTTTGGGTCTACCATCCTATAGATCGGCATTTTTATTCTTATCTCTGGTACCAGTTGAAGTAATTCAAGAGTTTTTGCGTATGCGCTTGGAGCAGAAACCTGACAAACCATCGCCGCTCAGTATCAGACAGGTTCGTTTCTCATTTTTTTTTTTATTCATTCTTGCATCCATAAGAATATGTGCTTGTACTGAAATACGTAGGAAATAGATTGATATCCGCAATAACATTCAAATTTGATTACCTATAATTATTTTCAAATTATAAACTGCTTCTTCGTTCGTATTTCGACAGTATTATACATTATACGAACACTGCTTACCGCAACCCCTTATTTTTGTGTACTGCAATGTATGTATGTATGTAAGTGCGTAGTGAGCTGCGCAAAATAGGTGTATTAAAAAGGCAGAGCACGGCACAGGCGTGTCATATTCTCACTCACCCACACCCTGTCGTGTAGTGAGTTCATCACTAGAACCCTACGGAGTGTAGGGTTCAATAAGTGATTGCCATTGAGCCCGTTTTCCGACGGTACACATTATACAAACATTTGGACATTGCAAGTGGGATTGGTGTGTAAATGGGAGTTGGGAGTATTTGAATGTACTGTTTTATGAATGCCCTTCGCAGAGTGCTGCATAAGTGGTGTAGTATAAAGGCAGAGCACGGCACAGGCGTGTCATATTTTATGTGCCTAAATCTCTAAAGTATTGGTGCTATGTGTGTGCGGCGTTGGTGTAAGTGACTGCACCTGCAGATTAACGAATTCTCACCCATACCCAGTCGTGTAGTGAGTTCATCACTAGAACCCTACGTAGTGTAGAGTTCAATAAGTGATTGCCATTGAGCCCGTTTTCCGACGGTACACATTATACAAACATTTGGACATTGCAAGTGGGATTGGTGTGTAAATGGGAGTTGAGAGTATTTGAGTGTGCTGTTTTATGAATGCCCTTCGCAGAGTGCTGCATAAGTGGTGTAGTATAAAGGCAGAGCACGGCACAGGCGTGTCATATTTTATGTACTTAAATCTCTAAAGTATTGGTGCTATGTGTGTGCAGCGTAGGTGTAAGTGACTGCACCTGCAGATTGACGAATTCTCACCCATCCTCTGTCGTGTAGTGAGTTCATCACTAGAACCCTACTTAGTGTAGAGTTCAATAAGTGATTGCCATTGAGCCCGTTTTCCGACGGTACACATTATACAGACATTTGGACATTGCAAGTGGGATTGGTGTGTAAATGACAGTTGGGAGTATTTGAATGTGCTGTTTTATGAATGCCCTTCGCAGAGTGCTGCATAAGTGGTGTAGTATAAAGGCAGAGCACGGCACAGGCGTGTCATATTTTATGTGCCTGAATCTCTAAAGTATTGGTGCTATGTGTGTGCAGCGTTGGTGTAAGTGACTGCACCTGCAGATTAACGAATTCTCACCCATACCCTGTCGTGTAGTGAGTTCATCACTAGAACCCTACTTAGTGTAGAGTTCAATAAGTGATTGCCATTGAGCCCGTTTTCCGACGGTACACATTATACAGACATTTGGACATTGCAAGTGGGATTGGTGTGTAAATGACAGTTGGGAGTATTTGAATGTGCTGTTTTATGAATGCCCTTCGCAGAGTGCTGCATAAGTGGTGTAGTATAAAGGCAGAGCACGGCACAGGCGTGTCATATTTTATGTGCCTGAATCTCTAAAGTATTGGTGCTATGTGTGTGCAGCGTTGGTGTAAGTGACTGCACCTGCAGATTAACGAATTCTCACCCATACCCTGTCGTGTAGTGAGTTCATCACTAGAACCCTACTTAGTGTAGAGTTCAATAAGTGATTGCCATTGAGCCCGTTTTCCGACGGTACACATTATACAGACATTTGGACATTGCAAGTGGGATTGGTGTGTAAATGACAGTTGGGAGTATTTGAATGTGCTGTTTTATGAATGCCCTTCGCAGAGTGCTGCATAAGTGGTGTAGTATAAAGGCAGAGCACGGCACAGGCGTGTCATATTTTATGTGCCTGAATCTCTAAAGTATTGGTGCTATGTGTGTGCGGCGTTGGTGTAAGTGACTGCACCTGCAGATTAACGAATTCTCACCCATACCCAGTCGTGTAGTGAGTTCATCACTAGAACCCTACTTAGTGTAGAGTTCAATAAGTGATTGCCATTGAGCCCGTTTTCCGACGGTACACATTATACAGACATTTGGACATTGCAAGTGGGATTGGTGTGTAAATGACAGTTGGGAGTATTTGAATGTGCTGTTTTATGAATGCCCTTCGCAGAGTGCTGCATAAGTGGTGTAGTATAAAGGCAGAGCACGGCACAGGCGTGTCATATTTTATGTGCCTGAATCTCTAAAGTATTGGTGCTATGTGTGTGCGGCGTTGGTGTAAGTGACTGCACCTGCAGATTAACGAATTCTCACCCATACCCAGTCGTGTAGTGAGTTCATCACTAGAACCCTACTTAGTGTAGAGTTCAATAAGTGATTGCCATTGAGCCCGTTTTCCGACGGTACACATTATACAGACATTTGGACATTGCAAGTGGGATTGGTGTGTAAATGACAGTTGGGAGTATTTGAGTGTGCTGTTTTATGAATGCCCTTCGCAGAGTGCTGCATAAGTGGTGTAGTATAAAGGCAGAGCACGGCACAGGCGTGTCATATTTTATGTGCCTAAATCTCTAAAGTATTGGTGCTATGTGTGTGCGGCGTTGGTGTAAGTGACTGCACCTGCAGATTGACTAATTCTCACCCATACCTTGTCGTGTAGTGAGTTTATCACTAGAACCCTACGGAGCGTAGGGTTCAATAAGTGATTGCCATTGAGCCCGTTTTCCGACGGTACACATTATACAGACATTTGGACATTGCAAGTGGGATTGGTGTGTAAATGACAGTTGGGAGTATTTGAATGTGCTGTTTTATGAATGCCCTTCGCAGAGTGCTGCATAAGTGGTGTAGTATAAAGGCAGAGCACGGCACAGGCGTGTCATATTTTATGTGCCTGAATCTCTAAAGTATTGGTGCTATGTGTGTGCAGCGTTGGTGTAAGTGACTGCACCTGCAGATTAACGAATTCTCACCCATACCCTGTCGTGTAGTGAGTTCATCACTAGAACTCTACGTAGTGTAGAGTTCAATAAGTGATTGCCATTGAGCCCGTTTTCCGACGGTACACATTATACAAACATTTGGACATTGCAAGTGGGATTGATGTGTAAATGGGAGTTGGGAGTATTTGAATGTGCTGTTTTATGAATGCCCTTCGCAGAGTGCTGCATAAGTGGTGTAGTATAAAGGCAGAGCACGGCACAGGCGTGTCATATTTTATGTGCCTGAATCTCTAAAGTATTGGTGCTATGTGTGTGCGGCGTTGGTGTAAGTGACTGCACCTGCAGATTAACGAATTCTCACCCATACCCAGTCGTGTAGTGAGTTCATCACTAGAACCCTACTTAGTGTAGAGTTCAATAAGTGATTGCCATTGAGCCCGTTTTCCGACGGTACACATTATACAGACATTTGGACATTGCAAGTGGGATTGGTGTGTAAATGACAGTTGGGAGTATTTGAGTGTGCTGTTTTATGAATGCCCTTCGCAGAGTGCTGCATAAGTGGTGTAGTATAAAGGCAGAGCACGGCACAGGCGTGTCATATTTTATGTGCCTAAATCTCTAAAGTATTGGTGCTATGTGTGTGCGGCGTTGGTGTAAGTGACTGCACCTGCAGATTGACTAATTCTCACCCATACCTTGTCGTGTAGTGAGTTCATCACTAGAACCCTACGGAGCGTAGGGTTCAATAAGTGATTGCCATTGAGCCCGTTTTCCGACGGTACACATTATACAGACATTTGGACATTGCAAGTGGGATTGGTGTGTAAATGACAGTTGGGAGTATTTGAATGTGCTGTTTTATGAATGCCCTTCGCAGAGTGCTGCATAAGTGGTGTAGTATAAAGGCAGAGCACGGCACAGGCGTGTCATATTTTATGTGCCTGAATCTCTAAAGTATTGGTGCTATGTGTGTGCAGCGTTGGTGTAAGTGACTGCACCTGCAGATTAACGAATTCTCACCCATACCCTGTCGTGTAGTGAGTTCATCACTAGAACTCTACGGAGTGTAGAGTTCAATAAGTGATTGCCATTGAGCCCGTTTTCCGACGGTACACATTATACAGACATTTGGACATTGCAAGTGGGATTGGTGTGTAAATGACAGTTGGGAGTATTTGAATGTGCTGTTTTATGAATGCCCTTCGCAGAGTGCTGCATAAGTGGTGTAGTATAAAGGCAGAGCACGGCACAGGCGTGTCATATTTTATGTGCCTAAATCTCTAAAGTATTGGTGCTATGTGTGTGCGGCGTTGGTGTAAGTGACTGCACCTGCAGATTGACTAATTCTCACCCATACCTTGTCGTGTAGTGAGTTCATCACTAGAACCCTACGGAGCGTAGGGTTCAATAAGTGATTGCCATTGAGCCCGTTTTCCGACGGTACACATTATACAGACATTTGGACATTGCAAGTGGGATTGGTGTGTAAATGACAGTTGGGAGTATTTGAATGTGCTGTTTTATGAATGCCCTTCGCAGAGTGCTGCATAAGTGGTGTAGTATAAAGGCAGAGCACGGCACAGGCGTGTCATATTTTATGTGCTTAAATCTCTAAAGTATTGGTGCTATGTGTGTGCAGCGTAGGTGTAAGTGACTGCACCTGCAGATTGACGAATTCTCACCCATCCTCTGTCGTGTAGTGAGTTCATCACTAGAACCCTACTTAGTGTAGAGTTCAATAAGTGATTGCCATTGAGCCCGTTTTCCGACGGTACACATTATACAGACATTTGGACATTGCAAGTGGGATTGGTGTGTAAATGACAGTTGGGAGTATTTGAATGTGCTGTTTTATGAATGCCCTTCGCAGAGTGCTGCATAAGTGGTGTAGTATAAAGGCAGAGCACGGCACAGGCGTGTCATATTTTATGTGCCTGAATCTCTAAAGTATTGGTGCTATGTGTGTGCAGCGTTGGTGTAAGTGACTGCACCTGCAGATTAACGAATTCTCACCCATACCCTGTCGTGTAGTGAGTTCATCACTAGAACTCTACGGAGTGTAGAGTTCAATAAGTGATTGCCATTGAGCCCGTTTTCCGACGGTACACATTATACAGACATTTGGACATTGCAAGTGGGATTGGTGTGTAAATGACAGTTGGGAGTATTTGAATGTGCTGTTTTATGAATGCCCTTCGCAGAGTGCTGCATAAGTGGTGTAGTATAAAGGCAGAGCACGGCACAGGCGTGTCATATTTTATGTGCCTAAATCTCTAAAGTATTGGTGCTATGTGTGTGCGGCGTTGGTGTAAGTGACTGCACCTGCAGATTGACTAATTCTCACCCATACCTTGTCGTGTAGTGAGTTCATCACTAGAACCCTACGGAGCGTAGGGTTCAATAAGTGATTGCCATTGAGCCCGTTTTCCGACGGTACACATTATACAGACATTTGGACATTGCAAGTGGGATTGGTGTGTAAATGACAGTTGGGAGTATTTGAATGTGCTGTTTTATGAATGCCCTTCGCAGAGTGCTGCATAAGTGGTGTAGTATAAAGGCAGAGCACGGCACAGGCGTGTCATATTTTATGTGCTTAAATCTCTAAAGTATTGGTGCTATGTGTGTGCAGCGTAGGTGTAAGTGACTGCACCTGCAGATTGACGAATTCTCACCCATCCTCTGTCGTGTAGTGAGTTCATCACTAGAACCCTACTTAGTGTAGAGTTCAATAAGTGATTGCCATTGAGCCCGTTTTCCGACGGTACACATTATACAAACATTTGGACATTGCAAGTGGGATTGATGTGTAAATGGGAGTTGGGAGTATTTGAATGTGCTGTTTTATGAATGCCCTTCGCAGAGTGCTGCATAAGTGGTGTAGTATAAAGGCAGAGCACGGCACAGGCGTGTCATATTTTATGTGCCTAAATCTCTAAAGTATTGGTGCTATGTGTGTGCGGCGTTGGTGTAAGTGACTGCACCTGCAGATTGACTAATTCTCACCCATACCTTGTCGTGTAGTGAGTTCATCACTAGAACCCTACGGAGCGTAGGGTTCAATAAGTGATTGCCATTGAGCCCGTTTTCCGACGGTACACATTATACAGACATTTGGACATTGCAAGTGGGATTGGTGTGTAAATGACAGTTGGGAGTATTTGAATGTGCTGTTTTATGAATGCCCTTCGCAGAGTGCTGCATAAGTGGTGTAGTATAAAGGCAGAGCACGGCACAGGCGTGTCATATTTTATGTGCCTGAATCTCTAAAGTATTGGTGCTATGTGTGTGCAGCGTTGGTGTAAGTGACTGCACCTGCAGATTAACGAATTCTCACCCATACCCTGTCGTGTAGTGAGTTCATCACTAGAACCCTACTTAGTGTAGAGTTCAATAAGTGATTGCCATTGAGCCCGTTTTCCGACGGTACACATTATACAGACATTTGGACATTGCAAGTGGGATTGGTGTGTAAATGACAGTTGGGAGTATTTGAATGTGCTGTTTTATGAATGCCCTTCGCAGAGTGCTGCATAAGTGGTGTAGTATAAAGGCAGAGCACGGCACAGGCGTGTCATATTTTATGTGCCTGAATCTCTAAAGTATTGGTGCTATGTGTGTGCGGCGTTGGTGTAAGTGACTGCACCTGCAGATTGACGAATTCTCACCCATACCCTGTCGTGTAGTGAGTTCATCACTAGAACTCTACGTAGTGTAGAGTTCAATAAGTGATTGCCATTGAGCCCGTTTTCCGACGGTACACATTATACAAACATTTGGACATTGCAAGTGGGATTGATGTGTAAATGGGAGTTGGGAGTATTTGAATGTGCTGTTTTATGAATGCCCTTCGCAGAGTGCTGCATAAGTGGTGTAGTATAAAGGCAGAGCACGGCACAGGCGTGTCATATTTTATGTGCCTGAATCTCTAAAGTATTGGTGCTATGTGTGTGCAGCGTTGGTGTAAGTGACTGCACCTGCAGATTAACGAATTCTCACCCATACCCTGTCGTGTAGTGAGTTCATCACTAGAACTCTACGTAGTGTAGAGTTCAATAAGTGATTGCCATTGAGCCCGTTTTCCGACGGTACACATTATACAAACATTTGGACATTGCAAGTGGGATTGATGTGTAAATGGGAGTTGGGAGTATTTGAATGTGCTGTTTTATGAATGCCCTTCGCAGAGTGCTGCATAAGTGGTGTAGTATAAAGGCAGAGCACGGCACAGGCGTGTCATATTTTATGTGCCTAAATCTCTAAAGTATTGGTGCTATGTGTGTGCGGCGTTGGTGTAAGTGACTGCACCTGCAGATTGACTAATTCTCACCCATACCTTGTCGTGTAGTGAGTTCATCACTAGAACCCTACGGAGCGTAGGGTTCAATAAGTGATTGCCATTGAGCCCGTTTTCCGACGGTACACATTATACAGACATTTGGACATTGCAAGTGGGATTGGTGTGTAAATGACAGTTGGGAGTATTTGAATGTGCTGTTTTATGAATGCCCTTCGCAGAGTGCTGCATAAGTGGTGTAGTATAAAGGCAGAGCACGGCACAGGCGTGTCATATTTTATGTGCCTAAATCTCTAAAGTATTGGTGCTATGTGTGTGCGGCGTTGGTGTAAGTGACTGCACCTGCAGATTGACTAATTCTCACCCATACCTTGTCGTGTAGTGAGTTCATCACTAGAACCCTACGGAGCGTAGGGTTCAATAAGTGATTGCCATTGAGCCCGTTTTCCGACGGTACACATTATACAGACATTTGGACATTGCAAGTGGGATTGGTGTGTAAATGACAGTTGGGAGTATTTGAATGTGCTGTTTTATGAATGCCCTTCGCAGAGTGCTGCATAAGTGGTGTAGTATAAAGGCAGAGCACGGCACAGGCGTGTCATATTTTATGTGCCTGAATCTCTAAAGTATTGGTGCTATGTGTGTGCGGCGTTGGTGTAAGTGACTGCACCTGCAGATTGACGAATTCTCACCCATACCCTGTCGTGTAGTGAGTTCATCACTAGAACCCTACTTAGTGTAGAGTTCAATAAGTGATTGCCATTGAGCCCGTTTTCCGACGGTACACATTATACAGACATTTGGACATTGCAAGTGGGATTGGTGTGTAAATGACAGTTGGGAGTATTTGAATGTGCTGTTTTATGAATGCCCTTCGCAGAGTGCTGCATAAGTGGTGTAGTATAAAGGCAGAGCACGGCACAGGCGTGTCATATTTTATGTGCTTAAATCTCTAAAGTATTGGTGCTATGTGTGTGCAGCGTAGGTGTAAGTGACTGCACCTGCAGATTGACGAATTCTCACCCATCCTCTGTCGTGTAGTGAGTTCATCACTAGAACCCTACTTAGTGTAGAGTTCAATAAGTGATTGCCATTGAGCCCGTTTTCCGACGGTACACATTATACAGACATTTGGACATTGCAAGTGGGATTGGTGTGTAAATGACAGTTGGGAGTATTTGAATGTGCTGTTTTATGAATGCCCTTCGCAGAGTGCTGCATAAGTGGTGTAGTATAAAGGCAGAGCACGGCACAGGCGTGTCATATTTTATGTGCCTGAATCTCTAAAGTATTGGTGCTATGTGTGCGCGGCGTTGGTGTAAGTGACTGCACCTGCAGATTGATGAATTCTCACTCATGCGCATTGATGTGAAAATGGGAGTAAGGAGTTTATATATTTATACACTATGGTGTTGGTATGTGTTTCTCCAATAACTGTGCTTGCTACGTATTATTACCTAATTATCAACGATGTTTCAAATCAGATTGTTTGTAGATGCATATTACCAAAAAAAAAAAATATTTTTTAATATACACATTGCTTCGTATCATTGCGTTATCTCTTTGAATCGGCTTTCAAATATCTGGGCCCGTAACAAGATATTCATTCTTTTGTTGATCTTGGTGTTTTCAAATTTGTTTCAGTTAATGAGAGAAATGAAAGAAGGTATATGCATAGCTGTACTTCACCGGCAAAGAGTTCATGTGCATTTCGAAACCGTATTATCTAACGAAGGCGTTATGTTGGCCAATTATCAAGCGACGTTCACTTCTTTCGACAACAGTTTGTACGAAGTTTTGAAGGCAAGCATACATTTTCTGTAAAATGCCAATGAACACTTATTATAACCTATGGGTTCCAGGTATATTTAGATTATTTAGAGCAATGGGCATTGCAGCAACATGAAACATTTCAAAAAAGTTTAATAGAGGAAGAATGGAATTTTGTGCAAGAAATGGCTCCACATATTCCCGACGGACAGAAGTTAGTTTGTGAAAAATTCTGTGGGATCATTTGTGCAATGCTAAATGAAATTGGCGAAAGATTATTGTCTCATATAGATGAATTAGTTTCTAGTTTACAACCAACGTTTGACGAAACCAAGTCAGTTTTAAAATTAAAGATACCCTACGACCATTTCAATCATGTATTATAATGAAACTTTGATTAGTGCTTCATAATCAAATTTATGCATTTATTAAAATACGAATTGGTTACATTCATTTTTTCATTTGGTTTGATAAAATAAGAATTTAGAGAATAGATACTTTTTAATATAAGAATCAAAATTTCATTAAAATCCTCGAAATATCGTAGGGCTGCGTTGTGTTTATAAGCTATAATATGTTATTTTTAGAGAAAATATGTTTTTGGTTTACCGTGAACTACAAAGTGTGTTCAATGAAGAACGAGAAAGAACCATGAAAACCATATCGTTCACGAAGACATTGCGAAAAGACATCATGTGTAACAATATGATTAGCGATGATGAAACGATTCGTCAACAAATATTAGGAGGAGTGAAGGTATTCTCTATGTTGATTGTAAATTAAGTATGAGCCATAAATACACTCATAACATATTTCGTTATATTGATTTAATTCCAAAATATACATATTTTCAATCATGCGAACATTCAAAGCGATTTAAAATGCTGGAAAATATTATGGAAAATAATCTCACTTTATGTAATTTTATAAATTTCGTAATTGTATACCATGGTTGTCTTTCAAAAACAATTTTTTAAAAGAAACCTATCTAATATCCAGATATAAAGCACCTTTTAATGACGGAAATTAATAAGTTTCAAAAATTTTCTATACTATAAAGTAATGTAACTACGGTTACAACCATTTCATTTTTTTTTTATTATTGAATTGTTGATGATATAACTACATAGAAACAATTATTGAAATTTTTCATAATTCACTCTACCCTAGTTTGTAGCACTTAAACCTATGGTGCATTATGATTTTCTCTAATATATTTTCAGGCATTTAAGTATCTTTCTGTATTTTCTAATTTATCATATCCGTTATTAATTAAAAAAGTGTGTTCTCATAGCAACACTGTCAAATTCAAAACAACCGTTTTATGATTTGAGTTTTAAAATCTCATTAATCTCAGATTAAAATAGTGCTTAAAGCAATAGGGCAAATACAAATTTAATAAAAGGCTCTACTTACATTAATTTTATGGCTATTCATTCGGTGTTTCCAATACAGTAAACGGAATATTTGAATCTTACTATAAACAATTTTATAAATTTCTTCGTTATACACCCCTGTGTACTTTAAGAAACAATATTTAGAGAGAAAACTGTAAGATTTCCTTAAAATAAATAATTTTGCTTGAGAGAGAAAAATTGCGTTTAAATTTTTTGCAAATCTATTAGTAATGTATCATTGGTAACGCTATTTTGATTGTTGTAAATGCAAAAAAAAATAATGCAAAATTGCATTAATTAAAATAATTTTGTTATAAAGAAAATAAAAAAAAATGTTTAATTCCCTTACAGAGCGCTGTGATGAATGTTAAGAACAGTATTACTAAATCTATAGAACAAGTACAGGGGGCATGTAATCTACAACATTTGGATGTAATAGATGAAACTGAGCGTAACAGTTTGTTATCAAGATGTCGAGAAATTCTACATCAAGCTTATAGATATGGCTTTGAAGTAAGCGATCAATATAATTGGAACGCTCGTTGAAATATAATTTGTACATTGAATTTTACATTAAATTTTAGTTTCACAAAGAAATTAGCTTATTCTTCCCAGAAAATAAGCGTGAATCTCTGGCTCGAAGTATGGTACAATTCGCTCGTTTATGGATGCAATTCGTAAATGAGCGATGTGAACGAGGTCGCGGAATGCGTCCTCGTTGGGCGTACCAAGGTCTAGACTTCTTGATGACCGTGTGCGAACCATGCAACACGATCTATTTAAGTGATAATGAATTTGAAGACTTGAAGAACTGCATGGATAGTTGTATCTCACATGTGGTCGGTACCGCTACACCCACTACGCCCGAATTTTGTGCTTCGTCGCCGCGTCTAGATTATCCACGATATCCGAGATCACGAGGTTCGTCACCGGCCCCTAGAACTACTTTACGGTCACCCTTGCCGAGGCCACATCGGAAAATTAGTTCCGAACAAGCACCCGTTACAGAAAATCTTGATATATTAGATAAGTAAATCTCACCATGAACACTTATTTTGAATAGCATTCGAATGATTTCGGTTTATTTAATATTTTATAGAGAAAAAAGCGATGATACAGTTGATGGTGCTCCGTTATTTACAATGAAAAAGCAACTGGCGCCTAGATCTCAACGCATTCGTGATTCGATCAATAGATTAGAATTAACGCTGGAAGAACGTTTTCGATCAAATAATTTGATCGGTTGTGTCACAGAAAATCGTTCAGAAGATCGTATCCATATTCGCTACAAAAGAGTCACATTTGGTTGGCAGAGAGGCATCAAAATAGGTCACTGATTAGTTTTTCATCTTTGTCAAATTTTTTATTTTAAGACGTATTTGATTTTAGGCCAAGGTAGATTTGGGAAAGTATACACGGCAGTTAATAACGAATCAGGTGAAATGATGGCAATGAAAGAAATTGCATTGCAACATAACGACCATCGCACAATTCGTCATATTGCTGAAGAATTGCGAATTTTAGAAGGCATCAATCACGAGCATCTAGTCAAATATTATGGAATTGAAATTCATAGGGTAATACTTATCAATGTTTTTGAAAACATCGGTAAGTTAATGTTTTGTTTTTTTTTTTTTATAGGAAGAAATGTTAATATTTATGGAGTTTTGTACGGAAGGAACGCTTGAAAGTTTAGTCGCTGGTACTGAGTCTGGTCTACCCGAGTTATTAGTACGTAAATTTACCCATCAGCTAGTTAGCGGAGTCACAGAATTACATCGGCATGGAATTGTACATCGTGATATTAAAAGTAAGTAAACCTTTCATTCGAACCGAACCACAAATAGACCTTTTTCATAATTCTTTTAGGCGCTAACATTTTCTTGACTGACGACGGCAACTGTTTAAAAATTGGTGATTTTGGATCTGCTGTTAAAATCAAAGCTCATACAACAATGCCAGGAGAACTGCAAGGCTTCGTAGGAACCCAGGGTAATAATGACATTTAAAATGTTTACACACTAACATTAACAAACAAATTACAGCATATATGGCACCCGAAGTATTTATGAAAACCAGTTCAGAAGGACATGGTCGAGCTGCAGATATATGGTCAGTAGGATGTGTTGTAATTGAGATGGCGTCTGGCAAAGTGAGTAAACTATATTATTATTAATAATAACCGTATGGTTATACCCTTTTGATCATATGCTTTATTTGTGGTTGCAGCGCCCTTGGGCAGAATTTGATAGCAACTATCAAATCATGTTTAAAGTAGGTATGGGCGAAACACCAACGATCCCTCATTCTTTGAGCGATGAGGGACAAGACTTTGGTGAGTTATGTTTACAACATGATCCAAATGAGCGAGCAACCGCAAGTGAATTGCTGAATCATAATTTTGCTAAAGTAGGTGAGGGTTACTAAACAAAAAAATTAAACGAAATGATTTTGCTCAATTTCAATCAAGGCTCTGATACTTATTTTTATGAGCCAGGAAGTATTTTATAAATAATTTAGTTGGACGTAAATATTTTTATACATACATATATTATCATTTTCAAACAATACATTTGTGTTGTGGTTTTAAATGTTTGCTACTTTTCCCTATTACGAACATGTTTTTCTCTAATAAATATGAGCCACCGCCGCAGTTGTTATTTACTGAACAGTATTCGTTGTTTAAAATTGTAGGAAATGTTATTCTATTTACTGATCAAAAAATTATATTGTAAATATATTAAATAAATATGTTTGGGTAGCTTTATATTTTATCTTAAATAGTCTTGGTATATTTGTTCAGACTGTATGTTGTTATTGACACTCTTTGGTAAAGTGAATTAAGGAAATACCGCTTATTTAAACCACCATACTGGTTGTTTACTCTCAATTAAAAAGTAATAAATGTCAAAACAAATAGGAATTATCCGTCTTGTGTCTTGCTTGATAAGAAAGTTTTCTTATACGTATTTTGTTAATTTCGTTTTTAACAGGCAATAGCGATTTTGTTGATTTTCTCGAGATTCAATTACAATATTTATTTATTACTACATATAAGATTGCAAAAATAATTTCAGCCTGTTGGTAAACGACACTTTTATATCTGCGGTGCTATTTCACATTGCGAATGGTGTCAAAATGATTTTATTTTTAGACAAATGTTAGTATATTATAAGTATCTTGTATTTTAATCACTGCACAACACAAGAATTAACTTTTACTGTGATCATAGTGTGCATATATCTTATTATTATTTACACAAAATATATCAATAAAATATTTTTAAAATATCAAACTGAATTTTCAAAAAAAAAAATATTTATTCCTCTACTCTATCTAGGTAGTACTGTATCGAAATTCGTTAGGTATTGTTATTAAAGGATTATTGTAATTTTGTTTACATATTATTTTCTTTTCCCCCATTGTAATGTGTGCTTATTGCTGTAAATTTGCCGGTGACATTTGCAATGCATACGTGTTGATGTTATCATATGTTTGAATTATTACGTTCATTGGTATATACATATATATATATATATATATTTAAAAATATAGTTATAGTTGACAACTAAAATATGAAGACACATTACCTAATATGCTTAACAGTAAGTTGAAATGTCTAAGCAAGTAATGATAAATATTTGGTTAATAATATAATGTATACTTAGAAGTGTTTGTTTTTCTAGATATTATTAATGGAAATCCCTTATTATCTAGCGAAAACAAACTCTCAAAACTCCGTAGTAGAAAGCAATATAGTAGATATAAAAGATTTTAAGAAATTACTACGAACTAAAAATAATGTTATGGTTTGTTTTACAAGTTCACTAAAGCAATCATCGCAAGTGGTAAAAGTATTCCGCGAAGCAGCGGCTATTGTCAAGGGTCAAGGAACGATGGTGTTAATCGATTGTACAGGGTATGTGTATATAACGAACACCGGGTTTATTTCGTTTTTCATGACAAGTCATTTCGATAGGGAAGCAAAAAAGTTTTGCAAAAAACTCAAAGTGAATCCTGATCCATACGTTTTAAAACATTACAAAGATGGTGAATTTAATAAAGATTACGACCGCCGCGAATCTGTACCGAGTATGGTTAATTTCATGCGGGATCCTTCGGGGGATCTACCCTGGGAGGAAGAGACAACGGCGGCCGACATAATACACGTTGCTGATTCTGTGGTAGACTAAAATAACACATACATATACATCTATTATTATTATTATTATTATACATTTATTTTAAGGCTTTAGCTAAACTGATTAGAAGAGACCCAAGATCTATAATGGTTATGTTTTATGCACCGTGGTGTGGTTTTTGTAAAACGTTGAAACCAGAGTATGCAGCGGCGGCAACCGAATTAAAGACCAACTATATTTTAGCTGCAATTGATGTAAATCGACCCGAAAACGCCATCATACGATCACAATATAATATTACTGGGTTTCCTACTTTACTTTATTACCAGTAAGCAATTGTATCTATTGAAATGAATGAATGAATCGTAATTGTGATCCTTTTAGAGATGGTAAACTAAAATATCATTACGAAGGTGACAACAATAAAAATAGCATCGTGAACTTCATGAAAGATCCTAAAGAGATGCCAATCAAACTGAAGGATCCTGATTGGTCCAGTACGAATGGCGACGTTGTTCACTTGAGCAACGAGAATTTTGATACAGTACTCAAAAAGGAGGCATCTGCTCTAGTAATGTTCTACGCACCATGGTGTGGACATTGCAAACATATGAAACCAGAATATGAAAAAGCGGCTACCAAAATGAAAGCTGACAATGTAAGACATAAAACATAAAATATATATATATATATTTAGGATTTGGTTATATATGCGTTATGATTAGATTCCTGGATCGTTAGCTGCGCTAGACGCAACGAAAGATACGGCGATTGGATCACGTTTTGGAGTTCGTGGTTATCCAACTGTGAAATATTTCTCGTACGGTGAATATAAATATGATGTTAACATTCGAGAAATGTCGAAAATTATCGCGTTTATGCGAGATCCCAAGGAGCCGCCACCAACCCCGCCACCAGAGAAGCCTTGGTCAACAGAGCCGTCTGAAGTTGCGCATTTAACGGAAGAGACTTATAAATCGTTTTTGAAGAAGAAAAAGCACGTGTTGGTTATGTTTTATGCCCCATGTATGTGTGTTATATGTTTAAATAGAAATGCGACACTTGACTAACGAATATGCTTTAGGGTGTGGCCATTGCAAGAATGCAAAACCTGAGTTTACGTCAGCCGCTGAAAAGTATAAAGATGACCCAAAAGTTGAGTTTGCAGCGATTGACTGCACTGTGCAACAAACTTTGTGTACTACGAATGAAGTGAAAGGCTATCCGACGTTCAAGTATTTTAGTTATAATAAAAATATAAAACCTTATAATGGAGGTCGATTGGTAATTTATTATATTTACATTTACTTTTATTTGATTTCTTTCAAAATTCTATCTATTCTTTTTTGTTTTTTTTCTAAAAGAAAGCAGATTTCATACGTTTTATGTCAGATCCCGAGAATTTTTCCTCAAACTTCGAACCGGAACCAGAAGAATGGGGCGACTTTCCCGGGGCAGCTGATGTCATCAAATTAACGGATAGTAATTTTTCGATTGCAATTGCGCTTAATAATCCAGTTCTAGTCATGTTTTACGCACCATGTAACTATATTCATATACTGTTTGTTGTTTGTGATTGAATGTTTTTTATATATATATATATCATTGATTTTTAGGGTGTGGTCATTGCAAAATTATGAAACCAGAATATTCTGCGGCTGCTGCCGAGATTAAGTCCGAACGCATTCCGGCTCGTTTGGCTGCCTTTGATTGTACAACGAATCCTAGCATTACGGAACATTACAAAATCACTGGTTTTCCAACAGTAAAATTATTTGCGGCTGGGAATTTTGTTTCGGATTATCGCGGAGCGAGAACTGCTCAAGATATTAAATCCTTTATGAAAAATGCGATAACGCAACGTGATGAACTTTAATTTTATTTACTTTACTTTACAGTTGGTGCTAGTAATTTAAATCGATTTCAAGACTGACTACATTCCGTATTCATTTTGGCATCAAATCTTATCACTGCTAATTTATATGATTTTTTTTTATAGAATTTTTACTTTTTTATAAACTTGTTGATCTGCTACCTAGAATAAATGATGCAACTGTAAGTGCATCAAGAATCTCATTTTATAATATACCGATGTATTCATTATTTTTAAAAAATGTAAAAGCACCATTTTAATATTTTATTCAAGTGGAGTTCCTCTTAAAATAAATTATTAGATTTTAATATATCGACTTCTTAATCAATACAGCTTTAAAATAACATAAAAGAGAGCACATTTTTACCAAGGAACAGATTTTGTAATGAAGAAATTAGATATCGGCATTTTAATCGAAATACCTTTTTATTCCGACTTTTTGTATTTGAATATCTAGATATACATCAAAATACGTATAAGAAAGTTCAGTGCATGCAATTCCGGATATTTTCATTTATTGCATTTATTTTCATGGAATCAATGTTGCCAATTTGTGAAACATAATTTACTTTGTGTTTGTGTATGTACCTCAACGGTGGTTCACAGGCGGCCATTTTGTTGGGGGGAGGGCTTCGAATTAGTTCGAGTTATATCATCCCCCAGAATGGCCGCCGTGAGCGTGACCGTCGCTTTTCAGGTACTAACCGTACTAATGTTTCCTACAATATGGACTGAGTGATTGTTTCGGCAAATATTGGAATTAAAATTTTTTAGTTTTTTTTTTAATGGCGTTTGAATAGTGCATTACATTGTAACAAAATCCGTAAGTCTTACGTTTTACTTGAATTTTATGTATTTTACTTGATTTAAAATATATTAGATTATGTCGTCCAACATGAGTTGCGCTGTGCCAAGTTGCAAATCGAGTGGGTACTGTTTTACGTGGTTTCCGAAAGCTTATAACACGATGTTTCAAAACTGGATTGGGCTGGTAAACAATCGAACAAGGGTAATCATCGTCAAACCAGAAAATCGAATCGTAAGTCATCAAATTAATTTTCAATTATAAATAACATTTTATAGTTTACATTTAATTCAGTTACGACAAATTCACCGCAAAGTAGCAGAAAACGAAAGGACTGGAGTTTGTTTCTACTACCAAGCGTCCAAAAATCTGTGCTAATGCTGGTAACAGCAAGAAACATATTATATGCTTTTTGGTAACGGGATGTTTATTGCCAGACGTAAAACCATAACTCACACTCACACACGTCAATTCAAAAATAATCGGAATCGATTCAGGGAAGGTCAGCAGGTATATTTCTGTTAAAATATCGAGATGTAAATCTTTCATAATTACAATACTTATTCTGCGTATAAGCAAGTAAAAATTAATTTTGTTATAGCAAAATAGGGGCAATTTTGATTTTATGGCACTGCTTAAAACCTTACCTTCAAGTAACTGTTATTGATTCCATACATTATGTAAATGAATTAAACATTTTCTAGACCAATATTATGTTTGTGAATAGTTTAGTTTAATTAACAGCTCAGTCTAAGCTTGAATATATTTATTTTAAAGATCTTATGGAAATATATTGATTTTATTTCCAAATATTGTTTTTTTTTTATTCTATGATTAACATTGTTAATTAGATTGCATTAGATTTATAGGGCGAAATTGAGCAAGACGATTTTTATCCACAGCGTTCCAATATATTTCAGGGTAGAAATAATTTTACCGACTGGCAATAAATTACCGGTTGAATCAGTAAAATTATTTATACCTTGAAGTATATCGGAATGCTGTGGATAAAATTGTCTTTTCATTTTTTACCTATACATCTATCTCTTTCTAATGCATATACCTATCTCTCTCATATATCTATCTCTGTCTACTATGTCTATCTCTTTCTATACGTCTTCTTAAACTTCCAAACCCAACCCGTACACAATATTTCATAAGCCCAAGTTGTCGGGGTCTATTTTCAGTTATATTACTGACACCCCCTGGCCCACAAATATCCCTAAGTGACCTTTCCTGCTGTTCCTTGGTATGTACCTTCCTTGCATATATCACAGGTGTTTCTTCTATGTCTACCTATCTAATTTTAGTATTTATTAACAATAAATAAATTGCAATAGAATTCCTTAAATAAAATGCCGAGACGGAAGAACTCTGTGCCGGCACGTTTAAACGTTTCGGACGATGATTGCAGACCTGAAATTGGTTTAGGTTTTGTAATCAAAAAACGGCGAGTGTCTCACAAACGATTCCCTAACCAGTCAAATAAGTTGAAAATAACAATTAAAAAATGTAGCCCAGAAGAATCAAAACTATTCATAGGTAAAATGAATATTGGAACCAGTTTGAATGTTTTTCCAAACGAATGGACCAAATGTACACTGATCGGGGATGAACACAGTTTGAAACTGAATTTCGATGAGAATACTGATGCTGTTGTGCAAATCATCGCAGACTTTGAATTGCTTAAATCAATTTTCACATCTAAACTATTTCTATTTTTGTTTGATATAAGTGAAGAAACTCAGTGCAATTTGCTGATACATTTGCGTGAATTACCTATAATAAAAACGATTAAAAGTGTTAATTTAATGTTAAGGCAACTTATGGCTGATTTTTTTAATATTAACACATCAGGTAGAGCTTAACATCGAACATAACATTAACCACTTTTTATTAATTGTACATATTTTTCGTTTGTTCGTTAAGATGTATATGAGATTGGAAAAACAGTACACGAAGACGCTGAAGATTTATATGAAGGTGTTAAAACTTGCACAAAGCAACTAGATGTTGCGAATTCTGGTCAAAACGTACAGCATCCTAATCTGTTGCCCGAGTTACGGCCTTATCAGGCAAACGCAGTCCGGTGGATGATCAAAAAAGAAGAAATTTCTATAATAGGTTTGAATTTTTATTTATTATTTAATAGAAAAGAAAAGAATTCTGTGGTATTTATCTTGTGATAGTATTTATGTTCTTTTTTATTTATAATTGGTGCATGTGTGTGTGTGTATGTTTTGAAAATCGAATTAATGATTGATTTCAGAATCACTAGATCCAATGTACATACCTTTAAAATTGAAGTCGGGTTTTGATATTTATTATAATAAATATTCAGGGTGTATTGAATCAGTGAAACCAATCGTAAAATATATAGAATCATGCGGCATCCTAGCGGACGAAATGGGCTTAGGTAAAACGGTGGAAGTTTTAGCTTGTATTCTAAATCACCCCAGAATGATCGAAACAACTGATGAGACTCCTCTCGTCCCAGACGAGTCAATACCAACGATTGAAACCCAACCAAAATATGTGAAACCGAAAGAGAAACTGGTTAAAGCGAAACAAGTTAAGAACTCGAAAATGTCGGCGACGAAAAGAGCTGCGCAAATCTGGTACGAAGAGAAACTTGCAGAGTTGCAGATAAAAGTGAAACGAAAACCGACGACGGACGTCGAAGTGCAATGTATTTGTGGGGATTTGAATCTTAAAGGAATCGTAACGTGTCGTGATTGTAAAAAAAAGCAACACGCCGTTTGCATGAATTTCAAAAGTACGAACCAAGTATACTGTTGCCCACAGTGTTGGTTTAATAAACCGCTTCTAAAATCTAAAGCCACACTTATCGTTTCGCCTACAAGCATAAATCGACAATGGAGTTTAGAAATACAACGCCACATACGTAAGAACGGGTTGAAAGTTTTGGAATACAAAGGAGTGCATGACGCCGGCATGATCTATCCGACCGAGTTGGCCGATTATGATTTGGTCATCACTACTTATAATATTCTACAGTCCGAATTGAGATTCACATCCGAGCAACCAGTGTTCTCGTAAGATATTTATTCTGACTCTTAAGATGCTTTGTTTCTAAATAATCCCTGTTTTGATTGATGATCATAGATTTCGTAACGCAAAACGATATAATGCACCAACCACTCCGCTGGTATTTATCGAATGGTGGCGATTGTGTTTAGATGAAGCCCAATCGATTGAGTGTCCAACTAGTCAAATTTCGTGCATGGCTCAACAATTGTGTGCGGTGAATAGATGGGCTGTCACAGGCACACCAATACAAAAAACAACCAGTGATTTATATTCGCTAGTGGACTACTTGCAATTATCTCCATATAATGACATAAGCACATGGAATCATATGTTATATTACCCGTATGTGATGGGTAATAAACAGCCTATGTTTGAGTTTTTGTCGAAGATCTTGTGGCGTTCCACTAAATCTGATGTTATTGAACAGGTGGTATATCTCTCTCTCTCTCTCTTGGTTTCAATCGAATTCAATCGTCACACTTCTATTCTAGATTAACATCCCTGCACAAACAATTCAAGAGCATATGTTTGATTTGTCAGCCGTTGAGAAGTTCTTTTATAAACGTGAACATGAAACTTGCGCCAATAGTTTTCTAGCGAAACTGAACACTTACGAAACGTTAGATATCACACTAACAGCAATTGATCGCCACACGCTGAACGCGATACTAACACCATTACTATCATTACGGCAAGTGTGTACACATCCGTATGCAGTGCGCGGTCGCTATTTAGCAACAAAACGACAAGTCAATTCAATGGAAGATCTCTTAGATGTTTTGATAAAAAAAAATGTTAAAGAATGCGAGGAGTGCTCACGTGCAGTCATAGCTGCGCTTAACGGTACTGCTGGCATTTTATTGCTACAAAATCGTAGTCTCGAAGCTGTAGCCATGTACCGGGAAGCTTTATTATTCATGGACAAATATGATAACCAGAAGATTATCAAAGTTGATAAACTACAACGTATTCATACGTTATTTAATTTAAAGGAAGTGCTGTCGGATGCGAATTATCCGACGCCTCCGCCTACGTTACGGGATGACAAATTGAAAGATGAATGTGAACAGGTGCAGAGTAGATATATGGAAAAATATATATCACAAACAAATGCAGCGTTACAAGATGCTAAACAGGCATCTGCTTCCGTTAATAAACAAACAAACAAATTTATTTACAAAGAAGGGTTATGGTGTGCTGAACTAATCGAATGGATGATTGAAAATTCGTTGGACAACGAAATGTTGAAGCGCGTCCATAGTTTGAACACAAGTTCTAATAACAAATATAGCGGGTATGAAGATCATTTATATATATATATATATATATATATATATATATATATATATATATATATATATATATATATATATATATATATATATATATTTATATATTCAATTAAATTATACTTTTCTTATTTAGATTATCTGACGCCAAATCAGTATTGTATCTATTAACGACTTGGATCGATAAAATCAAGCAACAATTACGCAAATTACGGCAATCTTTTAAAACGTTTGAAAATGCATTCTACGTGGATGAAAATAAACATATTAATCAAGATTTGGTGAATAGCGCTATGGAATGCCATTTACGACCCGCTAATACGGAAAAATACAAAAAGAAACCGTGTCTATGCTGTGTTTTGGACACTGACTTAAAGAAATTTGAATGTGTTCTTTTTCAAATGAATAAAAGAGTGACGCTAAATAACAAAGAAAGATCTAATAAAGGAAATTGGCATCCATGTTGCGAAGAGAGTATATTGAAAGGTTTGTATTCATTGAAATCTTTAAATAATAATAATTGATTTAACTTTTTCTTAGTTATTTACCAATTTGCTAAGTTAAGAGGTTGCGATAGTGAATTATTAGCAGATGGAGAAACTCATATTGTATTGTGCGAAAAGCGGCGAAAGGAATTCAAGGAGCTAAGAAAATTATACACATTTTACTTCCAACAAGTGTCTGCGCAAGATGAGTTAAACATTTGTAAAATTCGATTTCGATTACGAAACACGGCGGAGCCGGTGAAAGTCATTCCCAAAAAACAAACGCTTCTGAAAAGTCTTGATTATGAAATTGAAAATAAATACGAATTCATACATTTGATGAGCGAAGTTGAGGTGATGGGCAACTATAATAACTGCGAATAATAATAAAATAACTTATATGAACAATTTGCAGCTGGACTACAATTTCAGTTTACTAAAAGAAGAGAAAATTGTCAATGAAGCAAAATTAAAAAATTATTTAGGCACCCATAGTTATTTAGAAACGTTACGGAAACAACAATATGCGGGACAAAGTCCCGATCCGTGTCCCATTTGTCAGTTCCAACTTGTTGAAAGTGTAACTATTTATAAAAAATAAATCGTTTTGTTTACACTCATGTTTACATTGATGTTTTTTTAGTGGAGCATATTGCTGTGCGGTCATTGTTACTGTCTGGATTGTATCCATAAATTATTGGATCAATTCAAAGGGGGCAAATTCGTGACATGCTCGGTTTGTCGCAAACGGCAATCATGCGATGATATTTCGTATATAAAACTAAAAGGTGGGACCGAAACGAGTTCGGATGAGTTCGAAATTAAAGGGTCACATTCCACAAAAATACATGCTGTTATCAGAAAGGCCGTAGACTTGCATAAAATCGATCCAAGTGTAAAAATTTTAATTTTCTCCAAATGGCAACCAGTACTTAAAGTATTGAGCGATGCTTTACAATTAAATAATATTAGTCATGAGTATTTGTCAACGTATAAGATCCAGGATAAATTGAAAAAATTTAAGGTACATATATATATAGGTATACATATATAGAGAATGATACATTCGTGTATTGTAGGATCCAAACAATAGTGTTACAGCCTTATTGTTACCAGTGTGCCTTGGCGCTAAGGGCTTAAATTTAATTGAGGCGACTCATGTGTTTTTGGTTGAGCCACTTATGAATCCAAGTGAAGAACTTCAGGCGCTAGGACGAGTCCATCGAATCGGGCAAACCAGGTAATTCAATAAGCTAAACGTTTATTATTTATTCATTTAGATGAATTACCATCATTTCAGACCAACTGTAGTACATCGATTTTTAATCAAAAATACTATTGAAGAAAATATTCACAATGCAATAACGGCAAATGCGCAACAGTGGAATGATAAGAAATTAACCCTAGCTCAATTAAAAACTTTATTTACACAAAATACCGAATAAAATTATTTTAGTAAGTATCCTTGTGATGGTGTATCAGTATTCAAAACAAAACAAAACAACTGCCGAACTATGTGATGTAACTAAGTGTATTATTGAATTGTTAAGGTTTCATATCCGATTTCCTATTTAAAACACATTTTAGGTTTACTAATCCAATTATTTCATAATAAATTTTCATAGCAAACAACTGCGTTTTATTTCAGCTTATTTTCGCTTTTTGGGGTTTAATATTTTGATTGATTTCATTGACCTTTACTTTATTAGTTGACCTTTCTTAAATGGCATGTGAAAAGTAAAAAGCTGCCTAACAAGCAGCGTCTTTATATAGGTACATACCTATATGTAGTACTACGAAACATTTTATGTAAATAGTCATACATTTGCTCATCTTAACAATCTTTCACCGTTCAACACTTATTATTATCCTTAGAAACTATATACAGATTAGAATCAAAGCATACCTATTATTACATAAGTATTTTTAGTAGGTAATTCAGTCTCTGATAAAAAAACCTGTGGTGTTTTATATGTAAAATAGTTTCCATTAACGATCGATTCATATGCTACATTTTTACTTTCTTATACGAAGTATTAACTAAGTATTGTAATCATTAAAAAAATCGATCTCGTGATGTTAACAAGAAATAGGTATACCTAGTATAACAATAAATAATTCGATTTTTCTTGAATTATTTAAATTTTATATTTGAATATCTCAAACTAAATAAAATACGTATAAGAAAGTTCAGTGCGAGATATTGCAGATATATAGTAATCTGATCGTGTGAAGTATTGATTAGTTGGTGACACTGCAGTGTGAGGTATGCGCATATTATAAAACAGTGTTCACAGTACATTGTGAAAAAAAATTTGCTTACAATTCGCACTTTTTTGATCTCAAAATATGTACCTAATGAACATGAAGTACCTACCTACCTAGGTATCTAATATGAAAATAATCATCGGAGTATAATATAAAATATTTATGAAAGTATTTCGAACAATTATAAATTCAAATAGTTATTTGATTGGCAACACTATTGTTACGCATGTTTACATGACATATCAGAAATGCTAAAAATGTAAAATGCGATTGGTGTCAGTGCAGTGCAGTGCAGTGCATTTGTCGCATTTGTGTTAGTGGAAGGTGGTTGGTATTCTGTCATGGCTACATGGTCGTGTTGGCGATCGTTGTTTGTTTTCGCTTTCATTTTCCTTTGTGATGCTCATTTATTACCGTCTCCCCAATTGGAAAACGTATCGGTGTTAAACGATAGACTGATTTCGGACGATGTCAGGGAATTGTTGATCGAGTTGCAGGGTGAACATTTCGCGACCAGTGGTATGCAAATCAAACTGACAGCCGACGAAAGTGCATGTGGAAGTGAAAACAATAACAATGTACAAGTCAAAGAAATAACGGTGAAATCGCCGAGTGTCGTTTACAGTGTGATTACAGTTGTAGAAAATCAAAATTCCGAAGTTCTATATTTTTGTATTCAAGAAAAGATTGCGACTTTTGGTGGTGAGATATTTAAGTGGAGGCACGCGGGGAATAAAGTATTTTTAACATTGTACCCAAGGACAGAAAATAGTGTAAATTTAGAAGAATTTGGCCCAAATAAGTGAGTTTTTCAATTATGGCAATCGGCGAAGCAACAGCTGTGTTGTATCGCTTGAAATTTGTTTATTTACTCATTATGTGACAACAACACATGTCAGCATGTCACATTTTTGCAGCGGCACACTTTAATTATAAACGAATTTATGATTATTGTAAAAATAACTTACGAATTCATATTTGAACACGCTTAATGTAAATCGAAAAATAACGACAGCCAATGTTGCCAAACTAACATTATTACCTACCTATATATTTTTGTAACATAAATTCCACTCTTGAGTAAGCGGTGTGCTCATGTCATGTAATAGGTACATGCTAATTCACAACTATTACTCCTAATTATGTATTTCGAATTTTGTCCCTACATAATGAAATAATTTCTATAAAGTTAATACCCAAAAGAAAAATAAAGGATAAAGGATAATATTTTAGCTGTAGAATTTAAGATTATATTATTATTTTTATCATGAGCAAATGTTTGCGACTTTGATATGATATATATAAATGTAATAATTACAAATTGTTTATTTACGCTTCTGATAACAATACTTTCCCATGTGAATTGATGATTGCTTATACAACAAATACCTATATAGTGTGTGTTTATCTCCTCACATACATCTACGGCTTTTCTGTTTATTATGACGCGTCATCTTTTTTTGTTGGCATTATGCATCATCTTAATCTTAGACGAATACGCTTATGATTTTTCACATAACGATCCATCTAAATATAAATAGATGACCCATTTTTAAGTGATCCCGTTATCATTTTTATGTACTTATTACTTTCGTAATACTTCTATTAATAACAAATGAATTATATCAATTATTACCACAAAACACATTTAATTAGACAGTCATTTCTGTTGTATGACTTCTTAGTAAAAGATTAATTTATTTGACCCTGAATTTTATTTTATCTAACATTTTTTGTGCTTTTACGAACTACGAAATACTTCTATTTGCCTGACCTAGATTTTCGCAGATTCAATCGATTAAAACATGCATACTAGTTGATTTAGCAAATATGCGTCTTATTAAAAAAAAAACAAAAAAATAAATAAATGTACATATATATATATATAAGTGATAGAATCGCAAATATATTATAAGCAAACATATAATCGCTTTCTCTAGAAACAAAATCCGACGTGCAGCGTCTGAAACAACATTACGAGTAACCGGCATCCGCGTCGAACATGCCGACAAAGATCCCTTATTATCCGAATCGGGTGATGGAGTACCAGTTATCCTCACCGACGTGGAAGCCATCGTCCGTCTCTTCGGAACTGGCATCACGAACAACACCTGGGTGACATTTACACAACACGTCGGCGTCTATGGAGGCTCTTGCCAGTTGACCGCTGGAGGAGAATATCGCGTGGAACAAACGGCCGAAGATATAAAAAGCAGCACGGGACGAATAGCGATCAAATTACCGCTGAGCCCAGAAGATAGTCCGTTTTATGTGTGTGCTAAAACGCACAAAACGGATTCAACGGCGGACTTGACGGCGAAGGAAGCGGTACCGTTCGTACACCAAGGATCGGAACCGTGGTTGCAAATTCGCACTTACAAAAAACTGCTACCAATCGCCGTTTCGATTGTAATAATAATTCTTTGCTTGTCGTTCAGTGCGTTGTTTTCGGGTCTAAATTTGGGACTGATGTCACTGGATCGAACCGAACTGAAAATTCTATGCAATACTGGCAATGAAAATGAGAGAAAGTATGCGCGAATCATCAAACCTGTTCGCGACCACGGCAATTTTTTATTATGCTCTATTTTATTGGGGAACGTGCTGGTGAATTCGATTTTTACTATCTTATTGGATGATCTAACGTCAGGTTTAATTGCGGTTGTGTTTTCTACGTTGGCGATTGTTATGTTTGGGGAAATATCACCGCAAGCGCTTTGTTCGCGACACGGACTGGCTGTCGGAGCTCGGACTATCTATATTACCAAAGCTGTTATGTGCATTACATCACCACTCTCATATCCGATAAGTAAAATTTTAGATGTGATCCTTGGAGAGGAAATCGGCAACGTCTACAATCGGGAACGACTCAAGGAGCTTGTTAAGGTAATTTGAACCGCCGCACACATCTTAACTGAAGATTACAAAATTATATATGCAATTATTAACTCGCTTGTTGGGTGGTAATTTTAAAAATTTTGTACTCTTTGTTAAAATAGCTTGTTGTCCCGTAACCGTGAGAAATATATGTATATTTATTCCAACTTATTGACTCTATACTTCTTTGTCCAGTTGATGTTCATACAGGGAGATGCTGAGTGTGGCAGAGTAAGCATAACGGGCGAATGACTGACTACTGTGGAAATGTTCGGTGTTGTGGTGTTTCCAGGAGAGATAGAGTGAGGAATGCATGGGTGGATGGTGCGACATGGAGTGGGTGGGAACACACCAACATATATTTTTCATACACTCTGAATATTTTCTGTATTTAGTTCAATTCGCTTTAATGGAGAACGAGAAATAAGCGCAGTGCTTAGTAAATTTTAATTTTTGATTATATCATTATAAATTTAAAACTAAAGAGCATGTTTAATACAAAAAATAAAAAATGCTAGTTGCTATTGTTCATCAGTTGAAATCATATATATATATATATGTTAATCATATATGTACTAGGTTACTACGGATATCAACGACTTGGACAAAGACGAAGTAAATATAATTTCCGGGGCATTAGAACTACGAAAGAAAACAGTGTCAGACGTGATGACGCGTATTGAAGACGTATTTATGCTGGACTACGAGGCCGTATTGGACTTTGAAACGGTGTCGGAGATCATGAAGACGGGTTTCTCCCGTGTGCCCGTATACGACGGCAATCGAAACAATATCATTACAGTGCTCTATATAAAAGACTTGGCATTTGTTGATCCGGACGACAACACGCCACTGAAGACGCTTTGTCAATTCTACCAGAATCCATGTAACTTTGTGTTTGAAGACCAGAAATTGGACGTGATGTTTAGGCAATTCAAGGAAGGTAAGAATAGAGTAGCGGCGATGACATGACGATATACGTACATACGTATCAAATTATTACTTACTTATTGTGTATTCTTCGTCTGGTCACGCCGCGGCGCCAAGACGCGCGTCCGCAATTTGTGTATGTTTCGTTGTCGTTTCTTTTTTTTTGTGATTGTTACAGGTAACAAGGGCCACATGGCATTTGTGAATCGTGTTAACAACGAAGGTGAATGCGACCCATTCTATGAGACAATCGGACTCGTGACGCTGGAAGACGTTATCGAGGAACTTATCCAGGCGGAGATCATGGATGAAACGGACGTGTTTACAGACAATAGAAGTAAAAGAAGACGCGTGGACAAGAATAAATGCCAAGACTTTACTATGTTTGCTGAAAGGCGAGAGAATCAACGGATTCACATCAGTCCTCAATTAACGCTTGCCACGTATCAATATTTGAGTACGTCGTTGGATATGTTCAAACCAACAACCATATCGGAGACGACGTTAAGAAGACTGTTGAAGCAAGATGTTTTCAGACATGTCAAAAAGAATAAAGTAGTAAACTATTGTTTAAATATGTTCGATTATTTCGATTGATTGCTTATTTTTTATTTTAGAAACAAGATCGAATGGATACGACTACATATATTTATCACCAAGGTAAACTGGTTGATTATTTCGTTCTGATATTGGAGGGCCGCGTCGAAGTAATTGTTGGTAAAGAGAATTTGGTGTTTGAGGGCGGACCTTTTACTTATTTCGGTATTCAAGCGCTTGCACAAGCTACAGGAAGCATAGGTATGTGTGAATAACAGAACTTCTTGCGCGTACCTAAAAATGAACACATTCGGTCGGTATATAACTTGAGTAAATTGCTCAGTTACAGTTGAATCCCCCGTGTTGGCATCCCAAATAGGCAGTCTCCAGTCCCTCAACGTGGATGCCTTACAACGGTTTTCATTCCAACCGGACTATAGTGTGCGCGCGTTAACCGATGTTCTCTATATGCGGGTCCACCGACACCTGTACATGGCCGCCAAACGAGCCACGCTTATGGAACGGTCCACCACTGACCACATGGACTACGGAGACGATGAGGATAAACTCCTATACTCCCTGGACGGCGATGATGACGGCAGTATGGGCCGCACCACGCCCAGAGAGATAGAGCACGACCATCGACCAATGACCGACACGCAGTCGGCTAGTCCACGCCTACACTCGCCTACTACTGTGATAGACGTCGAGGCGACGCCGACATTGACGCCGACTCCGTTGGATCCCAACGGTGTTGCTACGTTTCCCCAGTCCGGCCTAAACAATGCGGATGACATCGAAGTGGAATCGGCGGCGCTGTTAAAACGCCAACACAGCGAACAATCACAACAGAATTCAGAGAAGTCTTAACAACCAACGAAGGAATGGTGGTTGAGATGTCTCCCTTTTTTGACTGTTGCTACGTGACGTCTTGTGACGCCATAGTTTTTGAGTAGTGCTGCAATCTTATTGTACTTATAAAATAATGTCTAGAAATTTGAACAATCAATGAGCAATAGGCGTTTGAGGTTTTGTTATATTGATGAAGTCGAAAAGCCTTAATAACTAATTCATAAATAATGTTACGTTTTTATTTTGTTATTGACAGGTAAATCATGATGTCCGAATGAGTACATAACCCCGTCATAAAACTAGAGCAATGCAACAACTTAGTTACGCGTTTAGTTATTCTCTTGGTATTCAATGTGCTTCTGACGTCACAATACGTACGAAGTAGTGCAACATGATGCAGCTTCTTCTATACTTATTCCAAAGGTGCTCTCAGTTTTATTTTTTTAATACTTTGTATGAATCTAGAATTATTCTCAGCTAGATTGTTTCAAAATACCCAATGCATGCGTGGTATTCCTTAAAATTAGGTCATTGTTTGTTTGTTTGTTTTTACTAGTTAAATGTGTACGTTATAACGAAACAAAACAGTTTTTAATAATATTTATTTTAATATATCAGAAATAACTTTTAAGATAATGGAAATTGTTAATTCGTATACACATTTTTATAGATTGTTGGATGAAATGATTAGAAATTCGGATATGGTCCAGTGAACACTATTAGTGATTTATTTCGGTGAATTACATTCGGTCAAAAACAAATTGTTACTTCTCGGGTATATTGAATAATGCCTACGCAATTTAGAGAACAAATAGACAAAATTACAGACGATTTTTTGTGACACACATACAAACATATGTGGCATATGCTCGTAAAGAATCACCTTATCAGACCAATTTTTCAAATGTACTTCATCGTTAGTATTTATTATTTTATAGCTACGCACGCTTTTTCGCTGCGTTTAAATAAATCTTGTTGCAAAAATACCAAAAAAACAAAAAAAATAGTTAAACTTTCAGGCGCCTACTTATCTGTTTGAGGTGCCTTGTATTATAATGCTTGTTCTACCAACCATCAATTTTTACTTATACGTATACAAAACAGGCTAGGCTCTACTACCAGAATTCACAAATATATATGACAGTATTATCAGTTCGTGTTTCTTTGTCGTTATGAAAATTTGTTGTAACTTATTGGCCTAATATTTTTTCTCAGTTAAAGGCCACTTATTTATCAATGCAATGTTAAAATATATCATGTATTTTGTACAGTGTTTTATAAAAGAGATAATCAGAAAACAAATTGTTTTAGTTTTATTGACAAATGCGAAACCAATAAAACGATACTCTAAACACAGCTAAAATTACACAAATTCGTGAACGAAATTATCGTTGGCGCCAATCCACCAAAGTGAACTAAGTCAATCCGTTCTTTGCCAAAACGAATCACTCTTGGAGTCAGAATCTTTTATTTTGGGTTCACTAAAACTCTATTATGATTGTAACTGTTATTTACAAATTATTTAATGCCCGACGTAAGGACCAATTTTTGTAGTGCATTAGGTTTACCGCCAGTAAATGCCGTTGCAAATACATCATAGCTTGGTTTAGAAAATGAATTTAAAATTTTAGTTGATCTTCAACAGTCTAGCAAAATGGAAGCAACCAATTAAAATTTACTAATCAGAAACGCGTTCGAAACAACGACCTTTTTCACAAAAACGAGAATATTGTTTAAGATGTAATTAAGAAACACATTAAAAACTGATACTATTTTAATATAAATCTGTTAATAATATACAACTATTTTTAAAAGTCTCTTTATTGTGTAGTGAAAACGGAGACGATTAATTTGGTTTTTTTTTACATAATTAAATAAAAAATATTACATATCATGCAGTAGTAACAAAATAGTTAGTTCGTTATATACACATTGTTTGCGCTGTTTTAACCCAAATAATAATACGGATGTATATAACGCCAATAACTTGTGGGCGTCTCAGTTTCCGGTTGCGAATTCGATATGGGATGTACTGAATCTTCTGCGTTTGGTATCGATGTAAACGTCACCTTAATCTCTTCGGGTTTTTGTTTCTCCTCAGCAGCAGGCAGCGTCGTTACCGGTATTTCTTTATTTTCAGCATTAGGAAGTGTTGTTACCAATCCGGTTTCGTCTGCCTCCGGTCCCCGCTGTTTTTCTTTAAGCTGTTGTTGTCGATGGTATTCTTTGGCAGCATTTCGAAGTTTGATTAAGAAGTCCGGCATTGCAGCCATCGCAACCCATGTGTTAATGGCGCCAGGGATATTGATGCCTGGATTATCGTAGTACGTTAAGCAGAATTCAATTCCAGGTTTATCTAAATCTGTCGTTGGTTTAATGACCATTACCGATTCGTAGTCGCAGATACGAAATTTGTCTGGCTTTATCGGACATTCTGGATGACACGTGCTACGATTTACAATTGTAATAATTTTCCGTTCGTGATCGATTGCGTATCGGCGGTTGTAGACGTAATCGCGGTTCGCGAACAAGCGAGGCCACAGCATTTCCCAATACACGATATCGCTATTACTTTTTGTGTCGCTATCGACAACTTGCAACACGATCGCAGTTGCATCCCAGTGCAGTCGAAACTCCGTATCAATTTGCACTTGGAGGAAATCGTCCGCTGTAACGTCATCATACCGTCCGTAGAGTTTGTATTCGTAGTAGTTGCTATCGCCGTGATACCGACGCCAAACTAATAAATCGGGGCGTTCGATGAATGGAACCCAATTATCCAACTCAGCTGTCGTTTGTCCTGATGTACATGGGCATTTGCAGTACTGCTCTTCTTTCTCTGGCAATTCAGCGTCGACAGATTTCTGTTTACGACACATTTGACATATAATCGTTTTTTGTTGTAGTATTCGCAAATATTCAAATTCATGTACATGGCTGGTTATTTCCTCGTCGGTAATTTTTTGTGCTTCCCAGTTAAACGTGCTGACGCCCATGGCGCCTAGAATCAGCTCTTTACTTCGGCGCGTGACGTGTTGACGCATCCGTTTCATGAGTTCCTTTAGAGCCTTCTCTTCCCAAAGCCTCGTATATAAACAGAACATTTGCTGGCTGCGCCGAAAGCGCTGTGCAACTATGTACTCACACTGCTGTGTCCATGCTTTTATAATAATCGCGGATTGGTCTTTGAATTTACCGGGTGCCGTGCAGAATTTCTGTTTTAGTAATTCGTAGAAGCCGCCATTCCGGTATAGCACTCTGACTTTTGTTGCAAAATTCTTCATTTTGTTATTTATACCTGACGGTGCAATCCCGTGAATATTACTACATTGTAGAAAACTTGAACCATTGACATTTAGGTTAGATTTCGGGCGTGAAAAAGGCGTATTAAGAACTGACTTGGTTAGGAATTTCTTTGAGTACATGTTTGACTATTATGTGTAGTACCTAGGTATTGTTTTGTTATATACTTGCTTTCGGTTAACTGGAATTTTGAATGTTACTAATTGCGCTCGTTGCTGGCTGGATAGATGGGTGGGTGTTATGATGAACTTTTATATGCGCATTTTGTCAATCTGTTCTAAATTTAAACCAGCAAATGCCGATTGATTTTGCATTGTTGTGCAAGCATTATGTAAAAATAACTGATTATTCTGTGAGAGAATTAAAAAAAAAAAGAAACTAATTGTATATATATATATATTTTTTTTTTTTTCATTTTATAGTTAGCGCTCTGTGAGGTTCGTGGTTTAAATCATACTTTAATTATAAATAGAATTGTTGATTATAATAATTAACTAACTATAAAAATACTACCTATGTAATTGTGTATAATAACACGAAACTAAAGTTTTGATTTAATGTAACTTAAGGATCTATGGTATGTTTGGCAACACTTTTTGAGATTTAAATGTTGTTCCATGATCATCAACTGTCTGTATATGCTGTCTTCAGGAGGTTATGTGAATATGTACGTTTTACTAGAAACGCCAACCATCAAAAATGAGTCCGCGAAGCAGTAGCAGTCGCTCAAGAAGTCCTCCAATCCGTAAACACAAACCAACATCACCGGACCGTTTCCATAATCGACGACCGAGTTCTTCACGCCACACTGAAGACAGATTCACTTCCGCGCACAGATCCGCCGATAATGCAAAGACCCGACACCGTAATCGAGAGCGAAATCCGCGAGAGTCTAGAGACGTTGATAGAGTACGTAGAGATGAATCGACCAGCGGATACCATCGCGAAAACAACAAAAGAGGCTTGAGCAATCATAAAGAATTCCATCGGAATGATCGACATGGAAGTCACCATTCCGGGCACAGATTTCAAAATAGGCATAATGACGTCAACAAAGAGGATGAGATGATGGACGCGAGAAGACAAGAACGAGAACGGATTGGTTTATGTGGAGTTCCACAAGTTTGGAGTAAATCACCGATTCATTCCGAAAGGTTTGTTTTAATGATGTATGTAGAATATATTTTCTGTAATTTGTTTCTATAATTTATGCAGCCCCTCTGAGGATGATGAAACAATAAAAAACCATGCTGATGAGTTAGATAAGAAGTTAAAGAAGAAGAAAAGGAAAGGAAAGAAAAAGAAGAAGGAGAAAAAACTAAAAAAGGATAAAAAGAAAAAAAAACGGAAGAAGGAAAGCTCGGATGAATCATCAGAGTCAAACAACGAAGAACAATGGATTGAGAAAGCTGGTAATAAAATGTTATCTAAATTGAGAGTAGTTTCTTTCATAGACAATTTCTAGCAGTAACGAATAAATCAAGAACACGATCATCAAGTGAGGAAGATGACGACGACGACGACGACGACGAAGATGATCTGTTGGGACCAATGCAAAAAGCACATGCGCAATTAACACAGAAAGAACTTGGTAAAGCGCTGTTGCCCGGAGAGGGCGCAGCCATGGCCGCGTACGTTGCTGAGGGCAAACGGATACCGCGTCGTGGTGAAATTGGTCTTACCTCCGACCAAATAGCATCATTCGAATCAGTGGGCTACGTAATGAGTGGAAGCAGGTTTGTGTTCGATTTCGTCACAACAAATCCCCAGAATGTTTCTAGTATCGCGTAATAAATATTTCAGACACCGGCGTATGGAAGCTGTGCGTATCCGAAAGGAAAATCAAATTTATTCAGCGGATGAAAAGCGAGCGTTAGCCATGTTCAGCAAAGAAGAACGCCAAAAACGAGAGAATCTTATTCTTGGGCAGTTTCGGGAAATGGTTCATTCAAAATTGGCGAAAAAAGACAATTAATATGTTTTTGTGTACAAGCAACAATTTTTAATGTATTGTTTATTTAAAAAAAACAAAAAAAAAACCACAACGACTGCGTTTTAGTCCTTCTAGTTTACATTCTATATATCTATAAGTTGCTTTCTGTAAACTGAAATTTATTTTAAAACTGATACATACCTATACAGAAATTCCAACTTACTATTTTTAAATGTTTCCAAACATGTTTTTGCAAGGTGATTCGACATTGACGGCCATGTTATTATTTATACATACGTTATATAATAACAAAAAAGATGGGGTGAAAGTAATCTATTTTATGAATGTTACAATAAGTAATAATATTACCGAGTTTCGTCGGATGCTACTGTGCCTAATATAGTATAATCATGATCATAATCATCTTTAATTTGGCTATTTTTAATAAGTACATTCTTTGGCATTGTTATGGATACCACGTGTTTCGTGTCTATTTCTGCATTGATTTTAATCTTTTCGGGACTACGATACCGTCGCAAGGTTCGTAACGAAGGCAGAGGAAAGTTTTGCCGTAACAATTCCTTATATCCTTTATTGCCACAAGATGCTCTTAGTTTATTTGCATTTTCCAGAGTTTTCTTGGACCATTTCATGAATCTGGTAGAGTTGCGTTTCAAACATTGAATTTGGTCGGGGTTAAACACTTTTGCTAACTTGTCTTCAAGTCCACCAGCGCTTTGTTGCCTTTTAAGTTCGTGTTTCGTTTTTCTTAAATTTTTCTTTAACATTATATTAATATTAACGCTTTTCCTATAATGCTTTTCATATTGTAACAATTTTGATTGTAATTGTGTTATTTCTAATTGATTTTTATCAATGTTTATTTCGTTTTTAATTTTGTTTAAATCAATAGGTATACACACGTTAATGTCAAAAATGTCTACGGGCAACATTATATGATTATTTGAGTTGTGCGAATTAACAATGGTTGCTACAGGTGTTTGAAGTTTTTTAGGCTCTGGTTTAGTTTTAAATTGAAACAACGTAGGAATTGCGTTGAATTTTAATTTTTGTTTTCCGTCCTGTCGCGGCTTTTCCCACATATCCGGCGCAAAATGGATCTGAAATATATATAAATAGTACTAATTAAAAAAAAATTATATATATATATAAACAAATAATGTAAGCGTATTAATGATTTGTATATGTCTGGCAAAAAACCGATTTCGAAAAAAAAAATTGTAACCGGAAGTCCATATTTACTCTGGTATTTTTTTACGGTTTCTGTAAATATACTTTCATTTTATTCAAAATTTGTATTTCAATAATTTTCCTATCTAAACAAAATACGTATAAGGAAGTTCAGTGCAGGGTACTACGGATATTTGATTAAATTACGCTAATGCATGGAAGAAGTTCGCTTGCGTATGTGCGTTGCCTTGGTTAATATGTGTTATATTGATTACAGATTTAAAATACATAATTATTATATTTACATCACATAAATACGAGTTGATGGTCGGTGTCCAATTTTCCCTGTTGACCATTTCGATCCATTTTTTTCGCCGGACAGGATCCTTCGGAAATATTTTCATTGTATAACCGTTTTCATATCGGTTTGAGCAACCAAAAGCTACGCAATTAGGCATTAGTACTTAACCTCAAATATTGTATTTGTAAAATATAACAAGAAATACGAATAATTCGTTATTGTACGCATGTATAGGTATTTAACGAAAACAAAAATATTATATAACATTTAATAAAGTTTTGAACACAGGTTACTTTTGGTAACAATATGGCGACACAAATCTGGTAAAACATGAGCGCAGTATGTACTTGTTGGCCTGAAATAGCAGGGACGGATTGGCCATGTTGCACGTAAATAGCAATTCACAAATATAGATACTTTATTCTGGAATGATAGAAGCACATCTACAAATATTTAACATAGAACTATCGAAGAATACAGATAAATATAGTGTGAATATTTAATTTTGGCAATAGTAATGTTTGAATTTAAATTGATATAAATATACAGTTCATGATGGTGGTTTGAAATAATACATTTCATGACTCAATTCATGAATACCTATAGTTAAAAGTATGTATTTATGTCTATTGCATAATTACAAAACATTCTATTGAGAAATTTCAGGATACAATATTTATTATATTTTGTTGTTTCATTTAATTAATTTTCTAAGCGTTCGGGTTCGCCAGATTGGGACATCAGATACGGAGGGCCCTGGAATAGTAAAAAAAACTTTTGTTATTTTTTTTTTCAAATATCTATACATATACCGGAAGTAGACTTGGGTCAGATCGTCTGCCGAATCGAAGCCTTAGAGACGGTGATCGGCTGGATTTCCTTACGATCTGATGGCCAAGGCGTTCTTCCAAAGCTTCTTTCTGAAGCATCATTTCGTAGAGATCTCGCATACTATCTGCAAATAAACAAACGTCACATTTAAACACCTTGGCCCAATTCAACAAATGGAATTATTCGAAACGTTGCGTTCGCTTGAGCATGTTTTCAAATTCAATAACAAAATTCCATTTACTTATATACTTATAAAAGAAATACATACATCAACATTTCATTTAATTTCCTTCTACATGTGATGCACGAATAGAAAAAATATATATTTATTTTTATAAAAGTGACAAAATTATAACATACATCAGTCATAAATAAGTACCTATAACAAATACGAGTATATTATATGTAATGTATGTATATAATGGTAAAAGGTTCGAAAACTCATTATATATTTGTAATAGGATGTTAAAACTGTAGGTATAATACTGTATTTGTAATTATGTAAATTTTAGAATTGTTGTAAAAAAAAAAAGATATTATAATTTGATAAAACGCGCTTCCATTATATGGATATTTTATTAAATACTTTATGTATGTTTGTGATATTACAATATACCCTTATAGCGCGAGAGTGAACATAACCTGCGATAAATAATGTATAAACTGTCATCTGATGTCCTGTTTATTTTTTGGATAATCTTCCCTAGCCAATATATACCTACTTAAGTTTGAAAATGAACATGAAACTTCAATATATCGTTATTGCATATTAAGTAAGGAAGGCTGCAAAACTGTTATTACAACAGGGAATAAATTTGAAGCTAACACCATATATGCATTACGACATACTAGTATGTTATGTAGGTATATATATACCTTCGAGGTGTATGTATATATAAAATGCTATACCGATACACATGACTATGGTATACGAGTATTGGAGATACTTTCAATCAGAGTATTTATGCATTATAAATACGTCATAAAATTTTTTGCTACTCTCGCTGACATAAATATTGTTTTTATGTCATAAATATATACACAAGATGCGGATGTAGTGTAGTCCTGGAGTCCTCAATAATTGTGAAATAACGTGAAAGACCGTAGTGATGATGGCCTTTGGTTGGTTTTGACAGTGACAACAAGCGTCTATAGACAAAAAGCTTTATTTGTGATGTTGCTTCTTATTTTTGTGATTGAAATTGTATTTTTTCCAATAAAAAAAATACACAACTAAACAACTGTTCTTTTTTTTATATAATTCAATAAAAGAAAAGCACAAACATACAACATTTGTAGAATTAGTTTGTTCATTTACGACGTGATGATGCATTGACGTTCACATACATACATACATATTGTATCTACCTATGTATTTAGTGTAATGGTATATGAACATACTTTGAATATAGTAATTTGCGTAATTTGATGATTAAAATGGTCAAGTTGTTATAACGATGTGCCTGTGACGTTGACTTTGTGTGCACATACCTATTTAGCGAGTCCGTCACCTGATATCACTACAACGTAAATGACGATGAAGAAGTACAAGGAAGTCATTAGGTAGATAGGTAGGTAGGTACACCTACTTATACTTCATAAACACATACTCCTATTTGGTATTTTCTTCTCGGTATACCTTCAAAACTGTGCGATGACTATACTAAAGAAAATTGACACCGCACATTAAAAACTTATAAATTACAAGTGGCCAACATACATACTAACATACACTAACCAATCCATCTTTTATTATTGATCTAGACACGTTAGATGAAACAATACTCATACACACACACACACACACGCATTATATGTATGTATATGTAGTATACAAATATATGTATGCTTTAAAATGGGGTGGTTGATTACGCTTGAACGCGATCACCATCGGCTACAGCTGACAACATTAGTGCCGCATCAGGCGTCGATAAACACCGCTAACGGCCACCGCACTAACTACACTCACCATAACGGCCTTATGTGCCTCACTATTAGTACACCATCATCTTTATTATTTATACCTACATGTATGTACCTATACATCTGTATAGCATGTATACATATGTGTTGAACATGTTTGGTAAATTCATATTTATTTAAATAAAACAATCTCAAATATCGAATAAAGCTATCCATTTTATGTTATCCCCACAAAACTGTGCATTTAATAAAATAAACACTAATATACATATATACGTATAAGCATTAATTAAAATTTACTTATACATATGTATAAATATCTATTATCTATATTATTATTTCATAATTTAAAATATTGTGTTTTAATAATAAAACATTCATTGTAACGGCCTAACTATACTATACTATATAGGTATGTATATAGCGAATGACTATAGATTAGTTACTAAATACCAAACGTGATCGACATATGTATGTATGTATGTATATTCATTGCCTCATATTGCCTAACAATTAAAATAAAAGCAATAAGAAGTGTTCTATGAAATGAAAAAAACTTTTAGCATTTTAGGACATCCGATTGATAAAGTCTATTCAAAAACTACTAACAATAAACCATGTATTATAACACGTAATATCAAAAGCAATTACTTAACTGGCATGAAATTAAAATAATGAATTCTAAATGAGATTAATATACCCCACTCGTCATCTATTAATTACAGTAATTAAATATTATTTGTTAAATTTGTATTCGCATTTTCATATACAATTATATACGTGCATATTAAACATAGTTTCTAATATTGAAACTCTGTTAGAAATTGTATTCAACAGGTTAAAATTGTCAACAGGTAAAGGTCAAATCAAAAAAAAAAAAAAAAAAAAAAAAAATATATATATATATATATATATATATATATATATATATCTCGTTTCATACGAAAAAAGAAAAATCAATGTTTCGTTAGTATTTGCAATACGTTTATGATAGGTATTTATTTTTGCGGCAAATAACTAGGTAATATAATAGAAACTTACTCTCATAGTCCGCGTAAGTCGGTGCAGAGAAGACCAAATCGGCAACAAGTATGACGACGCATAGCGTTGCACAGAAACACTTGACTGTTGATTTACCGCTCATGATGTATTGTTTCGATTTGTGCTGAAATTAGCAAAGTTTATAATTAAATCACACCAAACCGATCATATATGTATGTATGTATGTAATTAGAGCAACAAAACTGTCATATTGTATATAATGTCGTTTTTAATCTAATCTTAATGAGGTATTAATGATTTTTTTATATACATATATCTATACTATAGTGAACCTGTTATTCAAATTTATATACGCGAATTAAAAATTGAATATCAAACATTTTTGCTTTGATTTCATTTAGTTTTGAATCAAAATGGAAAATGTTTTTATTTTGGTGCAGTAAAAACAAATTGACTGGGTGGGTGAGCTGGTTAATCACAGATTCCAATCGTACCTATAGATAAATAGTTCACATGTGAAATCATGCTGCAATCTAATTGACTTTGAAATTGCATATTTTCCAAAGGGTTTTACTGCATCGAAATATGTGAGTCGCTGTCGCTGTCAAAATCCGTCCCCTGTCTACACACATTTATACATACGAGTATATATACCTATATGTATGTATGTATGTATAATAAATCATTTGCAAAAATAAAATTAAAATCATAATAAAATATCCGCAATAGCTTGTTGCACTGAACTTTCTTACGTTATAATACTACCCATTATTAGATTTTCTATTAAATATTAGAGTCCTGAAATGTATGATACCCATTTATTTATAAGTTGAATATTTGATTGGAGCAAATGTCGTATATACACACATATACCTAATTAAACAGACACAGTAGAAATATTTGTTAGGGGTATTGTGTTCAACAATAAAAGTAATTCAATTGTAATATAAATGGATTTCTTTTCTTCTTTTCTGTCAATACAATTGTATGTAGGTGTATTTCCAATACATATATGCATGAAGCCAATATAATATCCTATATAACATACATACATAGGTAAGGATTTCTTATTCACGTATTTTGAGCAAATATTTTTAACAAACAATCGCGAACAAAAATACAAACGAACGTACTATATTAAATTTATGACATACACAGTTTTATTAAAATGTTAAAGTACATGGTTTTATTTACTTTCAACAAAAGGTTAATCAAACATTGCAACTGTGTCCACAGTTTAATTCATGATCATTTCATATGAATGAATATGTTTCGACAGTTGCATCACGAATATTTATTTAATAAATACGCATGTGTGTTTTTTAGACAGAGGTACAGGATACCCGGATAAATCTGCCTAATGCGGGATTCGAACAAGACTAACCTCATAGTTCATTTCCTGTGAGGTAAAATGGTTAGCCACTAAACCACGACAAAAAAAAAAAAAAATTTAATGTCCTGCGCGTGTTTGCCAAAATTAACATTTTAATTCAATAGAAGGCTAGCTAGTTTAATTCCATAGGATCATCTGTTAAAATCAGTAAATTTAGTATTAATATAATTATCAATACTTCGATGACCAAAAGTTTAGATTGATTCCAAATAAACGTCATTATATAGATACCAGGTATTAGGGGACATACAGTAAATAATCCAATCTGCAACTATATCCCATAGGATATAAATATTAGCTACCACTGCTCTAGCCCCAAAAGGTATTGCTTAGCTATACATACATTAATATTTTAAATTTGGGAATTTAATAAACAAACATCTATTATTAATTGTATACTTTGGTTAATAAAATCAAATATTAAGTGCATGTATATATCAATAAGCTTTATATTTTGATGACATGCACATATGTAATTATTGATATCTGTACTATCATATCATATCACATCATATCGTATAGAATATCTGCCGTGTATATGAATATATTTTTTATAAATATTTGGAAACATTTTGTTATCAAAAATAATGTTGCGACAGCGAAGCAACAAAAATCCGTTTCCGTTCGCCAGTACAAAAAAAAGTTCCAGTCAGATTAAAATAATATTATATTCGAATCTTTCATGGCTATTTGTATTTTAAGTCGCCCAAAATAAATAAATAAATATTACAATTAGTAAATAGTATAGGTATTAGTTAGGAAATGTTTAAAAAAGAACTTGATGTGAAATGCGATTAAAAATCTTCTCGCGATATTATGATTCCGAAAGCATTTCCATTAAATGAATTGCCGACAATTGATAATATCTTGAGCAAGCATACACTTTTTCTTTTTCCAAAGAATTATGATGTCGTTCATCTGCATCACCTTATAACAAAATCGACTTAATGACATTAACATTTGATAAATGTTACTAAACGTCAAGGCGTAACAAAAGATTCAATATGGTACGAGTATTACAAACACTTTTATCGCGAATCTTTTTGTCATCAAATTTTAGAAGCTTCGGAATATTTTATAAACTAAATTCTTTAAAGACTCATGTGTGACAAGAATAATGTAGGTACTTATAATATATGTGGGAATCTTTTCAATTTTAATAATAAAAAGATCAAAAAACTAGTGAAATTGATATTATTTCTAGCAGTCTTTCAGACTACATTTGACAACTGCATATATAATTAAAGTCTCACGTGTATTACTTAATGGGGACAAAAATTTACCTAATGATCAAAAAGATTTATTACATACATACTATATGTATATGTACGTTACGTGACTTGCTCAATAAAGCCACAATTAAAAACAAACAGGCCACAAGTTTTGGCATTTTCATTTCATCCTCAACCACACGTAAACGACTATAATGACTTTAGTTTTGAATTGTTTTAATTTAAGTTTTGATATTAAAATAGATAAAAATTGTATATTGTTTTATAAAATAAATAGAAAATATTTGAATAATAAGTAATGTGAGCTGGGATAATGCAAATATAAATGATAAAGGTCTCCCGTCCGGGACGTAAACATTCTATATGGGCAAATATAAAACAAAATGCAATATGTGATATCCAAGTCCAAACTTTTGGAGTTCCTTATTAATATTTACATGAATGTATTGTAAACTGTATATAAATGTATTTTATTAGTATAAGTTATGATTATATATGTAGTAGATAATATATGTATAAATTAAAGTTCGTCCGAGATTTGATATATTTTAATTACTTTTGAAACAAACTTAAAATTTATTCTATTTATATGCAAAATAGAAATTCTACGTAATCCGCGTAAAATAATAACAATTAAATCATGAAACAGTAGATAAATACAAAATGATCGGTAATAAAAGTAAAAAAGTACTTACGAGACGCAACAGGTAACGCACAGAGACGACGGTGGTTGTAGTAGACAAAGTAATTGAACGTATTTTCGGATTTGATAATGGTCAGTTAACGTGGCTACAGTGAACGTCTTTAGCTGGCTGCTACCCTTTTATATAGGTGTAGGGGTGCCGCGTTATTCACTATACGCCGCGACGCACGCGCCCTCCGCATCGGGGGTGCTGATTGTTGGAAACACTGATGACTAAAGAAAAGACTAGACTGCGAATCGCATCTACTTCCGTCGCAGGGAATTTTTCTATTTTACACATCATATTGATGATATAGGTAGTTAAGGATGGCAACGAAAAACAATTTTTAAAATTATTGTATTGAATATTTAGTTTTTATTTTACACATAATATTCACATGAGAGAGTTCCATATGTTTTTGTGTAGTAACATTGAGCTATAATTGGTAATAATAATAATCATAATAGACGTTCATTTGTGGTTTCGAGTTGTGGTGTAACCAGTGAAGTAATTACCTTACCGTTATTGGAGGTTTTAATAAAATTGCAAGGGCAGCTACACATACATATGTATGTATGTATGTATGTATGTATATATCTACATACATATTAGATATGCATCTTTGAATGAACGGTTTACAAGATGATTATTTTAATAGGACAATGAGCTGTGGTCTGTATTTCGTACGAATCCAGCATTGAACTTAATGTGTTGCTACCACTTTTGCTATACGTGCAGAATAACTGTTTTTTTATCACTCTTTGCGATTCAAGCTATTCCGAGTAGTCTGTATGTACCCACTACAGCATTATTAACATATGGGTATATATACAGATGTTAACATTGATACAGATATTGAAACTGAAGATGCAGGGCGTTATATGACAGGCGACACAGCTTTAGAAGTGTTACTTAATATTCAGACGAGTATGCCGCTGGAGAACGTGCCCTTACACAAATATCTGAGCAACCTTTTAGTCTCTCAGCAAATGTATGTATGTATGTATGTACATACATACGAGTATGCACACTTATCTCATACAATTTGCCAAAAAATAAATCATATTTTAAAATTGATTCTTGATCAATGATTATCGCCATTTCTTCCAGCTCACACTGACATATGTATGTATTTCTTGAAACAAGAATCTTAATATCTATTAAGACTTGCTACGCTAGAATTATATATCATCTATTCATTAATTATATAATCATATCTCCGGGGCCGATCTCGGAGACCAACGTAAACAAATTGATAACGAAACTGTCAAATTTGATCTAACTTAACTGGCATTTGAGATTCTTAATGAATCATATAGACGTGGCGAGAAGAAATGCTATGGCTATGGCTATGGCTATAGCTATAGCTATGGATATAACCATAGTATCTGTAGAGGATTGATCATCGTTGTAGACGCTATAAAACTTGCATTCTTTGCAATCAAGATTGTATTCTTATAAAAAATACACACTGATTGTGCAATCTCACTATATACACTGCTACATATTTGCTGTCTATATTTATATTTAATAATATTATTAAAGAAAATATCCGCAGAGTCATTTTTTTAATATTTGACTAACCTTTCAAACACTTTCACTAAATATATACGTACATGCATACATATGTATATCTTACAATAGACATTAAATGTCCAATTCCAAATAATTTGAGTCTATTTTGTTTTTTTAATATACTACAAATTAGTTTACGCATAAAACAGAAATGTGTTCTTTTTTAGAAATATTTATTTAAAACCTAAAATTTCGAGTGGGTGGCTTGTTTCCTAGCCCAAATTGTAATGTAATTAAGCGGATAATATGAAATTTGGAACAAGTTACGTAACAAAAAGAGCATTATTACATAATTGTCAACCCTTTTGTATAGAATTAACTTGACTGATGGTTTTAGCCAGTAATTACTTAATACATACACACATAGAAGTTTCAACAACATATACCACAGAAAGAAACATTTAACCCTTTAGGCTAGGCTAGGCTAGGCAATGCCATGCCATGTCTAGAAGATATGTAATTATAATAATTTATTGATTTGCGTCTCTTAGTGCAGCCTGTTTTTGTCAGTCTATTACATAAACATGTAAGAATAACATTTTTATACACTTGACAAATGTATTTTATACTGGTGTTGTATTCATGAATGTCAATTGACTCGTTTTGTTTTGTTCTGTTCACTGGATTGTCCCATACCATAGGGCCATCATACCTTGTTGCCTAGTTGCCAAAAATAAAAAACATTTTACAACAACTGCGAAATTAATTTTGCTCCCTTAGGGACGTTCTTAATGGTTTTTATAAGTAAAACATATTTGAAATATAATGAAACTGACGCAACATTTCGTAAATGATTATAAAGGCCATATGTTATTTCGTTAGGTTATTGATGGTATCATCTGCAGCGGAAACGTGTTCCTATCAGGACAATAGACGATGACGTAAAAGAGATCGTCGTTACACCTGCGCGCAAGTGTTTTTTTTACATCAGGTATGAATATACATATCTAAAAGAAATTATAATTTGTATGTAGAACTCATACAATGGCAAATTGTATTGTGATATTCTTTCATTCAAATAACCAATATGTTGTAAGCTTTCATTTTTACTTTCTTATACGAAATAATAAGTAGGTATGTATTGTAGTCATGAATTAATTCTTTTCGAGATTTTAACGGCAATATTTATTTTGAGCTGCCCTGACTCTTTTTAAAGTGACACCTGTCTCTCACTGTAAGTGTGGGTGCTCTATACCTTAAACGGTTAAAAATATAATTATGAAATGTTAAACTTAAGCTTTACCTTTAAGAATATGAATACCGGGAGTGTATTGAAAATTTGTATTTGAATACGTATACGCATACGTATAAGAATGTTCAGTGCATGCCATTGCGGATATTTTTAGTGATTATTTCGCCTATAATATATGATGCATTTGTGCAATTTCCTGCAAACAACAAATTGCAAAGTTCAACTTTTGTCATACATAACCGAATGAATGAATATACATACTACATACATATGAATGTAGCGGCATTTTGAAAGCGCAATACATGGTGCTTAATGTATAGTAAGAAGAAGCCAATACAATTAGGTTTTCGTTGTTAGCGGCTATTTATGTTCTGGTATGTTTTAGATCATTTAACTTTCACCTGTGGTTTGGTCATTTCCTCGTTTTATTCGGCCATTGTTGGCTCTTTTGTTTTACTTCCGTTTTTCGCTCATAAAATACGTGTGCAAGGCACCTCACAACATAAGGCTGCCGTGTTCTATTCTTTCTTTCAACGTATTAGGAATGTGTTCAAAAGAATTGCTTTTATTGTTATTTTGCTTTTTACTCGACTATGTTCTACGTTTGTAGATGTATGTATGTATGTATGTATGTATGTACATGAACATGAACATGAAGGGAAACAACTCCAAACGAGACATTCAAGAAAAACTTCTTGAAGTTGGTAAATCACGGAAATTGTTATTTTACCAGAAACTCACAACGGATTTAAAAAAAACAAACAAACAAACCAAAACACATTCAATCCTAATGGTTTTTTAGGTAGATTAATAACCAGAAAAGCGGAATATTACCAGGAGGCAGAGTTGTGAACAAATGGAATATGTTTTCTAACACCCAATTTGATGGAAGTTATGTATGTACATACATACGTATGTATGTAGAATAATAACAGTGAAAATAGTAGCTATTTGCAACAAGTATTAGACTATAGTCACTGAATTAACATTTTAATTGGTATAAAGATATTGTCGGCGTTAACTTTGAACATATGCTATTATAGCATATAGTACTGCTTAAAACCACAATGAGCGTTCATTCTAATTATATTTCTTAGCTATAGGACGAATCTATGTATGCAGTACATACATATAAATATATATGTAAAAAGCAATTTTACAACCATATACAAATCTTAACTTTAATGTTTCATCATTTTATCTTCAACTGTATGATGATATTATTACTTCGTATAAAAAAAAACTGCAAGCCAGTTAACATTTACAAATTCCTCTTATGTATCTTAAAATACAATTCATTTAATATGCATATGCTAATAAAATGGCATAACTAAAGAATAGTTTGAACATTGATGTAATATACCTATATTTATATATATATTTTTTGCAATGCATATTGGTTCTTAGCATTCATTGTCTAATTTACATTCGGCATTAAGATTAAAATGAACAACGATAGGCAAACGTACTCAACCGGCAAAAGACGAATATGATGAATGAATTAAATCTTATCCGTTTATAATTGAAATCAGGCGCTTTGCAGATTAACTGTTGGTGGTAGGTATTTACTCTTACGTAATACGAACAACAGTCTTTGTGTTAGTTCGTTGTTCAAGAACGCTATTCATAATTCATATCAAATATATATGTAGGACAATATTACTTAGGTACAGAATAAAGCAAATTTATTTATGACGAATGGCATCGGGCATCATCATTGATCACTAATTGCCATTTTATCGTGTACTACCATAGATATACATATTTACTTTTCGCTATTGGTTTGGTTTGGTTTACTGAATAATGCAAATATCAAGGAAGGGTAGGCACAAAATTTACAAGTTAAATTTAAAAAAAAATTATTAAATTTCACCCATGACGCACAAGAGATACGAACGCATTTTCAATTCTGTTTTATAATACGTTAATTGTATAGGGCAGTGTCTTCTACATGTGTGTATAAATAAACTTGGCCCTATAAAATTAATAATTAGAATTGAAAATTGGTCCGCTAGTAAAAAATTGGAATAAAAAATGTCGGAAATTGCCCACTTATTGGATGAACGAAAATTCCATGCAAAATCAATGCGGGAACAGGGTGGATTTACTTACATACGTGTATAGAAAGACTCTTAAAACTTAAAACACAACATTTCGTTTTTAATAGAAACGGTAAAAAATGGTATATTGACACTAGCAACAAGAAAATTACTCGGTTTATTACACCGTTAACTTCTAAAACGCATTCACTCAATCGTTTTTTTTTTATATCTTTCACTTTATTATAAGTAGTGAAAACTATGCGCCAAATACATCCGTAACACGTTCAACCTTTAAATGCATTACTTAAAAAAATGTACACAACATATACTATATAAGATTTAATAAATAATGCAAATTTTTAGAGGAGTCAACCCTATTGTGTTTGTTTGATAATAAAAGTTAAGCCATGCATTCACGTATACCGGCGTCGCGACGTAGCGCCCTTTATAATATCGCTTTATTTTTCTATTTTTAACACCTATGAAATCAATAACCAGTCCATCATTTTAATACCCAGATACATACAAACATATAGAATTCAATTTAATCATTATTATCAATCACTCATTAGGGAATATTTCTTATATCTATACATGCCACATTTTACTACATACGTAGGTACATATTTACAGAAATATTTACCAAACTTTTTAAAGAATTGGGGGAAACTTATAACGATGATAAATAAATAAGCAAAAAAACCTGCTATAACAGCAAGTTTGAAAATTTCATCAAAAAAAGGTAACAAATTGTTTTGAAATCTTATTCATAAGACTGTGGCAGATATTACATACATACATAACATACATACATACATAAGTGTAATAAATACATATATATATATATTATAATAGACGATTTATAAACTGACAGAAATGGGTGTGGGCGTATAATAATACACACTGAGAATGTAAGCACAATTCAAATGTGCGGACAATGTCTACTTCACCATATAATCACGTTTAAAACTTAAAATTCATACGAATTTTTTATTTTCAAGTGTTTTTCATTATTTTCTCCCTTTGCGGACAGAAATAAATACAGTTTCAGGTGCAAAAGAAAAATATATGAGGATTAATAGGTTTCCTACAGTTTTCATACATAATTTTCACATTTTTAATTCAAAATAAAACTGTTAAGACAACTAGGATTGATGTGATAAAGATTTTTTTTTTTTTTTTTGAAATATGATCTGACTCATAATGAATAGATATTTATGGTAAAATCAATGATTGGAATATTAAGTAATCAAATATGGTAATTCGCGACTTTTGGGACAATTAGCATTTTATATTTATCAGATGATACAGTTCATTGCAGTCATAAATTTCAGATAATTTAGTATTATATTAAAATTGTAATTATATTTAATGTTCTGCTGACAGGCTACTCGAATATATGTGCATTATGTTAACTATAAATTAATTATAATTTTCGAACGTTATTCGGGGCAAAAAAATAATGTTCTCGTCAGCGACGTCAATTTATTTAAAGATCAAATTACTAATGAGTTAATACTTGATGTATTGTAAATTAATTATTGAAATGTGTGATACGATGTCTAATTTGCGTATGTGTAGTCTTTAGACAGATCACATATCAATCTAATTAATTACAAATCGATAGTGTTATCTTGTCATATTTAGAAATACGAATTTTCATTTATTAATATCCGAAAATATATTTTTCATTTATATAATAATTAATATTATAATACATTTTACTCATATATCTTAATCAAAATTAAATTATTTATTTATTAATTTGTACACAAAATATAAGAAAAAAAACTTTGAAATGTTACGGATCACAGCAGCACGCAGCGTACAATTTCACAACTAAAAATTCACGACTACACAAATTTTGTTGTCCATGGTTCTAACCTTAAAAAAGATTGTCAAACATTGTCCTAAGAGGTTATGTTTAGATTATGCCATTTGTCGTTTTAAACTGGCGTTCCTCAATAAATAAACCATAAAAATGTCGGCTAAATATAAAAACGCAAAGAGCAAAGTTTCGCAAACGGAACTGCGCCGTTTGATGAGCCAACACAAAAATAAATTGAAAGTGGTGCAAAAGATAGAATCGCCACTAGCAAAATATACAGAAAACGGTGATTTAACGTGCATTTTGTGTAAATCAATTGTGAGGTCGGAAGCTGTATGGAAAGTACACATAAATGCGAAACAACATAAAGAAAATGTAGAAGCGGCGAAGAGAAACAAAGAAGGGAAAGGCACGAAAAGAAGTGCAAGTCCAGAGAATGGGGCGAATAAAAAAGTGAAGAGTATTTTAAAAAACTGTACAACTTCATCAGAAATCCCAAATGATTTCTTCGATTCTAATATTAAGAATGTTAAGAAAGAAATTACTTTTGGTAAAACGACTAAAATTGAACCAGAGACAAATAAAGAAGGAGTCGCTCCAATGGAAGAAGAACCAAATAGCGAAATATTACCAGAAGGATTTTTTGATGATCCGAAATTAGACGCGAAAGTAAGTCATGAAGTGTGGTCCACAGGCGCCATTTGTAATAATATGTTGAAATTTAGGCGCGCAATCTAGAATATAAAGATCCCGTTGAGGAAGAATGGGAGAAATTCCAAAAAGAATTAAAAGAAGTAGATAACAAATCGGCGGAAATAATCGCGGATGACCAAGAGGAAGCCACAACAGAGAGGCAAATTGATGAAATCGAAGAACAAATGCGGAATTGGTCCAGGTTTAATAAATCATTTTGTAATTGTAGTCGAGTTGCTTTAATCTTAATAATGTTTCTTTAGAGTTTTAGATCTTGAACGAAAGAAAGAAGTGGTCAAAGTGACGATTCCAGAAACTATACCGAGCAAAGCGGAATCATCCAGCGAGGATGAAAACAACTTTGACGAATATTTAGATTGGAGGTCGAAGAAATCATTCAAATAAAATGTATTCTTCATACTTGTGTTATTTTCTATTTTAATATCAATAAATACTTTTAGATACTTGGTGTATTATTTGTAACTAAAGTAAAACGAGTCGACATTTCTTAATATTATTCATATTTGACAGCCCTGTTTAGGAAGTCTAAGAAGTAAATAATAACGTAGTTTTATATGCATCACATTATTCCCGAATATTTTTTTATTCAGGAAAATTCTTATCATAAAATATAATATGTTAAGATAAATAGGTACTTAATTTTTTTTTCGGGATGAGCGTTAAGAAACAACACATATGAAGTATGTACGTATGTACATACGTACTACATACATTTAAATATAAGATAATTCACTATATAAATGTATACACGTAAATAGATTTTATAAGTTTACGTTCTGTTTATGTATTAAATTAAATATATATCCGCAGTATCTTGCATAAGAAAGTAAAAAGTTAAGAAAAGAAATATTCTTACCTTATATTTCCAATTCCGCATATAGACTGAATAAGACATTTATTTGTAGTATCGAATTATAAACATTGTATTCCAATTCATGTTAGAATTGCTATTTCAAGCATACATTGGCAACTTGAACAGTAACAATGATATATTAATTATCTATTAATATTAAATACTTATACGTATTGAAATGTGTTTAAAAGAATAATATTTTAACATGATTAGGAGACAATGTTTAAAATGTGGACTGAGTTTGTTTGGATAGCATTTTATTAAAAGTTTCGATAGGTACAAGATAAAATTGAGTGAAAATACATTGTTAAGTATAAATGTAGACAATAGTTTAGCTAAAAATTATTAAATACTGGTTATTATTAGGCGTAGTTACAAAAGACTATAGCAGAGCATTTTAATTCACTTCTATTAGGTAGTACATACGTACGTATTTTTTAATAGTTACGAAAGCTTGTATATATTTATATCTAAGGCAATCAAAACATATCATGATAGAATATTATTTTTTTGTTATAGTTTTTTATTATTTCATTCCGAAATTGTTTTAAATTGAAGGCAATTTGGAACATGATACTATCTTGTATATGATACGGTGATGTAGCGGTATTGTTAACAATGGATATAACACTGTCAAACAAAAAATGTTGCTAATAGAACCATAAAATTTTCCCATTATTTTTTGGTTGCATTACAATTATATATTATTATATCCAATGTTTCTCTGATCATGCTACTATCATATACACCTTAGTATTGTAGTTCACTTAAGAAATAATTCTGGAAAACTTCCCATCATTTTCCGCAATTATTTGAGTAACTATTTAATTTTAACGGAAGCCAAAATAAAAGTTGTGAATAACCTATTATATTAATAAAGTGCTATGTTTGGTTATATATATATATATATATATATATATATATATATATATATATATATATATATATATATATATATTTATATATATATATATATATATATATATATATATATATATATATATATATATTTATTTATTACAACTATTATATAATTTATGTATTTATTAATAATTCTGTAAATACGTCTAAATGGTGTATTCTTTATTAAGTTTAAGTTTATTTTGATTGTGCAAATACTGAAATATGTCGCAACTGAATCCTTTTCTTCCGCCTCCAAAAATGTGTGCCGTCACTAACTCACATACGATTTCGATTTCATTTAAACTTTTGGGCGCGAAAGAAAACGACTGAATCACCAAATAAGCTATATTATTTAACTTATAGACTATGTAAGAGTTTTACTGCCAGAGAACGATATCATACAGAATATTTATGTAGTAGGTATTAAAAGACACAATTTTTGATTCAATGAAAGAGTGTCTTTCGGCTTGGACAGAGCGCTATTATCTATATGTATATATATATAAATATATGTATATAGTATAGAAGCGACAAAATTAAGAAGATGAAAATACTTTTTTTTTTTTTAAATTCAAAATGTGAATGATTTGGTTGTGATCCTTTAGTGGCAACAACTGGTCCCCCGATCATCACGGCGTGCTACCAAAGGTAGTTTAAAATATAAATCGAACACGATAAAATAGTTGATAGGTAAATTATGAAATAAGTGCAGCGAAATGTCTCAACTACCGAAGGGTAGGCACGAAACTACAAATCGTGTTTTTTTTTTTTGTTTTCACTGTTTAACTATTATTACAATGTATGTTGCCTATAAGGGAAAATGTTTGCAGCGAAATGTCTTGCTACCAAAGGGTAGATATATATCACACAAACTAATCGTGATGTTTACACTATGTTTAAATGAAATATCATTTGGTTTTTAATTTGCTTAAGGCAAAACGTTACGATAGAAGCTACAAGTGATCACAGCAAAGTGTGGATGGTTAATTCTATTTTTATATACTTTCTGAAATATTTGCGTAATTCGATGTTTTAAATTAAATTCATATTTATCTCTATAAGATGCGCCATTGTTGCCGCAGTTTTCCTCTAGAACCAACTCAAATCTAAATAGAAATATCAATTTAAGTTGGTGTTTTTATTTGTTGTTGTTGTTGCTTATGCGCAATTTTGTTATGAGAAAACGCTATTATTATTTTGGTTACGCCCGTATTTATTTATTTATTTATTTAATCATTTATTTAGTAATCTAGAAGTATTATAATTTAATATTATGCGCTTTTTATTAAATTAAGTAAATGCGCGATTTAATTGTTATCAATAAGTTAATACGCGCGATAGATAATAATATTTTATATGTTTGTATTTTTACGCGCGCGCCTGCTGCACCTCGACGGTGACGCTTTCCAACATTGGTGTGGTGGCAGCACTGGCGGATGGTGCGTGTCCTGGTGGACTTTTATTTGAACGTAAAGACGTGGCGGAGGCGTTACTGCTGCCTCGAGAACCGCGTCGTGAACCTAAAAACAAGCGGCCTGAAGATAACGATTAATTTTTTTGTTGCAAAAGAAACATTCAAACATGCAATGCATGCATTTTGTAATTATTCTTGTATTATACAATTACGGAGGATGTTACTTTCAGGTCTACTAGGAATTCTAATTAATGTAGTTTTAATTAAATTTACTTATCTATGTGATTGGGACTCAAGGAAATTGATACGTTAATTTGAAATTTTGATTAGAACTCGTGACATATTTATTTATGCATTTCTTCAAATCTAATAACATCTCCTCAAAGTGTTTCTAATTCATTAAACAACTTGTATTTACTTTACTTGTACTTAATAAATCAATTCTTTGACATAAATAACAATCATACATATATCAAGTTATTTTTGTACCCCAAAATCCCATATTACATTTATATTATAATATAATAAATAGAAAATAATATTAGTAATAATAATTTCAAATACCCTTGGGTATTATTTGTAGTATATGTTTAAGTAAAATTGAATGAATTTTATATATTAATGACAGTATCATGCAAATGTTACAAATAAGAATAGTAATAAAAATGTATAATATAAATAGTGCATTTCTAACCTGTTAATAACTATCTACCTAAAATAGACACACACACACGCATAGAGATTATAGATTGAACGTAAGACAAAATACCTTGTTGAGAATTTGGCGAATGAGGTCTCAGCGACGCCATACTCGGTTGGCGGCTGGGCCCACGTACGCTGCCGGTCCTTGAGTTTCTGCGGTCCCCGTGCAGTAACTTGTTGTCGCGCAGCAATGAGACGTTCATTAATCGAGGATTTGGTGTATTGAATATTGTTCGGTTTTCACGCCATCGAGCACTATATTATGTTACAACACAAAAGGAGTCAACTAAAGTGTAAAGTACTAAATTAAGTTTCTTCTATACGAAGTTTGTTATTATTTCTTTTTTTTTGGGAATAAACTAGATTTTCAGAAAATAATGTGTATGTATGTACTCGTATGTACATATGTATAACGTTAACATAATAATTCATTTCTTTGTGAGATTCTTTTTTGTTTTGTAAGAAAACAAGTCTTGCAAATGACAGTAAAAAAATATAAGAAAAGTTCATGGATGGCATTACGGTGTAAACTTATAAAAAGAATTCGAAATGTACATTTATTATTTAGAGGTAAAATGTAGGGAAGTTTATTTTTGTTAAAATATTTGAAATCACTGTAGTCGTTTTTAATGTAAAATCAATATACTCACTTGCTAAATAATCGTAGAACAACACAGATAATGATAAACATTAATGCCATGCCAACCAAAACTCCAATCATGGCCGGGTCCACATACTGCACTGGAGCCGTCGGATTTTGTACAGCTGATAAAAAGCACCCATAAAATATTAATTTCTAAAGAATGTACATCTTCATTCGTATTAATTGCCAACGCATTCGCTAAACTTGGCACAGCCCAAAAACAATATTCATATCTTTTGGCAACAATAATATAAATATTTAGTAAGTAATTGTTAAGACGAGTGTTATTTATTTGAATGTTAACCTACTTTTTAAACAATAGTTGACATCATATTATGATAAATGTATCTTTTGTATAAGAGATCAAAGAATCTCAAAGGTATCCTTACAAAGGTCCTTTTCAAATACAGACATAAAGAGGCTCGAAAGAAGAAAGACATTCATTTCCTGCGCTGCAAAGGAAATCAGGAGTACGACTCAAGGCGATCGTCACACCACACCATAACCAATGAACATATCGATCAAGATTCGATTTTCAAATTACAATTCATTCTCACTAACTATGTTTATATATTGTTTTGTTTACCATGAATAAAAAATATAACACACTGAGTAGGTATGTACATACATATGCAAATACATTTTTATTATTACGCAGCAATTTTTTGCTAAACAAATATTATGATTGTATATTTGCAGTAACATTGAATTGCAAATACAGCAGGAGTAAATTGAAACACAAATACGAAAGAGAAAGAATTTCTTACCGACGCATTCCATCGTTCCGTCGCTGTGTGCAATCGGCGTCATTTCGAATCGACAGACACATCGTCCGTCTCGGCATTCTGTTTTATCCGTTGTCGATTCGCATTGTGCAGTAAAGAAGCATGTTTCGTTTATAGACGCTTCTGGAAATGCAAATCAACCATTTTCAAATACAACAATAACAATAAAATTGCTTTAATACACACATACATACATACATATATCTAACGATAAAAGTCAATAGTAATAATCACGTTAGCCGCAATTAGTTAAATGGATACAGTATTCTTTTTATTGATAATTAAACAGTATACGTCCCGGATGAATTGATTGGGAGTGGGTAGGTAATCAATAATGCAATCACATTTATGATTATTGAGTCGCGTATTCAACAGATACCGAAATTGTAATTATCTGGTTTATAGGTATATAAATTAGTTTCGAATTTGGCAACTCTATTCGTAATTCATTAGCAGATTATCTAAATTTATCTACTCAGATTTGATACGTTTTCCTAGACAATTGCTGAGAAATGAAGGGATATTCTTACTAAGGATTGTTTATGTTGTTGTTACATTATACATCAACGTGTATTTATACATACCCTAACCAAGTACTGACTTCCTGTATTTGTGTGTGTATGGTACAGAATTCTGAAATGATCAAGGCGCATGTATGTGTGGTATGTTTCCTAGACAGGGAAACCGGAATACAGAATTGTAAATCACAGGTGAAAAGTTCCTTTCAACCTAGGCGGGACTCGAACGAGGCTAGACCACAGAAACGGAATCAGTGCAATTACAAATGAACTATAGAAGGAATGCCCCGAAACGACGTAACGGAAGGAATTTACGTTTATTGCAATGCTATATCTATTCTGGTTAGAAAATGTTTGTCTGTCTGTAACTGACTAATCGTATTGGGATTGTTTGTTAACATTGGCGTGCTTTTTTGATGATTAATAATGCATGAAACTATCGCATAGCGCCGCTAGCACCTGTGACGGCGGCGTAAAGTACTATTGAACTACATATATGTGTGTGTATGTTTGGGCATCAGGTATAGAAACTGCAATATTCTGCGTGAAAATATTCACACTGCGATCAATACTAAAAGCAGCACATTATATTATACGAAAACACTGGAGTTGCCGTGTTTTCGGTTTCAGTTGATTTGCAACCAGATATCATTTTATTTTTGCCGTTTTCAACAGTTTTACTAGCTTATGCGTATAAGGGGCATTCTGGGAGTGTGATTTATGAGCGCCACGGGAGAAATTAAAGCGGGTATTGGATGGCTCGATTCGGACTTGTATAACTATGTATGTATGTACCTCATGTGGGAACAATTATTTTCTATTCAAGGAATCAATTCATCATTTTGTGACTTTTGCTTATTCATTATTCTCTTACTGTTTTACCAAAGCTTATAGCTTTGGTTGGGAGTGTAAATGCAGAAAATAATTATATCAAATTGAATGAATTATGAAACAAAACAAAAAAATAGGTTCTACAGAAAATAAATGGCGTATCCGGAAATCCGAAATTGTTGGCTGTCAAAGCACGTTATCAAAAATACTAAATCAACGTTTCGTTAGTTCCGGATACGTAGTACATACATACAAAAATAACATGAACTATTCTATGTGAAAATGTATTTAAAGCTTCCCTATTTGATAATATATCATGATAACACTTATAACTAACTTTCTATGAGAATGGTACATTTTGATAAGAAACCTCTTATAACTTATATTTTGATTGATTGATTGATTGAGCGAATCACTTACCTTTGCCACACTTGTCAATATGATTGGTGATAGGTAGCTCCGAATTGCAGCCACATAATTTCTTGCCATCTTCGCAAATGGAACCGACAAATCCGCACTCTTTGGTGTTGTCGCAACGATCGCCAAATTTCTTGTCGCCACGGCCTGCTAACTCTAAAAGCAAACCACCAACCAGAACAAACTTTAGAACTTTGACGAGAACTTCACCAACAACGACATCATTAAATAAAATACAATCCACGCGTAACTTTCTTTATTATGCTCTGCGGTTCGCTCATAATTGGACCGTGGCATATTTTAATTATTTTAACGCCGATTTTTAATTGTGTATTAACATACCGTTCACTTATATTTACATATTCCCTAAAGCATGGATGCCATATTTTCCAAACAAGAAACTTCTTGGAGCACATATGACCATATGACAAATTTCTTTTGTTACAACAATAACACATAAATAATAATAATATACATATGTATATTGAATTCAATTCTCGCGTAAACAAAACACATAATTTAGTACCTATAAAATTATAGACTAGAATATGAAAGAAATTGGCATATAATCACATATCGCAATAACATAAAGTACATATGGTATTTAAGCGTACTTTAATATTTCAAAAGAAAACTTTTTTTTTAATTTTTCATTTAAAAATCGATTTTGTGTTCAACGTGAAGTACCTATATTCCTACTCGTAATCGAGAATGGATTTCAGGTGTTCCCAAGCGTTGAAACATATGAAAATAGAATAAAATTTTGCGTTAGCAGCTTTTAAGCATAAATATTACGATATTTCGCGAGTGCCATTGACCGGATCATTTATACAGAAAGGGTCGTTGAGTTTCTTTATTAATGAGGATAAAAAGGCGATTTATTTATTATTAAATGAATGGAATATACTAACTAATAGACTAATATAAGAGACAAATACAGAAAAGCAGTTTTTTTAAATGTGGATGGTTTTCTATTTCGAATAAGTTTGTGATTCTAGAAAGACGCGCGACATATTGAGCGCGAATTGGTGACGTCTCTGTATTCCACCGACGCCGTTCGCGTGTGTAACTTCACAGTTTTCAACGAATTGCTCAGATTTTATTATATGTATATCAGGCATTTATTTGTTGCTTAATATTTCCTAGAATTTACCTACGCAATGCTTTTTTTTATGCATAAGTATTCTTTTAGTAAGTTGAGTCATATTGTACCTAAAACTTAAAAATTATATCGGGAATAGACATGAAATGTTGTGTGTTTAGATAGTTTAGAATTTTGATCGTTCCTTGCTTGGAATATTTTAGATTATTAATTAAATTTGTATTCATGATGTGGGACGCAACACAGAACAAGACAGATGCACAAGGGAATGTGTGCAGTTGTTGAAGAGGTTGTTAAATAATTCAACAATTCGCTTTTGCATAGCCACACAAAGATAGTTTAATTTTAAATTTCTTTATGTAGCTGTCGTAGCTCAGTCATGTAATAATATGATATATTTGATAAATATTAGATTACGTAGCGTCTCCATAAGATACGCTGCTGGGCGCCCATTTTCTTTATACAGTACGTATGTATGTATGTATGATATTTTACGGTAATAGTTTTGTTTGTTCAACAATTTGCTCGGGTTGTTTGTTCTGGCGTATAAGATCGTGTTTCGTCCAGGGAACGATTTGATGAAGTCTTCCAGATGCACTGTATTGTTACGCGAAATGAGACGTGCGCAGTCAAACATGTTTGCTTAGAGACCACTAAAAGCTTTAATCGAAAATTTGCTTCAATCTCACTCAATTCAATCACACTTGTACATACATATTCATATTCCTACCCATACATGTACCAAAATAATAAAATATTTATAATGCGAAACTAGTCAATAACATTAATTTTTAGTACGTAAATAGTTATACTGAATATTTACACACGCACGTCTAGATACACATACAAACACACACGCATATATATATATACATTTATTATATGTACAATAAATTAGAACAAAACACGTAACCAGAGCAGCATAGTGCGGTCACAACAGCAGCAAGATTGGCTGGGTCAATAATTGAGAAAGTCATTCCCAAAGCGATGTATGTATGTATGTAAGTTTACGCAATATAGCGTCTGAAGCAATTTGATTCACATACATTGCTACAAATACCTTCATTTGTTACCGTTACAAGACGTTGTTTATTATTGGAAAACACTTATCGATCGATCGATTTCAAACCCCTCGTTTACATTGTCACTGTAGCTCTACTTACGATCGCAATTTTCTTTGATGATACCTCTAAGCACCAAAGGTGAACTTAACATGCGACGTGATTAAATCTATTCAAAAACCGGATATCATTCACACTTCCTAAATCTACTGAGAACGATGCCTAGTAGTACTATCTAGATACAATACGTCTATATAGCTTTATTACTTTTTCATAAATGTATGTATACAAAAAATAATGTTCAACCGTATTGATTTATTGTTTACCAAGCATTCGAAAAACATACGCTCACCTAAATCCAAATATTAAAAAATTTTAATCATCCAAATATATTTTGGATATTTGCCACAAGCATAAATGACAAAATACAAATTTCGGCAATTACTCTATGAAATCTAACTAATCAATCATTTTCTCCAAAATATATATATGTATAATCAGAGTCAATGTATTATTTCTAGAATCATAACTTTTATACAAATACCTGTGCTTATACATTAAATGTAACATCCTATGCTAAAATGAATTTTTTACGAAATAAATTAAATTTGGCTCAGTATATGTTAAATAAGACATCTTATTGTTGATGATAATGGAAATACTCCGACTTGGAGTGAAAGGAAACAGTTATATAGTAGCTGGAGTGAAAATTTAATTATTTCGAAACGAATATCTTTTAGTAAATGAAATTGAATTGGTATCTTTTTTGAAAATACGTAGCAATTTTTTCTTACTTTTGCTTAAATGTGAATAACGTCAATACGTAATAGTGGAATTATTCTTTTAAATTTTTTATATAAAAATAATCATAAATAGACGTATAATATTTAAATCTACATATAAAACTAAACTTACATATTGGCAATTATTATAGTTTGTAAAGGCTACTTGCGACAAATTGCAGTTAAGAAAAATCGATACTAATGTTGATTTAATTACTAATTTTTTGTATTTACATTTAAAATATAAAAAACTGCTTTATTTCAATCAAATCAAATTAGCGACGTTATAAAATAAATGAAAATAAATATATTTAGATCGCATAAAATGTCTGTTCTATTCCAGTATAAATGCTGTTCTCATTTCTACAATATTTAGAGCGTATACCTAATTGGAGATAAATATATATTTATATGGTACGACAACGACAAAGTACAGATTATATACGTATGTATATAATAGAAGGTTGAATTAAAGGATCATATGGTTTCTGAGTTAAGGGATTACAGTACAAGATTAATGAATTACGTTAAGATGGAAGCATAGACGGCAGATGCTGATTAAATATTAAAATAGAACCAAAAGGTATCCACACTTAAAAAACCTATAGCTTCAAAAAATAGTTCAAAGCAATGGTTTACATATTTAAATCGCATATCGTTAAACAGAGTAATTTACTTTTTCTTATTAGTCTGAAAAGCTTCAAGCGTACAGAAAAACTTGTGGGAAAAACATTAAGAACTTGCAGAATCTCTAAGTGGTAAGTAAAATTGTGGGTAACAAAATAAGAAAAAAACAGAAAACTCATTTGTGGTAGGTTGGACGCGGAAGATTCCTATAATTTAATTAAATGTAGACTCGCGTATTAAGGTAAAACTTTATTTGATTTTCTGCGAGTTGCATGAATATTTAAATATCTTTTACGACGAGCCGCAAGTTCAATAGGTATATTCAATACATATATTGATAAATGTTATATACATAATGTATTATATACTATGTATGTAATTATTTTAGATGCACGAAGGGTTTAAACATTTTCTACGTTTATAAATAACAACAGAATAAATTTCACATCTCCCTGATAAAATTGATACATTGAAATAATGTAATCATAGAATTCGCGCAATTTTGTTTTGCTTTGGAAATAAAATGTTAGATCATGCGCGGGCACTAGTTTATTATTAAACTGCCGAGGACTATATGGTTTAAATTTGGAACATTTTATTGGTTCTCTTCTACAAAATTTATTCATATCGATCAGATAACTACACGCATACACGGAAAACCTTTTCGGGAAAAGGTTATGGTCATTTATATGTTGGTACCACAACACAATTTTGTCAACCAAAATATATCGGTAGTATCACGATTTTCATTCTTTTTGCGATAGTAGTTAATTAATCGGTCTAACCAACTAATAACGATACATTCATGCACCTAATCTGTTTTTAGAAGACAAAAGCTTTATGGTCATAAATATCTAGTATAATTTTTGTGCGAAATTGCGTGATCAACAAATGCCATTTGATTCGAAATTATACAAATTCAGAATCACCATTTTGTTTTTTTTATTATATACACAACAGAAACCTGATGGCAGAAAAATCAACATGCACAGTTGTATTTGAATGCCCGAAGAAACATTGCCGCATTCTAATATTGATCAATTGTTCCACAAAGAAATTCAGTTTTCAATAGCGGATTTATACAGATATTTTCATTGAAAACAAAGACGTTCTAGTATAGTTCGAACTTGCATTGTACATTCTAGAAAATATGAAAATATTGTTATTTTAAGCGAGACAATAGAACATATACAACAATATTGCGCTCTGTTTTTCCCCTATTGAATTTCAACGATTCACGATTTACTTAATCCAAACTTAACATATAGTCGCAATGATTGATTTAACGGATTATTTTTCTAAATTCTAAATTTTCTGTTTCCGCACGGTCAAAATAATAGTTTATTTTTACATTTGGAAACAATTTCTTTAAATACAAAGAAACTAAAATATTTCAAAAAATAATCTAGATTTTACAGCAATTACGTATCGTAATGCTAAAGATTGCAGTTACTTATATGTATCTACAAAAAATATTTTTTTAAATTTGTTTGTTGATATAAAACTAATAAAACGTACGCTACTCGGTGGTTTAAAACATATTAAAAGCATAAAGGAGACATTTTTTTGAAAAAAGAAACATATTACGTGCATGTATTCGAAAACAATGGACATACCTGGATCTCTGGTGGTAACGTCATCGTCCGCATGTACTTCGATGTTCGTTAGTAGCAAGAGCGTGGTAAGTCCAATAACGAAGAGGACATGCACCTGGATGTGGGGCCGTGCGGCGTGGCCAACGAGGGGCCACCTCATAGCGCAACGGGCACCCGTGTACTCTAGGTGCTCAGGTGGTCGTCCGATCAGGGGCTCTCAGCAATGAGAGATATTTCAAAAGCACACTTTCGTTGAGGGTCACATGTCGCTGGATCCTGTTCGGCCAGATCCCGCGTGTGGACTGCCGAGGTCCGCACCCCCTGACGCCTAGTCCGCGCATCGGGGCACTGGCGACGCCACTGAACGACGTCGGCGCATTTTAGCGGATCAAGCCTAATGTCTACTTGCCGATATATTTCCTTTAGTCTCTAATAAGTATTACGTTCTGTAAATAAACAAATTAACGATGTTATTATTTTAAAAAATAATTCTATTTTCTTGCATATGCCCGAACAACCCACAACATCAATTCGCATTCATCATTCAAGTCTATGTTTGTTGAAGTTAATTTAATTGAAATATACAAATGTTGATAAGCAATGAACACATTTGTCTAAAAAACAAATAAGCTCATTTCAGAACTATAAAGTTTGCATATTAGCCAAATCATCAATATATTTAGCGTAGCAAGTTAAGATTCACCCCCCTTAGAAATCCCATATGAACTGTTTCCTGTAATTAGTTTAAATATTTAATACATCATTAACTGTTTCTAAACTAAATCTCATATATTGCAAAAGTTAAATCAGCGGCCGTAGTTCGTATATAGTTCCTAAAATGTCGTAGTTACAATCTGGATATCAAAATTACTGTGGACTATATATGTATGTGTATAAGCTTAGCCTTAAAAAGTATGAGATGTTACGTGAAGAACGTTGCTTCATAATCCTGTAAACGTCTCATAGAACAAGGCACATACACATGTGCCCAAATCCGAATAAGCTCTGACGTAACCACAAACCGTGCATCTAAGATTTATTTCGACGAAGTTGTACGAAAACGTCTGTAACCCAGAAGGTACAGTTCGCACCGCAAAATATATTTTATTATTGCTTTCTAGCAAAGGAATTTCTCGCAGGATAAATGGGTCAGTGGCGGTGAAATTAGACCTAATACCATTTTGATGTGCGCTATACTGGCGTTGCACAAGGAATATGAATTTGCCAAGACTACCATGTCAATAAATTCAAGTACTTTTGCAAATAGTGATACTGACGAACTCTTCATATTAAAGGATACAAATCTACACTTATATTATTATTATTATTTTACCTTTAATTTTAATAGATTCACTAATTTAGAATGTTTTTACAGACTGGGATGTATACGATGATGTCATTAATAAAATATATTAGTAATTCCACCAAAGGAAGTTAAAATAATGTGAAGCTCAACGGTAAATCAAGTTTGGTAAACCGGTAGGATAAAGCTATTAATTTTTAACCTGTATGCTGCGAAATATTTCATAAATAGTATTGAAACTGCTAGTGGTTATATAACAAAGTTTTTGCGTTTTGTGTAGTATACATATAGATAAGCTCAAAACCATACGTTTAATGAGTTCGGAGGTTGAGGTTTTAAAGGATCTAGTTATTAATTACTTATGAAATGTACATCATGGGTAATTTCGTTGAATTTGCGATTCAAATTGTTTGCTAATTTAAAAGTCGAAAATACCCAAATTCGAAAGCACAATTTTGTATTTTTATTTGGTATGTGTACCTATATAATTGTAGTATAAATTTTGAAACAATGGAAATTACAATTGTAAATGATGTCAACGGAAAAACAATTTCGAAACAATCATTTCGCAATATTGAAATATAAAACAGAACAGAGAAAATCCATGATGAATGTAAAATGTCGACGATTACAAATCTTTTGATTACAAATGCGTAGTAATGAATCCAGTGTGGAGTTGTGGATGAGAACGGGGGATGGGTGTATCGTGTATTGCTGAAAAGTTCGTATTGTTTTGTCGTCTAGTAATAATAATAATCTGCTGGTCGCGCCGTTCCGCGGGCGTCGCCTGAAGTAGCACAGACGCAGCACTGCATTGCCGTTACGCAGAAATGTAGCAGGGTGGGAGTTCACGGCGGGGTGCTAGTATCAAATACGCCCGTATTGATCTCCCTCCGGCGTACAGCGCGGCGCCTGACGCCAGCAGACCGCTGACGTTTGCCCGTCAGGAACGCGAACGTGAACGTAAACGTGAACGTTACTATCGCTGTAATGGTGTCATGTAAACAAACAATGGGGTACATGAACCACGCGATCATTTTGCCTTTTCAAAAAAAAAAATCGACATTTACGACAAAACATTTTATTTTTGTGCAAAACAATTTTCTCTAAATTTACACAACATATTACTTCCAGATTAATTTTGCTAGTACTTTACCGCGTAATGCACACACGCACATATACAAAAAAATATATAAAGTAAAAATATAAAACTGTATTAAAATGTTGAAATTGCAGGAAACGCAATGTTACCTCACATCCTCAAAATAAAAAAAATTAATTAAACTAAAAAAAAAAAAATCCTGTTATACATACTATATAAGAAACCCATAGACATAAAACGTCTGTTAAAAAAACGTGAAACTTGAAAGACGTTACCTACGTATGTATACCTACAGTGAAAGTAGTTTTACATCCATTCATCGCACGTTTGGTATATCTGTATTTTATAGAATTCATTTCCTGGTATATTGATCTCGCGTAGCCGTTAAAATAATTCAGTGTCCGATAAACGTTCGCCTAGTTCACCATGCGTTCTCCAACAGTATTATTTAGTGTTTTGTTCTGTGGGGGATTGGTTGCTGTGGCACTGGGATTCCCCGACGGAGCCCCGGTCGATGCGTGCGTGAAGCCGCGACCCAACCAACCCTATCACGGACAAGCAAGACCCCAAACTCAACACACGAATCCGTATGCTGTTGTTGCCAGTTCCAGTCATTACGGACCTGGATCTCAAGTACAAGGTATCATTTATTTATGTAAATCACAACCATATGCACTTTTGTGGTCAATGTGCGATTTACAACTTGCGGAACATATTATTCTACGATCTTTGTGCTGCTACTCCTCGTAATTAATAAATTCAATTATACACGCGCGCATATACCAAATGTTTCGAAGTAACTACATATATATGTATACAAAAGTATTTATTTATGTCTGAAAAGTTTCTACTTTTAATTTACAAAGTTTTTGTTCGTCATTATTTTTAAATCGGTTTATTATCACAGTTGCTTGAATTATTGTTATATTTAATGTTAGTACTGGCACTGCACTAGTAGGCATTGATTATTATCATGACACGCAAAAGTTACTTTTACAGTACCTATACTATAGTATTGTATGTATTTATGCTATATTTGTTAAAGTTAAACTTTAGTGGAATATACAATAATTTTCAAATCAGAAATTATTTATTTACGACATAATTTATATATCCATTTTTAAAAATGATAATATCAAATGTAATAGTGATTTCATATGAAATTAAAATCTAAAAAATTTAAATTTAAATGCACTTAACAATCGATACACATATTTACAAATTGATATTACTTCGATGATAACTACGCTTATAGGCGAACGGAACTCCCATAACCGTGACGTTCGGTGTTTCAGTTATCCGAACTAGGAACATGTTACTGCACAATACGAATATAATGGATCATTTTTTACGATAGTACCTATATGCAATGGAATACTTTTATATAACCATATGTCATTATATAATTTTTATAATCAAGATCGTAATAAATTAATTTAGATAATCATATATAGCTTGACATTTCATAATTATATACGTATAAAACCAGCGTCTGTAGAAAAGAACTTTCACTTTGCACGTTTTAGTATAGTCGTCACATCAGATTTTTTATATTATATAAAATTTATAGGAATTTAGTTTTATATAACAAACAATTCTTTATACAATTTAAAACTTTTGTTTGTAACATTAAGCCTATCTTTTATGTAATAGAAGTAGCCGTTACAGTAATCTAATTCGAATCTAACCATCAGCATCAGGATGATAACTGGTTCTATTTCACTTACAGTTACCATTTCCGGTGAGATTTTCAAGGGATTCTTTATCCAGGCGCGAGACGCCGCGACCGACGCTTGGTTGGGCGAATGGATCGAGACCCCAAACACTAAGAAACACCCAGAATGCAGTGCGGTCACCCATGCAGACCCACGAGATAAACAGCATGCTACCTTATTGTGGCAGGCACCGAAGGATGTCCAACCCGGACAAGTCTATTTCACGTAATTGCATTCTTTATTTGTCCATCTCGAAGCCTAGATTATTTCACTTTATATACTGTTACCTAATATTCTCGGTTTTTGTTTCAGGGGCTCGGTACTGAAAGACTATGCGACATTCTGGTCAGGGTTAATAGCAAAAGTCGCTCAAAATTAACTCATTCGTAATACCTTATGTAAATATGTGCTAACACACCTAGATTTAAAAAAAAAACCATTATACATACTTTTTTGTAATAGTAATTTTCATTGCTTTTCATTGACTGTTCATAATTATCATTAAATAAAATATACGTTTTGTATTGAGAATTTGACTATCTATAATCCTATTGTTCTTCTATTGACCCATATGTCGCGTAACAAATAGAGCAACTAAACATATAAATTTATTTAATGTTACTAAATTTCGCCGTTATTTTTGTTCATCGCTTTAATTGAACGTAAACATTTTAAGTGTAATTTATTATTTTTATGAAAAACGCATTAAAGTAAATTGTGTAAATAGACTAAATTACAAAGATAAATTTGCATTATTAAACAATTTTAAATAATGAGTAATAATAACATTATACACCGTGCAAGAGTTTAAAGTTGAATTTTTGATACTTAAGATTACGTTCTTATCTTAATTTGCCAATAATTATAGTAACCTAGTTACCAAGTGACTCCTATTACAGCCCCCTGGATATTATCGTACGAAACTGCTTTATGCATTAAGCTTGTTTTTATTATTTTTCGCTTGAGTTTCACCCATAGTCGCCCTGAAGCATACATCGTACCAAAGTTCATAAAACATTACATATTTTATATATGACATTAAAATATGCATATATGAGCTTTCGAATCATAACATTATTCGATAGAAATATAATACTATTCATTTCTTTTATGCAAACCACGACACGAACCCCAATGACGTCACTTGCGTGACTAAAAACCTTATATACCATATTCGTACGATGAGAACAGTGCTTTATTTATAATATAATGTATAGTGCAAAAGCGACTGCAAATATAATATATTTTAGGAGAACATCAATATTTTCAGCTTTATATGGGGATGCTTTTAAAAATGTAAATACATACAAATTATCAGTTATTACTAATGAAATTCAACCTTATCTGACCTGAGTCAATGTATAAATTACGAAAATGGGCATTTTAACGAATGAATTTTACATATTTAGGCATAATTTAAGGAATAAATTAGTATAATTTCACTTTTATAAAATACATACAAGACAATAATAAAAAAACTTACCAATATTCTAAGCGTTTGTTTATATCATAAATAAACCATAACTACGATTTGGCCTTGTAGTCCTAAATACTTGTACGAATTTAAAGGTTAAAGGTTTTGAGACCAATTAGACTACACCAGCAGGTGTATAAACTATGAATTACAACATTGGTGTATGAACAATGCACAATAGCAACAAAGAAAGTCAATGCAATTGTTAAACACAAAACAGCGAACGCTCTTAACTCTTTGCGGACACTTGCGAATGTCTATTTCCAGCAACAGATAGCGACACCGTGTACGCGAATTTAAAACATCGATTTTCTTATTGTGTTTGTGTGTGAAATACTGTATTAACTTTTGCAACCCCCATTCAGGTTGCAACGCTTGATGTGTCAACTCGCTAAGTGATTATTAGTGATTATTAATATTAGTGTGAACGATAGAGCATTTTTGGTAAGTCACATACTAATATTTGACCATTTTATTTTTCATGAAAATTATACGAATTTTACAAAAAAAAAAATGTTTTGTTATGTTTGTTAATTATTTACCGGCACTTTTTATTGTTAATTTAGATTTTTTTATGTTATCTATTTATTTGGAGTCGCTAAAGACTGAAATAAATATGGGATAACGAATTTTTGTATTGTTTTAATCAAACCATACGGTTTGTTATTTGATAATTTAAATAAATAAATATATATATATATATATATATATATATATATATATATATATAAATAAATTTAATTTCAAATTTCAAACTATAACTCTTTGATTTATGTTTTAATCAATGGAATTTAATTATTTATACAGTTTGTATTGAGGCAACAATTAAAATGAGTTTAAAACGCTTGAAAATAGAAGGTGTTTGAAGTTGATTGAAAATGGGTTAAAAATGCAATAAAATCCATTTCGAATAAAAATATGTGACCAGATTTATTAAAAATACAATTTTGCTCCATTTCCATTTGACAAAATGCCGCAAATTTCTACCTCTTGTACGTACAATACGTAATGGTGTGTGTATGCACAATAAATAATAAAGTATATTTTATCTACACCCATAGCTTCTTCATAAAATTTGAATTGAATCTTTGATGTTAATTTCAGCGTATAGTTATTATGGGCTTTGTAGTGAAAATTAATATTTATCAACTCTCTACAGATTTACATTTTAATTAACTTCTGTTTGTACTGGAAGTATATAGTATGTACATACATATATGTATGTATGCGTATGTCTAGTCAAACATTTTTATACGTAGGCCAGTGTGTTAGTACGCACGCGGCACAGAAAAATGTCACCTGGTCGTATTGAATCTTAAGATTTAGTACAAATAAAGCTGTGCTTCCTTCGAATAAAAACAAACTCAACAATGGCCGCAATACTGATGATACTATGTCACTAGACTGATGAAATAATCCATTGAAAGAAAATAATCCCTCTCTTCTTTCGAGTTTTCTTTTTGTACCTTAGGTAGATAGCACTTACGAAAGATTGCGAACTTTTTTTATTCTAGATGATACTGACATTATTAAGAAATATATTTATTTTTATGTGTGTGTCTTATAAATGTGTTTGGCGTATAAAGTTGATAAATTAAATTTTAACACGATATTAAATTAATGTTTGATTCCATGCTTATCAAAAAGTTGAATATGTATGTATGTATATTTGCTATAGTCCTAATTAATTATGAAAATATTCTACAATATGGAACATTTTTAAGTATTAAGTATACAAATGTACGTTATCATGTTTAAATATTAACGTCTGCTCCATTTTAATTTCACAAACATTTTTGCTCAAGTTTGTAAATATGTATATGATAAAAAATATTGATTTTTTGTTGTTTAACATTGATGTACCATACATGATGAAAAAAGTAAATTTCTTTTTGTTTTGTTACGAACTTTATAATTGCACACTTTTTTCCGATAGCCATTTTAAAATGAGTAATTGGAAAATTCTGATTTACGAATTAAGTATGCGTACCTGTATCGGTTTGTTAAACATGTACATACATACATACATTCGTTTCGAATGCTCAGAGAAAATTTCAAACATTTAGTGGTTAATTAAAACAATAAATGAAATTTAATTTACTATTTTAAAAATATATTTGATGCTCCACGCTTAGAGATGTGCATGATATATTTAGATAAAATAATAAAAATCTGTAGTTTATGGCCTGGTATGCATCATCGTTGATGTTAGTGACGGCCGCGGATAGTCCTTTGCACAGAGTATTTTTCCGCACAGTTTTATACGGATGCAACGCGACGCTTATGATATGAATGGTTGTGAATGTCTGCCTGCCTGCCTGCATGTTTGCTTGGAGGCCGTGGAAGTCGTTCATCATCAGACGAGCGAAATGCCTCGTGCTACATTGGACAATAACCACGCGCGGAATACATGAGGCGCGTTTATTGAATTTCACCACAATACAATCATTGTTGTTTGGATCAAGCATTCTAATTTACTTATCGTGTATCATTACTTTTACTGGATGGTACATACATACTGGGTGAATAAATACATTTTGGAATAAATGTTTCCTTAAAACCTTATTAAATGTCCGCATAGAATTAAAAAACAAACAAACAATATTACTACGAGTACATACATATGTATGTATGTATATATGTATGTACATATGCAGCTATACTCTGCAATGCGGTTGTAATTTTTATTTTTGGAACGGTTTTCAACACAACAAAAATCTATTTCAATCTTTCCTCACTTTAACAAGTTACATATACATATATAGTAAAAAGAATCTTTTTGTAAGAAAATTGTAGAAGCAAAATGTATAGTTATTCCACTGTATACGGACGCTGAATATTATCTAGATATATCATATTTCCACTTGGTGTTTGCTTTGATTTATTTTCACTATGATTGAAATGCATTTTCATATGTGTGTGTGTGTGGAAGGAATAGGATTACTAATATTTGAATTGGCAATATAAATGTTTTTCATCTCTATAGAAAGTCTAAAGAAAATTGGGTCACGAAAGTAATTTCAAATATCCTAAATTGACAATGAAATCCTATTTAATTTCAGAGTAATTTCAATGACCATGCATCTCTGGTGTCTGTTTACGGCATCCCTTTACCTACTCGGCGCAAGTTTCGTCGACACAGCACCGCTAACTAGTAGCAACCAGGGTAAGTCAACACATAATATTATTTTTATATATATAATTACTAATAATAATATTTGCATCGTAATAAATTGATTTGAATTCATAAAATAATTATTTCCAAATGCCTACAATTGTATATGCATACATACAACACATATATGTTACTTATAACAATATGAAATTAATTTCACGCGTATGTATGTATGCATGTAAGGTGTACCACCGTTCAGTTGAATTATATAGTATATCACACAGAAATACACATTGCTGCGAACGTTGACAAGTTGTTATAATTCACTCGACGTTATACCTCCTTCTACCGTATACTAGTTGGTTCTTTGCGGTTAGAGCACACTGTATCATAGTCTACAAAGTAGGCCAAAAGTTAGACGGATTTGCAAGACACTTCCAAGGTGTTATAATTTCATTTCCTTCGCTGCTAACACGGAGATATAATACCGCTGTCAAACGGCGGAGGTCTTTCCAAAATGAATTACTGAACTTTGATTCCGAAGAGCACCACAATTTCATTACAAACGCGGTGCCGTACGAACAAAAGCATTCACAAAAAAACCCTATTTTTAATTACAATTTTCGAAAAACATTTGCGAAAAAAAAAACGTTTTGTAATAATATGAAAATCTACACTATACACAGTGTGAGTTTCCAACAAAAATACTTACATACTCGTATATGTGCGATGTTTATTTGGGTCAATAATATAGCAGTGTGTAAATATAATAAAAATGCCATTACGTACGTTTAATAGATACCTGAAAATTCGTTTATTACGTGCCTGGCATGGTGCAGTGGTAGCCCTCGTATAGTTTATTTGAAACGAAAACATTTCATTTGTTTTTCATCGTTTGGCGCGCTGCACAGTATATTCGCTTATCGCCAAAGAGAGCTCATGTTCGCGAAATATTTTCCACCTACATACATGAACGAACAAAATTGGATTTCTATTCGCACCGTTTGAGGGGTACGTACATTCAATATATTGGATTCAATTCAAAAATTAGGATTCCTTCAGGACATTTCCAATGATCACAATGTTACTGTTGTGTGCACTACCAAGCTTACCTTTTATGAAAGAAACATTTTTATAGAATTATTTTGTGGACGTTCAGAATATAACATTTAATTAAATAAGTTTCTTGAAAATCAATTTATAAAATGAAATTAATATGAGAAAAAAGCACATTTAATAATTAAAAAACTTTTCGTTTAATATGCATTACATAGTTATTCGTATAATAACTTAAATGCAGATATAAAACTAACTATATAATACATCACAAAAGAAATAAATATTTCACAACTTTTGGAATTTTCTTTTGAATCTATTCGTTTTATATCTTAACGACGTATTATATAAGCGCTGAAATCAATAGAATCCACAGAATATATATTTTAAACTAAATCCAATTCTCTAAATCGTATGAAACCTTATTGCAAACGATTGCTACTGCAGTTTCCTGCTTTGCTATTTATAAGTTAACCTTAAAACGTAGCGTTTATCGCAATTTTTTAATAGATGATTTCAGTCACACGAACCCTGATTTTTTTCTGTTTTTTATGGTCATGCGTCAGAATATTGCGTCAGCTAGTTTATTGGCATCGTATGTCGCCTCGCATTTTTCTAATAAGCAGAGGGGTGCCAACTCCTGCCTTGTCGCCTATAAAAGCTCACAGACTTAAAAAAAACCGTCTATATTGGAAGTCAACAAATTAACTTTCAACAAGAATCCATAATTTTTTGCAGTGTCCCTTGTTATAAACTGTCGGAACAACTCTCTCGCGCCCTCCACCAATTTCAGTTATATAACAAAAACCATAGAAATATCTTTTAAAAGTTCAAACAAAATACCGCAAATTGTATATGAATGGTTTGGTTGCTGTAGCATACAATTGTAGTGCAATTACAATGGGAATGTTGTAATTTGATTATTCCAAAATCTTCTGGTCAAAGTCAACGCTAATTATTGGTGTGTATGTACGTGTTAGTGATGATGCGTATGGAATTTCAAAGCGTACCAACAGGGTTGCATCTTCGTATCGGTTATATTCGGTTCGCCTTCATTCCACGAACAATGATGGTTTTGTCAGTGCTTGGTTAATACATAATTCAAAAGATGCCTTGTGCCGGTGACATGGACCGTTGTTATATATGTATGTACCAACGTATATTCTTGTGATGAAAGCCGACTCCTCAACCATCCAACGAGAGGAGAATTACGTTTCATCAGAATGTCTGCCATCATGTCACACTCAATACTTTGTCGATCACAGTGTCCTAATATGAAACAAAACGATTGAATGCAAATTGGCCAAATGCGCCAGAGTGATGCATCCAATCTGCAATGAAATGCAATTGCTGTTTTATTAAGTATACGTGATTTATTTCAACATATTTGGTGAACCCTTATATCACACTTATTAACTTCGTAAATCGAAGTTGTTTGGTTAGAAATAAATCTATTAGTAAAATTGGACCGATTAATATCGTTTTGGAATTGGATGGAAAATTGAAAGTTCTGCTTCAGAGCACACAAAATGCCAGATAATCCTGATCGGATGAAATTTGCTATTAAAGTGCTTAAACGGATAATGAAAGGTCGTCCATGTTACCTTAACGGGTTGTCCATATCCAATATTATTGAACTAACGGAGAATTTATGTAAGATCACCAAAGGTCGCGACTAAATAATTAAATTTGTGAGATTATACATCATATCTCTTCCCACCAAATGGAGTAGCAGATTTTTCTTTAACAATGTTTCGTCATGCAATTTGTGTACATTTGTGTAAAAAGGAAATTAAATTATTTTTATTTACACTTATTAATAATACATATAGTCTCGAAATAAACTAAAGTAATTGCTATGTTTAAGAACTAATATTATTTAACTGGTATATAAATGTCAAAAGTATAATTTATATTTGATGATTGGGTATGTGTGTGTAAAAAGTAACGCCTTCCGAGTTTAGTGAATTAAATTCACTGCGCGTACAACTTCTCTCGCATTATTAAATAATACGTTTGTACATACCATAGGTTAAGGGTGTGCAGATGGATAAAGTAACAATACACATCGTTATAATTTAATCGAATGAAATGCTGACTAATGAACGAATAGCTTCGTTACTGTCCGAATCAATAATATAAATACGCATTAAACAAATTTTACAAACTTGTATTTAAAAAAAAAAAAACCATGACAATACATTAAAACCATGGTTTTTATTGTCCCATTTGAATTATCAAATTCAATAGAAACAAAATATGTTAGTTAAAACAAATGAGTTATTTTTGTTTTAATCTCGTTCATGCAGTTATAGCGATGTTTTATTTAAATAAAACCGTTTTTCTAAACGCAAATGGTAATTTCTTTAAATCGCATATTCATTAGAACGGTCTGAACATCCTTGTTGGTCCCTAGGCACGAAATCATATGATCTCTTCATTTACCCTACTGCCTTATTAATCTGTTTTAAACCAGGGCCGTGTCCTCTAGCGACTCAAGTATATTTTGGTAGCATATAGTAATACATTCTCTTATTGCTTTGAATTTATTATTCCACCTACATCGTTGACGATTCCAGCTCGATAACAAAACAATTTGATCCAGTTTAGTTTTAATCCAATTCAAACTTAGGCATCATTACTCATTATTATTTCAAATTCTACACAAATACAGTATAGATATATATTTGAATATTCTAAATATGATTTAAATTAGTGAAGCACTTCCTTTACTTTGTTTGAGTTGACACGTATTCGGTCGCGAAATAAGCGTAACCATAGGAACTATATCGAATCTACCTTGATAACTTGTTGAAAGTTTAAATTGAAATAGCATGGTGAAATAAACAATAATAATTAGATTTATTTTGATGTGGTTCTCACGAGAAATGTATGTAACATGGGTGTAGACTTCGCGATATGATCACACGTAACATACGAGTACATGGGTAGTTAGTTAGATCAAAAAGATTATAAATGCTGCAGTTCGCGTTTGCCTTTTCGGCTCATCAAAAGTATGTCTGTAGGTATGTAGGGAAAATATCAAAGGAATTGATGTGTACTTTTCAAAATTGCATTATCATATCTGCACAAGGCCCAAAAGTTTAATCAAGACCTCGGAACTTAGCGTTTGTTCTATGATGGAGCCGAAAAGGATCAAGGGTCGGCCGGAAATTTTCGGGAAGATGCTGGTTTTACTGACGCTTAAGTTTTAGAACTATTTTAATTTTGAATGAAGCATCAACGGAATGTCGTATACATAAAACTTTCAATGACCAAAGAAAATGGCCCTTTGTTAATATTGCAATTATTTGCTATTACACACACACACACACACATAAACAAATTTGAGTTGAAAGTTAAGAATTTTCGGCAACTCCACCATTTAGCTACTTAAATTCTAGTTCTTCAAGGTATTAAATAATCTATACGAGATCCTGCGGTGAACTAAGTTTCAGTACTTAGAAGTCCCTACGTACTACTTCCCCGTTACTTTAATACGGAACGGTGTGGCTTTTCAAGAAGTATCTCCAACGTATAGTTTCGTTCGTCTTTAAAGATTTTCTATTACACATGCTTAATTAAGATTGCCAATACAGACAGTACGCTAAGAGAGCTTATGCCTTTGAAATCTTAGATATTAAATTATATGAAATGATATCAATGAAGCATTACAACTTTTTTACTATCCATCATTGAAGCTGGATTTATATTACGAGTATATTAGCCGATTTATATATCTATATAAATGAACATAAATAGATGTAAAAATTATATATCGTTTTTGATGTATGATTTTACATTTTTAATAAAATTACTCAATTTTCAACGTAACTTAGAGATTACATCTAAATTTCCACATCCAGTCCGTGTCCTCAACATTTTGCATCCGGCATAATATTCAACGTCTGTACGATCGTGCAATTAAGAAAAATTAAAAGTACGCGCCGGGTAGAAGTGAATTATTTAAGAAGTCTAATTAACTGCTGTAAAATCTATTTTTGTGTAATCTGCAAAAGTATATATTTTTCATTTAAAATTGTCTTACGAAATATACGAATAAAGTTTGGAGGAGAATATGTAAATGTCGTTGTGTGGAAATCATTGAAAGGTCACTGGTTTTGGGTGTACTCGTACCAACTAAAACGTGTAACTGATAACAAACCAGACAGAAATTAATTTTGTTATCTTAAGCTTCATGAATCTAAGCGGTGCTCATGAAATCAAGAAGCTTATGATTTCGTTATAAAACAAGCGTTGTGCGAATTAATTCTCACAGCTCAACGATGGACGAGAACGAGATATGTCTATACTACCTAAAAACGTGTCAATTGGAATGCAACCCTTAATCCGCAAATATTTACCTGTGGCCTAGTGTCAATTCGTAACGTAATAATTATATAAGATGGACTGGATGTTCTGAAACAAATAAATAAAATGAATTAGTTTAATAAATGTTTTATAAACTTTCCTATTTGGGACGGAACGAAACGAGATATTTAATTAAATAAAAATATGAAACATTTTCACATTCACATTCACACAGTTGTTAACTGATGAATATAAATTAGCGTGATATTTATTAGTTTTAGTAAGTTTGACTGTTAATCTGTTGGTGTCCATGTTCGCGTGTTCAGTAATAAATTTAAAGTGTAGCACTAGCCTATCTGCGTATAAAGGATAGCCGTGTAGAGTGCTCTGCAATTTGTCACCCAGACCCTTAGCTTTTCATGGAAAATATATAGGCTATTGTATCTGTGTGTGCGTGTGATTGTGCACACACACACACACACGTTTGAAACACCCACTCAATATTATATACATATGCTTCCCACGTACTGCGAATATAAGAACAAAAAGAAATGAAAAATATCCGAAAATAAAATCTTGGAGATTTTCTGAAACTTTTATTGATGTAAACATTTTTTATATATATATATATATACAGTCAAAACAAAACCTAATTAGGCAATTTCTTTTTAAACAACATAATGTGTGTTTTTGACTTTTATATCAATTGGAACGGATGTCACATGTAGGTTTGCTTTTAATTTACGCAAATTTTGATGTAAACATTTATCGAAATTTCGTTCAACATAAAGCAAATTTAGAATTTCGTTAAATTACCTTTTAAACCATTTTCAGTTTACTAACACATAATTCTAGACGATGAATTTTGTTGCCAAGCCAGACAAATAAAATAAAATCGGCTACATTAAAAGTAAATAAAAATTTCAGTAATGAAAGATAAATAACGATGCGAAGCTACCGCCAATTCTTTGTTTATTTTTTCAACGTATTATTGCCATAGTCACAGTCAGTTCCAAACTTCCGGTTCCATTGCATTGTGTAAAAATGAATTTCCATTTTCGTGTGTAACTCTTCGCTTCTATAAACTTCCGCATTTATTTTATATTTATAAACAAATGAAATTACTGGAAACTACCAGTGTTCCAAGATCATTAATTAAATATTTTTATAAAATTTTATCGTGTCTCTTTTCATACACTATTCCATTTCCATTTATGCATGTAGGTATGCCTGTGTGAGTAAAAGACGGAATTCTGTTATGCATATTCAAGTAAGGAATTGTGACTTCTCGCAGACGGGTTCGCATTTAAGATATTTCTCTGTTTAGACTTTCGGATGCTACGTATGTATATGTCCGTTGTAATAATAGGCAAGTTTCCCAAGGCACTCACTCCCGTGTATTGGCATATCCAGGGTGGAAACAACGGCATAGCAATCGTTCGAGACCCGTCACGTAGTCTTGCGAATTAAATTATTCCACTAGGGTAATTTGGTTCGCACGTGTACCAAACGCAAACGATTACACCAGTGTCAGTCAAACAGCAACAACAATACTACGAGTACTATATTTGATTAATCTATAAATGTTAGATATATTTAGTCGATATCAAACATATTTGTTTGCCAATCCTCCGTTATATAAAATATGATAAAAAATAAATTATTACGTTAATTTGCGTTATAGTCCATAGTTTCTAAAAAGCGCGTGCAGTGCGTAAACTTTACTAACATTCATACTGTAATTCGATCGATATCTTCGCAGCTCCTCCACTGCTTGGTTGGTGGTGACATGGTTCACTGTCCCCTGTCGCAAAAACTCCAATTATTGTCGCGAAAACAAATTTAATTAATTTTTTCGCTGTGCAACTCAGTACATATTTAGTAAAGTAAAAAAAACTCCTTGTAATATTACGAACAGCATGAACGTTAACATTCCTCAAATCTTTAATGAATGTTTCGCGCACAACACATGTATGATCGTTATAAGAATATTCGCGATTTAAAATATTACCAAATTTATGGTATCCAAGTCGTAAATTTCGGTCGTAAGAACGTCGGTATAACGCCGTTGTGGATTTAGATATGGTCGTATTTATATATCAGTATTTATCACCTTGGTTACGCCATGATCGTAAATATATATGATTTGAATTTAAATCATTTCAAATCCCAACGAAATTTCACGTACTCTTCTCGTGTTGTGCGATATTTAAAACGTTGATTAAGTTTATATTAAAACTCGATTTACAAGTCAAATGTAACATGTAACTGATATTAAAAAATATCTGGAGGCCGGAAAGTTTTAAGAAACCTGTCCAATATCTGTCGAGCATCTTTTTTATGAGATTACTCTAAAACTTTTCATTTTACGCCGGATAGAATATTTATTGATTCACTTGTGTATCTATTGTAAAATATAGTTTATTTGTATGCAACGAACATACATATGATGCTTGCATGTATGCGTGCACATGAAATGGTAGCATATTATTTGATGAATTATTTATTTATTTTATAAAAAATTAAATCTCGAAAAATAAACACAATAAATATGGAAATATTATTTAATTGTATCATGTGATTGCAGATTTAATTACAAAAAATATATAATATGTTAACAAAACGATATTCATAGTGTTCATTATATCAATGAAATGTGTGTTTAGTATATTATTATTATATTTAGATAGATAGCTATAATTTTATATTTTATTCCAAACCAATAAGTGTTACACATTTTAAAGTTTGTAATATATCTTTTATTCATAACAACCTTATGTAAAAGTATGTAAACTCCGTTTGCATTACAAATATAGACTTATAAATATTTTATAAAAAAGCACTAAAAGGATCACATCGATTTTGGCAACACACATGTTTTATTTATATACAATAATTTGTCTTTGTTTAACCTACTAAAATACATATTAATTATTTTTTTTTCAAACGATATTTCGCATATTCAGATAAATGTTCAAACGGAATTTAGATGTTTTATTCGAATTGACGGTTAGCGACAAATATGCATTGGTGTAATATTCCAATAACTTTAAAAGTTCAACCACCATCGGGACTGGGTGGAACAATCAATAGTTTTATACTACACAGCCAAACGTCAAAACTTAAATTTATGTTTGACTTTCATTCAAGCTGACTTTGATTTATTTACATGTATGTACGTATGTACATACATACTATTATATGTATTGATATCCATCAAAACATATATGTTTGAAATATACTTTTTTTTTTAATTCAATTCATCAATTCTCATAAAAAAATATCATTTTAAAAAATGACATACACGCATATTAACTTTGTAGTTGGACGATATGTCTGCCAGAATTTATGTACCTATGTATATTTAATATTCACTATTTGTGTAGTCAATATGCCGTTTGAACGAAAATTCTATTTGCGATTGCAATCAGTTTAATGTTTCTAAATAATAAAATATCTGCAATGTCTTGCACTGAAATTTAGGGAGAGAGAGAGAGGTCATTAAAAAAATAGTTAGACTCGATTCAGGGAAGCTCAAAAGGTGTATTTTCGTTAAAATCTCGAGAGCGAATTATTTTCATGATTGCATTACTAACTTCGTATAAGAAAGTAACAATGCCACAACAAAAATTTACATAAATCTTGTTGAAATTTGAAACACGTTTTTCATCGTGTTTTTCACCACCAGATGAAGCGGAGAGTGCTATATATTCAATAGCTCCAGTAACTTAGTTAAAATTGAAAGTTGAAATAATTGAGTGCAATTTGAGCGAAGAGATATATATTTCTGATATACATATGCTAGTTAACAAGCATATGAAACGAATGAAAATCAGGTAAATGATGAGCGTTTGAAAATATCTTCATAAAAACTTGCACTTTGTCGCACAAGTAATGAACTGCATAGTTAAAATACAAAATAATAACCAGCGCTTTTCAATTTCCGTTGTGCTTAAAACAAAAAAAAAGTTTACAAGAAGAAATTAATTTTTTTAGATAGCTAATTACAAAACAAGCTGTCATATAAATCTACTTATAATAAAAATATATCACCCTCTCGGGGTGTTTTCAGCGTTATAAAAAGTGTAATATCCATTAATATTTATTATACTTTTAGGAAAACGGTTCTTAAAACATAGGGTAGCTTTTACTTTAACTTTTTATTAACCTTTAATTAAGAATATAAAATGAACGAAATATGCATTTGATGCGAATAGACTAGAAGTTACATATGTGTGGTACGAGTATATTATATTTAGACATTTAAATTAGCTACACTTGTGTGAATAATAGACATTTACAATAATTAATGCCAAAACATATCAAAATTAATTCGAATACAATAATTAAGTCAATTAGTGTTGGCTTGCTCATTCACAGTAACAAACTACATATGTATATATGTACTGACAACAAAATTAAAGCCAATCGATGTTCACTAAATAAACAAGTACCTACCAAATGATAAACCAGTACATCTAACTGTGCACCTATATATGTATGTACGTACGTCAAAATATCCATTCCTGCACAGATAATAATTGTATATTATCAAGAGAGTTATGGCATATTGTATATTTCGAACAATTACCTTTAGGGCCACAACCCGAAAGGACATATACCAATTTGTATCAAGAATAATCCAATTTATACTATATACGGAGAACATTGTTTAGCAATAAATAATATGTACACACGCATATAGTTACTAATAAAGGATGCTTTAAAAATATCTTTTTAACTGGTTTATAGTTTAGCTGTGGATAGTATGTACATACATACCTACATTTATTAGCTCTAATATTTACCGAGTGGCATTCTATTTTCGTCTGAATAAGTATTTACTTAAGTGAACTGTTCTGTTTAAGCTAATTACGAGCCTCGGTTTTGTTTACTGAATGTTCAATTTAGTGAACTGAATCTGATAACATACCATAAGATCCTCTTCCGCTTAAGAGCGCCGTCATTTCATCCGCCGGTAAATATAATCAAATAATGTTACGCTGGCATTCATCATCAAAAAATATGACACTATTTATTTAATAATAGATTTTTATTAAGGGTTTATCGTAACACGTAAAACAAAAATATTATCAAAATATATAACTTGTTCAATTTTCCACTCTATTTTGAAAATTATTCATACAAAACATTTATTTGTTCCAGAATTATTCCACAGAGGTTTTGGTGAATCAGAGGTAAGTTTTATTTTGTTGTTGCTTAAAGAATAGTAAATAAGTGTAAACCATATAAATGAGAACATAATCGCCAGCTTAAGTTTTTAACTTAACGGAACACGACATCGGGCTTGTAACCTTTCACACTGTGACAGCAGGAACCGAGCATCAGAAATCCGACAATAATTGAACTGCTGGCAGGAAAGTGACAGACAAACGCCTTACGTTGTTTCACCCACTGATTCGCCACATGACACTCTTTTAATGGAACTTAAATGGAGTTCGGAATATCGATCAAGCACTCAATTTAGCACAAGTTACAAAAATTAGGTCATTCACTTCATTACTAATGGATACATATAAAATGTACGATTGTGTTGAAGTTTTAAAAGAATAATTTTGAAATTTGAAAATCCGTAAAATAATCATTTTGTTCTCATGCCGTATCGTTTTCTTTTGTTTTCTAAGAGTAATTACGCTTCTTACACCCCAAGGAGTCGATTACATTTATTGAATTTTCATTTCAGGATAGCAGTGTACAAGAACTTGAAAATCTGAAGCACTCGTTGGGTAAGTTTTTTTTAATTATTAAATTAGTGTGTTATTTTTCGAGGAAGCTGTAAAAATAAAATCAACTCAGTATTTATCCAACAAATAATCCTATAACGTGAAGTGGCGCACTTGTAGCACTTAAAGCTTTTACTTTCTTATACGAAGTAATAAGTTAGTATTACAATCATGAAAAAGTTTGATCTCGAGATTTTATATAGTATACTGTTTGTTATATTCTTTTGAACAATTCAAATGTTATATTTGAATATCCCTGTTATCTAAACAAAATGTGTGTACGAATATTCCGGGCAAGCCATTGGGAATATTTGTAAACTTACTTTTATAACTTCATTAAAAAGTGTCACTGTATATAATACAAGAGATACAGTTTCTAAGTGATCCAAGAACAAAATAGACGTACTTCTTTATTATTTTGTTTACTGAACTGATAAACTTCAAAAAGGAATTGAAACAGAAATAATATAGAAAATAGAAATAATAAAATACGTAAGAATTGCTTCGATATGACGATGCTTCCACTCAACAGATTTTTACAAAAGCAACAAATATATAAATAAAACAAGCACAATCACTTTATTACGATTCGTTATGAACTCCATCTCCATATTTCTGCTACCTTTTAGAATAGCACATTAAAATAGACATGGAGAATAATAATTTATATATTAAAGTTTACCTCATATACCTGTACGTATGTATGTGTGTATATACGTCATACGCCAACGAAGTTGAGTGCAAATATAATTATTTATAAAAGCTCTTCACATTGGCACTGTAAGTGGTGTGCAAGCTAACGTGATTATCGAGAATCGATTTCCGATATTTCGCCAAGTTTAAATTAACCATAACCATTAATTCAATTACAATTTGTATTTTTAGATAAACTTCTATCTTTATAAATTGACCATACGTCGTATGTCCCTTATGTATTCATAACATCTAATAATTGGATGAAATTATTCTATTCACTAGGCAAAACTCTAGCGCTTATCAAATCCCAATCAATTGAGTTCAATTCGGGACCGAATGGGCACAAAAATCTGCATGCAAACATCAAAGAAGAAGGTAATTTCATTTCATTTTGTTTCGAATCGAAAATACATTTTTAATTAGCAAACAAATAAATCCCTTCTTAGAAAATCTCGTTTACCTGTGGTTTCATTTAACGAAACTATTATCACTCTGCAAATTTAATTAAGTGTACCGTCAGTTTAATAGCGAAAATGAAATTAATATTAAAACAAAGATATACGAAGTTGTTTGTGTTGTTATAATTTAAATTCCCTCTATTTATATGGTAATATTCATATTAAATACTATACTTAAAAAATATTAACAACTTCCAAGCAAGTCTATAAATTCTAAATAACTCTATCGTTGTAATGAAAATCTGTACATCTTTTAAATATTTAGTTTCACGAATGAATTCACCTATTTTGGATTTACAGATTCTCGTTACAGATCTATATCGCACTGTTAGACATATAAATTGTGTGGTTCACTCACATTTGAAATTAGGATATGAATGGTTAGTGACATACGTCACCACCAATAACTGTGACCTGGGCAACACTTTTATATAAAATATGCTTCGCTCATATTGCAACTTAAATATTTCAGAACCACGCGAGACTACATATAGCGTACACTTATTTTTTTATTCGCAATTCTTTTTCTACCTACACAGTTTTAAATGCACCATGAATATTATTCAGCGAGCTAAGCGACTAAATAAAAATTTTATTGACCAATAGTAATTAAATATTATACGTAATACAAAATTAGGCGTAATTTAACAAATATGATATTCTGGCGACTGAACAATTTTGTAAAGCAGTGTAAACAGTATTTTGCATGGTGATACGAAAAGCGTAGCGACACTTGTAATCTGCCTCCGTTGTTTACATTTTTTTTTTGTTTAACCCAACCGTCCATTGCGCCCCAAGCGCATAAAAGGAATACGCGCTGACGTTTCCGTGTTATTGCTATTATCAAGTAAATAAACAACGCTGCAAAACAAACAACTTATAAATATAATATAATCGCGCATTTAAAGCGTCGCGTCGGATGGAAACTTACAGAGACGAGATTAATAATTCAAATTCATTATATTTTGTTCGATATGTTCGTCAATTGACAGTTGTTCCCTAATTTCGAATAATTTTAGTGGATTCCGATAACCAGTTGATAGCAAAAATACACCAGCATGTAGAGAGCGATGCAGTTGCAAAAGATGCTAAAACCCGAATAGAAACAGCAATTGATGTGCCGGCGAAAAATATTCATCATACAATCACGGAAGAATCCGGTCAGACTCCTGTGATTACAGAGAATGGTAATCGAAGAGCTATCAGTCCGGATATAAATCAAGATATTAATAATATGGTAAGTCAAATTCGAAATGTTCGATTTCTATAATAAATATGTTCGATGTAAAGGTTTGAAGATTTTAGAAGGGTATACATTGAAAATAGGTTTTGTGCGGCGGTTGCTATTGTATAGAATATTGCTTTGCTGGAATTTTATATTCATCGCGATTTACAGTTGCAATCATTCAAAAATATCGTTTATTTTATTTAAGAAATACGTTCGTCTTTAAATGAAATTTCAGAAACCGTTTAAATATTAGTTTTTAATTAAGTCTTGCTTATACAAATATCACATCGATATATCGTGCATAATAATTAGTTCCGTAATTGCTATTTTATAGAATATTTGCGGGACAAAATATATTTCGGGATATAATGGAAAATAAACTATCAATGATATACGCGAAACCCAATAACGTCCATTATATTCGTAATTACAGATTTTTTAATCGGATTAAAACCGAACCACGCATAATTTATTTTAGAGGACAATGGTGACATATTCATAGACGCTATTTCAGTCAAGGAGTACTATATTAAAGTAAAAATGAAAATTTGGATCTTATTTAATCTAGAATTATATTATTAAAGTATGTAATGTCAGCAAATTAGACGCGCACGTATACAATAGTGTTTAACGCCGTCTGCTGTATTACCACTATTGTATACATGTATGTATGTAGCAGGCGTGTGGAACATAAATTACAAACGTTTGTTTGCGTTGTTGAACAACTTGAGTCAACATTCATATTTAATGTTTAACACTGGCAATCGTAATATAGCGAGTGTTGTAGTACCAAACAACGTTCTCATACATTTGTCTTTTGAATTTAAATAACGCGTCAATTTAAGTTTTCGCTCCAAATCCAGATTAATGCTATTCAAATAAAACATATGCCATAATACGGGATATCCAAATGTGAATATAAATACTTTCAGGTTAACAAATACAGTTCGTATTCCGGAGTACAATACTCGCCATTGGACATGGCGGAGTACGTATTTTGGACTGGGGATGAAAAAGGAGTGACCATGGCTATTGAGGAATTTCTTCAAGAAGGACTTGTAAGAATGTTATACGTAGTATATATATTAAATATCGCTAATCTTATATTAATTATCACTCACGTAGATGACCCGCGAAGAAGCTATACAATTTTTACAAGAAATTAAGTACAGTTTAGATTATTTACAAACCCATTACTCTCAGCAAGGAATTTACGCGCAGGACCACACTAAAGTATGTTACTATTTGCTCTAATTAGTGGATCGTTTTCTAACAAACCATATATTTAATATTAGGACAAACCCAATACAATCAATAAATACGTACATTTAAATAAACCCCAATCTAAAGTGGACTCAAACAAAAATATCCAGTATGATTTGAACCAATTGCGAACCGATATGAGCAAAAAGAGTCTAGTAAATGACAATTTAGGTAAGCACTATATATAAAATATATTTAAAGAGATTTCGTCACATACATTTTAATAGATTTAGATCTAGCAAAGAGTGAAACGACAGAGGAAGATTATGAAGAGCTTCTAGAAAAATTACGCGTCGCCGATTTTTTGTACACTGAATACTCTTTAGAAGAAGTGATTTATCAGTTATCGAAAATCATGTTTATCCAGTCGTTAACCAGAGGCAGCGCCGAAGCTCAAGTGGCGCTACAAAAATTTACAAACTTCCTCGAAACTGAAGCTGAAGAAGGTCATATCTCCAGGGCTTTAGAGAAGAAAGTGCTGGGTTCGTTGATTTAACGAAAATTTACAAAAATATTGTTTAATTGAATTTGATTTGACAGACGTTTTAATAGCTGCCCTTACTGACACGTTAACCGAGCATCCAGAATTAGTGCAGGCTGCGCGTGATGGTCTAGGGGGCGGCTCGATCATACCGGATGGCAATAGACTTTTGCGCAAATTACTCAAACTTGGCACGCTGGACAACGCGACTATTAAGGCTGCGCTCGCATCCTATAAGGATCAGAGTAGTTTAACTGCGCAGCAAGACGTGCCGAATTCGAAAATTACTCCGATTGGTTTTGGTAAATATAAAACACCATAAATATACATCATACGATTGAAATATAAATAATATATTAACTATAAATGTTATATTAAGTTTGTATGAGAAAAATTATATTATCGAGCGTTGTATTCTAGAGTTTAATAAAATGATTATTGTTTATTTATGTTACACTGTAAAACAATTGTATACATTTATCACTCATGCAATTTTACTTGTAGTTACTAGAGTGCCTAGATATATAAGAGTGTGGACAATAGCTTCCCAGCCTGTGATTGGCGCCGCCATAGTTTGTCTAAATGATCAAACGAAATGCATTGCGTTATATGGAACGTGCGGCTCATATTTTCTTATACTCTTTAAATCTAAAGGACCAGATACGATAATAGCACCCCGTATTTTTTGTTATTCCTGAATAAATTCTGCGTATTTCATTCCGCGACAGCATAGGTCTATCTATTATAGAAACATTTATACTAAATTCCAAACATTTCACGGGCTAATATAACTATTTGTGCTCTATACTTGAAAGTCTATTAGTGTTATACATTTCGCGAATCTCTTAAAATAAACACTGTTTATTATGCTTATTACATTTATTAATTCAAACTGTGTATTTTAAAATTATGTTTATACCGTAATATTTGAGCGCGAAATGTTTCGACTTTTGTATAAATGTTTCTATAAAAGATAGACATATGCTGTCGCGGAATAAAATACGCAGAATTTATTCAGGAATAACATAAAAAATACGGAGTGCAATTATCTTATCTGGTCCTTTAGATTTAAAGAGTATAAGAAAATATGAGCCGCGCACTCCATATAACGCAATGCATTTCATTTGAACATTTAGACAAACTATGGCGGCGACCAATCACAGGCGGGGAACCCGCGCTCTATGCTTTAGATAGGGACTGCTCGTCGATTGTCCACACTCTTATATATCTACTCACTCTAGTAGTTACCAGTAAAGTGAAATAACTTTAAATGTTATTTTATATTTTTACAGTGTAGATTATAACATCAGGGTTGCTTGCAGTGTTCGAGTAGTGAATGTTTTTATTTAAATCCAGTTACTTTAACAAAGTATCAATTTGATATAAATATATAATACAACACGTTGTGTATCACTTTGATGCACAGTTGGAGGATTCTTTCAAATTACATTTCGATCCAATTGCAACAATTTGATGCACGATTAATGAAGCATATGTTGCAATTTACAATAGAATGCAATGAAATGGCTCGAATCCTGCAGATATGTACATACAAAACAAAATAAATTATTATTTAAAAATATATATATACTTTATTAATCCAATTCTACAACAACAGGTGCGTCATCTTCATCGTCTTCAACAGTGAAATCCCAATTATACGTATTTGATATATGATCTTTAAACCTGTAAATTTTCGTTTTTAACCGACCATCCACCGAACTATCTTGAACGGTTCGGAAAAATTGTTTTAGCTTCACGTAAGCGAAATTATTATTAGCGACAATGTCCGCTAGGAATTCTTCAGGTATTTCTTTTAACTGTGGTTCGAGAATCGTTGTGAATAAATCGTAAATAATACGGTGCTTTATAATTGCTAAATCGCACGAACATAAAAGTCCTATTAACGACTTCCAATGTTCGAACGATTCTAAACTATGACCGACAAGGAAACATACATATGCGAATTGTATTTCACCAATGAAATACGTTGTACTAGAAAAAAAATTTAAAAGTCAGACATCTCATACATATCCTTCATATTTCGCAATAATATACATACTTTTTATATCTAGTCAACATTGTATTTAAAACATAAGTGGAATCTAGGGAATGTTTTGTTATTTCTGCGGGCGTTGCCCCTTCGGGGTAATTTAATTCCGGAAATTTCGTAAACCGTAATTCAGTACCTTTCATAGGTTTCAAATCAGGCAAAAGTTCATCTCCTGAATCATCCGATCCTAGTTTGCGCCGCCTTTTATTAGTTATTAGAGGTAAACTATTACTACTCGTACTGGGTTGACTTTCATCTTTAATTACGTTTCCTCTAGGTCGATCCGCGTCGTTACAACTCATCAAAATCATCGCAGAACGTATATAACCTGATTTCGGTACTAAATCTCTCATAAGTTCATCTAAAATATAAATAAAGTACAAAGCGAATGTGCGAATAACATTCTAAGATATAATTTTATCGATTTCCAAAACAGAAATATTACCTGTAATATGATCAGTTAAACTTAACCATTTTTCATGAATATCGTATGGATAAGGCCCCAAAAAGCGATCCAATTGCACCAAATTTTCTTTTAATTTAACGACCTCAGCGTTCTTAACAGTTTCCTCGCTTATATCCTCCGTTTTGCAGTCATACATTTTTACAACGAATTCCGCCAGTTTAAAGTTATAAAAAAATCCTGACCGAGGCGCTAAATTGCCAGTGTTACTTACGGCACTGTAATGTACAAAGTGCAAACCCGGTGGAATCATTTTGAAACCACGAAATTTATCATCCGTATTCCATACTTTCATATCAATACCGAACTCTGTTCCTTTCGGAACGCCTAATATTACTAGGGTTGCCCCTTCGAAAAATAACGACTTTGCTGTTTCGGGGTCCATAGTTTTTGAATCTAAATTCATTTTACTTTGCATAAACAATCGTACGATACCCATACAAAGTGCCTAATATTTATGGTTATGTTTATATACAGAAAATAGGGTTATTATTAATTTTTTAATGCAAATATTCAATTATTTCGTTTTAATGCTAGTGAATTCGCTCTGTCATTAATATAATAATTATTTATTTATGTTTACAAAAGCATATTAAGTTTAACAATTTATTTTCGAATATTATCTTAAAAGACCATGGCCAGCTAGATTAATAAAGGTGTAACCTATATTACTAAATAAAATATTAATTTTATTTATTATATGCCAATAAATATAAAATTGAATGAAAAGTGTATTATTGTATTGATTTTTATGTTTTAATATTTATATAGTATGAATGTTTAGAAAATGAACAAATATATATTGTAAGTTATCATGTACGTATACAACATTTATTAGGTAGCCTTTTTTTCATTCAAATACATAAATTAAAATAATAAAACAACAAATTAACTAGTAATCACCTTGGTTGCATCACTTTCATCCTCAATAATTCCATCCTCCGCACTATTGATTAGTTTCGATTCAACTAAACCATGATCATCAGCTAGAGCTAAAATCTCACAAATAAGAGGCGACTCGACACCGAGAACATATTCACAATATTTCGGCTCTAGCAGATACAACGAAACAGCGCCCAAATTTAAAGAATTCTCTAAACATTTCAATTTAACAACAGTTTGCCGCGGCTTTCCCGTCTTATCGCAAGTCGTCCCGCCCGAATAAAAATGCGATAATTGTTTGCGTTGCGCGACCGGTTTCGGTCGCTTCTGCGGATTCCTACCGATCCACTCCAAGTGCTTCACCAAATCAAAGTTACCTAAATTAATCGCTACTTTACTACCGTCCTTTTCAATGTGGTACTGCTCCACTGATTTGCCGTAACAGAATTCGTATTTCCACCAACCGCTTCCTCCGTGAAGGCAATTTTTGCCTGTAATTCATTTGATATTTAACATGCAATTGATATACATATATTTCATATTTATATATATATTAACCTGATAGAAAACTTTGAACTGGAGATAAATCCGCGGGTGTTTCTGGTGGGGGTTTCACGATGTCTTCACCGAAAACTTCTATTGGGTGAATTTCGACTCGAACATGCGATTCGCTATCCGGCTTTTTGTGTCTGAATTTGTAACTGTCGGCTTTCATTTCCAAGAGGGACCTTGGATTTTTCGGGGCGCCTTCCAATGGGTAACAGTTGATCAAATTATCGCCAGAGTCTTGTGGTTTATACTTCGGATGACTGCATAGTAACGGTGATAGAACAATGACTTCGTAGTTACAAGTGGAAGTTTCTTTTAATGAATACACTTCGTGTTTTCCATGCATGTAACACACGTATAGCACTTTGGTTGTTCGCGGTTCGTTATTTAAGTCGCATAAAGTGCCATTGATCATTTGAATTTCTAGATACGGTAAATTAATACCGTCGATTTTTTTAATGTTTTTTATTTTATGATCTTTGCCTTCGCTCTCTTCTTTTTTCATCTCATCCAGCAATTTCATGTAATGGTTTTTATCCCATCGTCCCAAATAGTATTCTTGTAATTTGAATTTTTTACCTTCCCTATCTTCGTGATATTGTCGAATGAATTTGCCGTGACAAATCTCGTAAGTCCAGTACGATTCCATGCGAAATGAGCACGAGCTCTGCGAAAACAACGGTGACAGCAACTCTAAAGGCAACGGCCCTTTATAACTATCCACATCACTGTTTTCTTTTTCCGAAATATTCGGAATCATACATTTATATTTTTCTTCATGGACAGACGTTACGATTATATGTTCTCCGCTAAGGTCTAAATCCTCCAAGGGATCACCGGCCCATTTAATATTAAATAAAACAGTATCATCAAAACCTTTGATGTCATGCCCTTCTACGAATACGAACGAGACACTTATCAAATAAACCAACAACATTTTTAATTATTTGTTGTTTTAATTCACTAGTTAAAAGGGCATTTTGACATAAACACATTCATCAGTTGCCACATCCACCCACCTTGGTTATGCGAAAATTATTATTGCATTATTCCTATGAATATCCATGCAGTTTATGATTATATATCGTTATTAATGTACATTTTACACAAAATTAAACACAATTGCGACATTTTAAGCGTTATTAAAATCTAGGTGATTTCTTTTTTCACATTGGCAACATTTATATCTTCTCAAGGATCAGTTGCTATATAGCAACTGATCTCATTCGTGTCTTGAAAGAACACTTTTTGAAATATTTGTGTTATTACAATTTAAAACTATCTTATAGTGAGATTTAAACATTTATACGAATAATGGTATGTAGTAAATTTAAATGTGTTCCAAATAACGAAAGCTTTATTAATAAAATAATACGATTCATTCATGTTAATGTAATTGGTTATTTATTAATATTGATCAGCCCTGTAAATAACACTGTAATAAACCACCTTAGATACTGAAACAATAGAATAGTCAAGTTTGAATAAGTTTTCATATGTGATCAATCAGATCGTAATATCAAAACTTGTGTATGTAGAATGATGGATATATATACTTTAATGTACGCTAGCAATTTTGGTAATATTAATTGGGATGATACAACAAATTAGTAAAAGATCGATGATTCGAGTTTTTGAGTCAGGGTGGTATATTTGCCAAAGAGAATTTATAATCCTTATTTGTATTCCTATTGAAGACAATTATTGATATTGTTTCAACATTTAACCCGCGAGGGTAAAAACATTAATAATTGATGCCAAAGTATAATTTAGCGAATATTATATTTTTTAATTGGACGCTTCTTTTAAATGAATGCTGAACGTTAATCAGTTATGTGTAAAGTTTTAATTAAAGATGTTGAAAAGTTTTTAAGAGGAAAAATGTTCGGCCTCTGTTAGAATCATTTAAAATTCTGACAACGTCGCGAAAATATATTTCGTTGGATTCGCATCACAAAGAACTGTGCAAATCATAAATGACGTTGAATTTCGATTCCACACCAATTTTTCGCAAAACTTACGACGCTTGCATATACAAACACGAATTTTTTACTTTCTTAATAAAAGTAATAAGTAAGTATTGTAATCATATGAAATCAATCAATCTCGAGATTTTGACGCAAATATCTCGTTTGTCCTTTCTTGAATCGAATTTTGGAAAGACGTCACTTTGTATATGTGTGTGTGTGTGAGAGAGAGAGAGAGAGAGAAAACGCTCTACAGTCTAAACTAGTAAAGTTATAATTGTGAAACTTAAAACTTAAAATTTATATATTTTAGTAAAAATAACAATAAAAATGAAAAATATTAATATTTGAAACATCTTATTTATATTGTTCTAGTTAAATAGGTATATGAGAGTATGTTTCATAAATTGTGTCAATACATCCAAATCAATTGAAATTTGACAATATAGAGAAGTGAAGAATTCTATTTGCTGGGATGTTTACAATTTCGTATGTCTTCTTCTTATTTGAACTGCAACATACAGCAGATATATTTTTTTTATACGTATACACCTACATATGCGTCTGTACGACGTGTCGCGACGTAGAACATGTTTTAAATTTGTTTTCACGTTAAAAAGTTGTCGAAGTTTCAATTAAAGCTGTTTTGAAGTTGACAGGTACCGCAAACACATAAGTAAGTAACTAGAGCAGTGAAGTTAAATAGCTTCGTGAATTTCGTCAACAATATCCACTTTAAGCTGATGTATGTATGTATGTATGGTGACACGCGTTCCAGCGTCTAAGTAGGTGAGATTGTTCGTTTGGGCAAGTTTGTAATGCTAATGCTAATCCGATTAAATTCTGGATTGATGTGTGGTTAGTTTCGTATTGATCTTTCTGAGTAGATAAGAATAGATTATGTGTAACAGCGACTTGCAGAAGCATCTGGGGCTGCCCAGACATTTAGACTTTAAGCTCGGGAACTTTTAAATATTGACAATCTTCGGAAGTATGGTGAAAGTTTTATTATGGAGTTTGTCTAAACGGATTTATTTTATACAAGTTTAAGTAGCAACTTAATATCTTTTTCAAATAATAACATTTCTCAGAAAACTAAGTCTTGCTTTGCGAAATATTTACATCTTTAATTTTTATTCTATTATTATATTACATTACATTCAGTGACTGGACCCTAAGAATTTAATTTCGATATGAAACAGGCTTGAGGCGCGGAATTATTTCTGTCGATACTGTTTAGGTACAAAGTTTCTGGGCTACATAATTCTGGTTGAAGTTGATAGTGCCGCTGCTAATATAAACTTAACACAGCGTGTCTGCAATCAAATTTAAAATTAAGTTTAGGAAGCTGATGTTTCGTTCCTAGAATCTTATTGCAAAACACACACACACACACTTTACTTAAATAGCTTTTACAGGCATCCATTTGATAACTCCATAGGTTCTTGTAAAATAATTGCCACTTAAATCATGGATCGAATTTAATTTAATGTAAAATGTCACTATACTTCAAGTAAGTGAGTCTATAAATGTTTTATAAAGCTTGAAAAAAAAAAAAAGTTTTATGGATTTTTTTTAAAGATTTTTGATAACACAATAAAAATTCACTTGTTGTTGTTTTTTCTAAAAAAGTTATCTGTAACGAAATACTCTTAAGTACGTCGGTGATTGAAAAACTTTGTGATGCGGTATAAGTGTTTAAATAAACCAATTTTGATAATGTGTTTTCCGTTTGCTGAAGATAAAAGGAAACTCCTTGTCAATTGAAAACAGCAAATTTAATAATATAAATCAGAAAACTTTCTATAGAAATTTCTATTACCATTTTTCATGGTTTATTAAATTAAAATTGATATAAAAACTTTTTTACGAAGTCAATTTCTCAAAGAAGAACTTTTGTGATTATATTCGTAAATGCGGTGTTATAGAATTACATTTAACGTACTACATACATACATATATGTATAGGCGTGTGTTTTGTTAAACTCGTAGCTATATTAATGTAATCCTTGGCGCGTGTCATTAAAATCAAAAAAACATATTTATTTGTTGTATGGATGCACGTTTCGGTTGCGCGTGTGCGGAGTACGTAAAATTGGCTCCGGACTCCGGTGCTCCGACGTCTGTACGAAGAATGCCGGAGCATTTTGCAAATAGTAGTGGTGCTGCTCAGTCGAATCTGTGAATAAACATAATTTAAACGAAAATAACGCGTTATTCTACATTCTAATTAAATTTTATCTATTATTATCGTTAAATTTATTATAAATTATAATACATTTATTTATATATTTTGTACGAAAAATCGAAATATTCTTTAACTCCTAATTTAATTTTAATCTGAAATTAAATCAACTAACTTAACTTTTACTTATTAAATAAATAAAGGAACTGAAATAAATGTTTTAAATATAAAAAATATATATATTTTATTTACCGTTATATAAATAAAAAGTGACTGTTATTATATAATGAGTGAAGAAATGAACGTAGTGCCTGAACACTGGTTGCAAGTGATCACGGGTATTTTACAAGGGTTGAACAGCTCGCGAGGCGATTTACAAAAACCGCATTTAAAACCGGCGTTTCACAACAACTATATATATTTTATATTTGTGTACGCGGTACTAGTGATCGTCGGGCTTATCGGCAACATTGGCATGCTTTACGATATTATCAGGCGTAAACTGTACAGAGATGCAACATTCAGTTTTTTAATCAATTTAGCAATCAGTGATATTTTAAAATGTATTTTTGTGCTGCCAATTACATTGGCGGTGCTGTTGATAGAAAACTGGGTTTTTGGACAGTTTTTGTGCTTCTTCTTACCGATGTTACAGGTATTTTAACATACCATAAATATTATTTGCTTTTTATTTACATACATACATACATATATCCACAACATAAAATAAACATCATTACATGATGTAAATTATGTAAACCAATATTCTCTGCGAACCCATCACAGAATCGGTGAATTATATTGATTCTGATCATATTATTATTAGAAAATGTTATTCATGTCATGTTGCATTAGCCCTCTACACTAATCAAAGCAAACAGTTTTTATTACGAATAAAACTGCAGCTAATTATCATAAAAATCTGGACACTATTTAAACATCAATCATTAAATTCTGCGACAGGTATCTTATGATTAGATTTAAATTAAAATATCAAATCAAATCGTTATTTATCACGAAAACTTTATTTATATATGTTACTGAAGCCAATGCCAGTTTTGTCAATAACATTTCTTAGAAATATAATCAATTTAGAATTACGCTTTAATACAATATGACACATCGGCTACTCGGCTAAGCTGCACAGAAGATTATTTGCCATTTGTAATTTTTATATCGCGCGTCAAGCTTTTCCGAGTAGCCTGTATGTATGTATGTACGTAATATGCACAACGGTACCTAGGTAGTAATAACGGTTTTTGTATTATAACTTGTATTACTTAAATATTTTCTTTGAAGTTTGTATTCAAGTATAAAATAATAACATAAAGGAATTTATTAAATATTATAAGTGCAAAAGTAGGAACATCCGTTTATCATTTATCTTTAAATAAGATTACAATTAAATAAATTTTCCTATCTTCCTATTTTTTAAATTAAGTAAATTAGTAATCGCTTTAACTAATTTGCAAAGTATTGTAAAATAAACATAATCACGCCTTTGCGAAGTGAAAGGTCAATTTGTAGATTTATGGTTGAAAATGTATATTAATTACTGTTTCATTTGTTTTCTTTTGTTAAAATAACTAAATACAATATGATGCTTAGCAACCAAGTAAAAACAATTGAATTTTGACAGTTTTCTATAGAATGATATTCTATTGTGTATTGATGTATTGTTCAACTTTAATTTACAATCAAAAACTTTTCGGGTAGGATGATCTAGTTTAAATTACAAACCATTTTATGGTTTCCCACAACAAATATAATATAATTCTCACTAGTGTTTTAGATTGTATAATCCACATATAAAATAATGCTTCATAATTTTTTTACGTCAATTATAAGCTTGAGAAAAGCGTATGGTAAATCGTCTTTTATAAAGAAGGATTATAATAAATAATACAACAAGCTCGGTTAATAATTCTTTTGTTAAACATTTTATTTTATAGATGTTTTATAAAACCTGGACTACAATTTAATTATATTGTATATATAAATAATACTTTTTAATAATTATTGCACATAAGTGCTATTTTTCATCTAGAGTACAATTTTTAAAGCATCAATGAAAGATTAAAATATATAAGATATATACGATGGTTATAAAAGAAAATAAAAAGTTAAGACTGCTGTTATGGCGTTAATAAAAGCTTTTGCTATAACTATCAAGGTGTCACATGAAATGTTTACGTTCTAATAAAAATAAATTGTTTATTTTCTAATAACAGTTAACTGTTTTACGTTTTGAAATAAAATTATTTGGTTTTGTTCCATTCTTAATGTTTACGAAAAAGACAAATTTAGAACAAATAAAATATCCGTTTACTATCAATAACTACATGTAAATGTAATGAAATTTTAGTGCATATGGGGTCAACTAAATATTTGAAACTGATCTTGTTGTGTATTTATTTTAAAAATATACTTATATCTTTGAGCTAAAAGTATACATATGACATTTATTGTAAGTGTATAACTGTAAAATAAGTGATGATAGATGTGTAACGCTATCAAAAATAAACAGGCTATTCCTATGTTGAACGAAAGATATATGTCGAAATCATTCTAAATAAAAAACGTGAACAGTTTTCGAAATGTACTTATCAAATGACAATAAATGTCAGTTCAAAATATGAATTTATCGGTATCCAATGTATGTATGTATGTACAAGTGCAGGCCACTCTAATTTATATTTTATTATTATGTTTTCAGGACATTCCATTACATGTCAGTATGTTAACGTTTTTGTTGATCGCTGGTGACCGATACCGATATATGCGCGACCCAACGAAACCGCGAATATCAGCGTTCGTTTGTGCGACGGGCACTTGGTTTTTCGCCGTTTGCATCGTGCTCCCCTATCTGCTGTACATTACCTATCTGGATCTCGGGGTGAGTTGACATTAACACCTTCTCCAGCACTTATTCTTAATAGCTTTTGTGCAAATTGAAGCAATTTCATTTGACTCTCTCTCTCTCTTTATATTCATTTTAAATTCACGCTATTATTAACACAATCAATAATTACATTCCAAAAGCTCAATATGAACTGAGAGTTTTTTTAATTACCCCCTAAATGGTTTGTGTTATTGCTTTTAAAACTACAGCCTATTCATGTCAAGCACATAAAGGCGAAATATATTTGCTCTAGTTTCACAAGTGGCAAGCAGCCATTTTTTATCCGAACCTACGTCATGCTTAGTAAACGACGCATTTATACCCAATACCCACCACTTATAAATACTAAATATATAAACATTTCCACACTATATAGGTAAATTCCCACAGTTATAAATTTCTACAACGTATTAATTTCCGCTATAAATAAAATCACTATGGTTGTTTTGTAGTGAGGCTGATACTGTACTATATAGGGGTGGTTATAACTTTTTTGTTAAAACATTATAAAATCCGCAGTTGCTCATTAAGCTCAACGTATTTGACCATCTTTTGTCTTTTGATAACGTGGCAACCCCTAATGAACGAATTAAACTCCCCACAGCGCTTTTGAGTACATGAGCACACTGAAAGCTTCTGAAAGCCACAAGTTTAACTAGTATTATTCATTTATTTTTTTGGTGATAAACCAAATCAGACTGTAAAATAAATATTATGAATTTCGGAAATATTTGTCAGTTATGTATTAGTCTTTTGATATTAAACCTCTATAATATCATGATTACACTATTAAAAATGCACGTTAAACAATATTTATGAGCACATTACCGTTTTTTTATATTACCTACAATGTATGGTCACTTGCTTAATAAGATTGTGTACTACAATATTATGAATAGATTTTACTTAAACTGATTTGGTATTAAATTATTTGTTTATGGAAATATATTGGCTAATGTGTATAGAATCTAAAATTCAAAATTGTTAATTCTGAAATTAATTTCTGTTCGTGCAACTGTCAATTTCTCGCCAACGTGTTCGCTGTACATGACACATAAGGTGCTACATACACACACACACACACAATGCGTAATTGTATACACCAAAATCTGTTGTACCTATTTCTATTTTGGTGGAAACTTGTTACTGTAAATATGTCAAGAACATGTTCCATTTATTGTTTATTAATGTTCCTTTTTTATTTCTATTACGATTTGAATTCAAAAATTTATTTTTTCTCGCCGTTAATTTTATAAATACTCAAATGTTTTTCCACTCTAACATCAATATTGAAAACTTGTAACTAACTTTCAAAATTAATTTTCATGAAAAATATACACCACATAATTTTTTAGCGAAATTAAAATTTGGTCTTACGAAAATATTTACATAGTTTCCAAAATCAAAAGCAAATCCTAAGCTCTTAGCAGTGGAGCACGTAAAATATTATTGACTCAATCCTAGCAATATCATATCTAAGAAAACAAACAAAATAACCGCAATGGCATGCAAATATATAGATTCTTTTCAAAAATTGAGTTTTCATTGTCAAGCATATAAGTACTAATTTTAAGTTTAAAATTCCATCATTTTTTTCTCAACCGTTTAGGCTGTAGAGCTCTCTTTCCCTCACACACACATCTTTGTGATATATTTTATTCTCGTAACGTACTTTTGACTATATATTAAAATACAAAAAAAAAACTTGTAAAGTTAGCAATGGTTTAGAAGTCTTTGAAGTCTAGATTTACGCCGACATAGAAGTTTGTCACTGTAGGTGGTTTTTGATTTAAAAGTTTCAAGTTAATCTGAAACTTAAACAATTATAAATGCTCGACTGTTTCAACTTGTGAAACACAGTCTTTTTACAGGAATTTTTATACGTGGAAATGTGGTTGTAAAGTAATTATCAATCTGTAGGTATAATATGCGTAATTGTTTCACCTGTAAAGTGTTACCATGACATAAATTTGATAGATTCTATCGATTAGCCAGTCTATGGGAGGCTTCAGTGAACACCGATTTATTCGGTCCAATTCGCACGAAGCGATTGATAGAGAGGATTGTGCGCGTCTTTTGCGAAACTTTCCTATTTCGGTAATAGTCCAATTGGGTGTTTACTACCGAGAATCAAAGCATGTGTATTTATTGCTATGGGGCCAGCGAAAGATTTTCTATGAAACGCGCATAATTGGATGTAATACTATTCCTGGAAATCCAATAACATTGCACCACGTCATGGCACTTTTAATTATTCTGGGAAAGAATTCAACCATTTTCTCAAATTTAAATTTTAAATGAACATCACTAGTTTTGACGATATTTAAAGCAACCTCAACAAAAATAAAATTACTCCAACAGACATCACACTGACACATGAACACCAAATACGAAATAGCGCTAGGACACCAATCGTTTATTTGGCCTGCTTTTCCAAGGTACCAACATCATTCGTCTCGCTGTGTTAAATCCAGACATTTATCTACGTTTAAACGTTTTTCTTGAGACAAGTACAAAATTGTGATTTGTAGGACCTACAGAAAAAACTTATTCCTTAAACTGACATTCCTTTAAGATCACACGTTAGCGTCACATTTATTAATAACATAATAATACATATTTAAAAGGATCCTCCAGGATGCTCACATGCTCATTTCAACGAAATTATTAATCTTTTTTTTGTACTGCTCCTCACAGCTGGCAGTTCCTGTTATGGCACATTAAATTTATGAATCAGTGAACCAAACAAAAGAAAATTCTGAAAAACCTCGAAATAATAAAATAAATAATGTACCTACATAATAGAAAATAAATACTGGTTTTTTTTTTATTTTATGAATTATTTATATATTCTACACTGTATATAATTAAATAATTGGTTCTCCACATTTTAATTTAGAGTTTATTAAGAATTTAATCAAAATAAGTCATTAGAAAATTGTATAAAAATATGTAAATTCTAACAATAAAAATAACAGTATTATTGTTTTTTTTTTGTTTGACAGGTTCAAATATATAAGCACCAAATTGGCTGACATATATGTCGATAGTTGATATTTATTTAGAAAATAAGATTAGACATGAATGAAATATTTGATGGCCTTAAGACAAATTTATTGAGTGACGTTTCGTGTCTAATATCACAACATAAAATCAGCAGCTATCAATTGTAAAATACGGCTTACGGCATCTCAAATCCGTTTATCGAATTTAATCATTGTGTTCGAAAATGTTTCTTTACATTCCGGTACAATGTTTTAAAGCTAAGTAGACGATTTTAATTGAATTCGAATGACACGATATAAGCAATTGCAAGTCTATAAGTATTCACATACGTACGTACGTTTTTCATTGATCAAAAGTGTGTTTCCAAGTACTTGACATAGCGGTGCTCTATTAGAAATTTCACGCTTGGAACTTTGCCAATAACAAGTGGTTTACAAACTATTGACAATCGTGAGAATCTTTATTCTTGTCAACGCTAAGATGCTTGCAGTGAAAACAATTTCTACGTAACTGGTTTCATATTAGTATTATTATATATATATATCTGAAATTTTAAATGTTCATTCGAATACGAATTCTGGTTTTATTTTGAGACTGGTTGCTATGACAATCGTCTGGGGATTTATTATTTTACTATACGTACCTATATAATAGAAAGAAACAAAAAAATAAATAAACGTGTAAATATAGCTTTATTGCGAGTTCCTCTACAGAATAGACATTTATTTCAGAAAGTCAGATTCATAAGAGGTCAAAGGTGGATATTTGTTCAAATCTCCAGATTGATTTTTATTTCATGACATTATTTATTAATTCGTATAAGACAAAATAATAAAAAAACTGTCAAATATTGTATTTTGTTTGGTGCGCGGTTTGACCTCTGAAGCTTTACATCATTTAGTAGATCTTTTTAGTTTGAAACTCTTGTAAAGTAAATAATTGAAAACTATAAGCCAATAGGATATGAATCAATAATTCAGTGTCAGTAAAGACACGCGCTACAGAAATCGTTATACGAGCGTTTGAAGATGTAAATTAAATCAAATTAGCAATTATTTTTTTCAATTCAACGGCAACAAATATTAAATGAAACATGGAAGAACGAAAGTTTATATAGGATAGAAATAAATTCAAAATATATATATTTATTCATTATATCATTTTTTTAATTTATGTATATACATATATAGGTCAAAGGGGGATATATGTTCGTAAAAATTGTTTTCATGATACTTATGAGATTTATAAAATATTTAAATTCTTATTTTAGCTCCTTAATGACGAAATAATATATTAGCTATTTATTATGTCTTCCAGCCGTATCGAGCCGATTTTGATGGTTTGGGATTCTGTGTGCTCAATTTAACCGACCATATCCAGGAATATATGCGAGGGTTATTCCTGATAATGTAAGTTGATATGTTCTACTATTAATACGATTGCCTTGTGTTTGACTTCAGAACAAGTTTTTTATTGCGTGTGTATACGTTTAGGAAATTCCAAGTGTTATGTTCAGTATTTGGAGAATTTAATAAAATTCCTCTATTGACTAACTATTTTCCGAGTGTTCTTGTTGTGTTCCCAGGATATAGGTCTTATTTATTGTAGGAACCTCTCAGCAAGAATTCAATTGTCATTTCTGGCATAATCTGAAAATAACGTATTTTAGCGCTGTGTTCAAAAATAACTCAATAACAACATTAGAATGCTATTATAGCATTTCAGTACTCGTACGTTTTTGAAATGTCTACATTATTGTGATAGATTAAATTATTTATTGGTAAATATCTTCTTTGATCTGGGATAGGCGTGTACTACAACGTTGCGATTTTAATAGAAATAATACCTTCAAAAATGCGATACAAAATTCTACAATGCTTTTAACTTTTATCATAAATCACATGGGTTTTTTTACAACAACAGTAGTCAGTCAAGCTTAAAAGGATACATTACTCAGGACCAGCCGTGACAATATTTTTAAAAAAAAATTTGTTATAAAATTGGTGCTTTTACCTTTTTTCACTGCTGTTTTCAAGGCAAATGAATTAGTATTTCTTATTTATTTATGCGCAATGAAATTAGTAAGGCAAATATGATATACAATTCTGTAACCAAATAGCACTAAATATTCTCTCTTTTGTAAAGTTAAATAGAAGAGTACTTTTCGATTTGGTGGGAGTAAATAAAAGCTATCTTTTTGAGCCCACCAAAACCGGTAATATATGCGAAAAATACGAATTAAATTATATTAAAATAAGTTAAATTTCCGTTATTTTGTATAACCGATTTTTTGTCATATGTATATAGAATTGAATTACGGGCCACGCTTTTATAATTATGTAATCAGTTTATCGTTGCACTCATGCAAATAGTATTATATTTTCATTTAATTTTTAAACCTGTCATAATCAGAGCAGCTATATAAAGCAGAATTAATTTCTGAGAAATATGCACTATATAATGCAATTTGTTACGGTATATTTAGTGTTAATATAATTCAGGGTGCAACAGGAATTCGTTTGCAATAAGATCATGCGAATTTTATTCTTTTTTCCCCCCTTTTAAAAACCGAAACTGCTACGTACTTACAAATTTTCATAAAATATAGGAGAGTAGCATGATTTTTCACGTCCGACCCTTAAGACCGTTTTGTTTTACGTCGAATTGATTGGATTAGGACGCATAGGTTATACGTAATCGAAAACGTCTGAATTCAAATCCCTGGATTCAAACAATTTTATATAATAGCAGTTTTTTTTTTCTGTAATAAATTTAATTAAATTTCCCAACGCACGATTACAATAAAAACGAATTTTATTTGCTAAAAATATTCAAGTAATATTTCCTGTAATATCCACAGTATAATTGAGATTTTTTTTTTTGTTATAGAATTGAGTCATTAAAATGTAATTACTTCGTCATAAGTACCTATACACGTTCCGTCAAATAATCCTTTGTATTTTCGTTAAAAATAATATTTCAACGAAAGGCGCGAGTCGAATGAAGTCGTGTCGAAATTCAAATTGCATATAATTTGCGAACACACTGTCGCCCATCATGGTTGACAGAATTCCACAATTTCTTTCAGTACACTTCAGGAGCTCCAGTGACGCGTTCAATTCTGGTTTGTAACGGCACACATATTGGTATGCAAATTTAATGGCATTAAAGCTGCTGTTAGAACAAGTGTTTTTCGTTTGTTCCTAGTTCTAGAATTCTCACAACACTCGTGTAATGCAAAGTATGTATGTATGTCGTGCGGTGAGCATATATGTATGCGTGTGTATGTATGTATGTGTGTGTGTCTGTCTGTCCAGCAATTCCATTATTCAAACGAGACCAACTGAACCTAAATGTACCTTATTCACTTGACTAGTTTTTGATATTTAACTTAAATATATCTGTGGTTTGGCCTTTTCTACTAAAACATCAAAACATTTTATTCATTTTATATATATATATATATATATATATATATATATATATATATATATATATATATATATATATATATATATTTGACTTTCGATTTAACTTATTCAACATATTTATTTATGCTATATACCGTAAATGGAATATTTCCGAAGCTTTATATTTATTTGTATTGACAGCTCAAGATTGTAACGGCTTAAGTTCAATATATAATAATATCGGAAATTGAAAAAGTAATATGTATACTATATTTGTTGCCTTTAATACTATATTTAATGTACCATATAATAAGTACTTGTGATCAAAATCTAAATAATAATAAAAAAATAAAATACACATGCAAAATAATATTCTTTTAAAGGGAGAATAAAATTGTCAGTGTGTTTGTTTATATACATAGGTACGCTGCACCTTTAGCAAGCATTGCGTATTTGCATGTGCGGAGCTCACGAGAATTACAACGACACGAAGGTCCATTAGCTGTTCTTATGTACGAGGCTCGCACACGGCACAGCTCTTCAGCCACCACTCCACCCTTAGAATACCACCGGTACTTTATTTTAATACATACATTTTCAACGAAATTATCAATTTGTAAACTAATACTAAAATGAGTGTTGAGTAGTACTAAATTTCTAAAAAATATAAGACAGCGCTGATTTAATCCGATATTGGTATCGAATTTCTTTCAAACGTAAAGGTAATCTGTACATTTTTCATTAGTGACAGTAGTAGTAGAAGTTACTCTGGTAGTCGACGCCGATACGATATATACGAAACAGAATTAGACGTTTGCGCAGAAAAACGTAACCAACACTATCTGGTGACGATGGTGTGCGCATTTGCCGTATGTCTTTGTCCGCTCATGGTGCTTCGCCTAGCCAAAATGGCCGTAACGGAAACCTATGAAAATGCTTACCATTTCGACATCACATTCACGGTTTTCGTTTGGCTGGGATTCTTACCCATTTGCACAACACCTTCATTGTACGCGTCATGGCAAATGACTAGGTATAGTATACGTTCTTAGAGGGCCTAAAAAAATAAAGGAAAATTATAATGCCCCATTTGTTTGTTTATTTGTTTGAATAGGTCAGCGAAAGATCGTTTGCGGGGTTATTTCCGATTTAGTAACCGGCGGCTACGACACAGCATTGATGATGCACATTCGGACACCGGTGGGCACGTAGCTTCAGAACCGGGGCACTGTAGCCAGGTCGGTTTTGTACACAAAGCCTCAAACGCAAGCTCCTGCCAACTCGAGCAAATGTACCTTTCATCTTGATGCAATCAGTAAGTGATTCAGACATATATATATATATTTATGTATTTGATGTTTTTATTTTCTAAATCTGTGAATTGATTCAATTCACAATATAAGCTACTGCTATTTTAATTCCTAGTTAAATTTCATTATCTTTGGTGGTTTTGGAACATTTGTGTTACATATATTAAATGTGCGCCTGTTGCCTGTTGTTTATAAGCGTTTCTTATGCCGGGTACATTTATGTGTATCGCGGAACAAAGCGTTGAAGCTCATTGTGAATCGCTTTCCGGCTTCTAGTGCGGTGTGGAGCGGATGCAAATCAAAACTTTTATTGAAAAGCCGTAAGGTTTTTCTTATTCGAAATGTCTTTTCATTTCACACCAAAATTAAAGATTTTCTAATTGTTATCCTATTTTCAGACATTCTGGACGATGTGAGCAGCTGATTTAAGAGGTCCAGTATTTAATTTTGATTATCTAAAATATAGATATTTATTCAGAGGTGACTAAACTATTTTTGCAATGAGGTTTCATGCATAAAGCGAAATTTTACTAGTATTAATTTAATATTAAAATTATAAATGGGCATTTTCTTCGCGATGTAAAATATAAATTTAATAGAGTTTTAGAACGGAATTAATTATTTACGGTCAAAATAAATGGAATTCGCAATAGAATTGCAAAAATTTCTACAAAAAAATTATAGTTATAAAAAATGTGTTATTAGGTACTTGTTAATGAATAATAAATGTGAAATTATATATATTATAAATATTGAAATTTCTTTACTTATAAATATTTCTCCTGGACACTAGCCCCGTGTCTAGGTTTTATTAAAAAAGTAAAGAAAATTCAAACCCCCTAGAGCTATTAATCGTAGTTGTAATAATTTTAAGTGAAACTGTTTTAAAAGCGGTCTGATACAATATATTGTGCATGACAAATAATTTTGTATTGCTACGCACATAAAGATTTGAGCTTAGAATTAAACTGAAACTAGTTCACAAATTCGTTGTTAATAGACATGTTTGTAATTAGAAAATAAATGTATTTATTGGTAGATATTTGTTTCCACATTTGCCAATTCCTTTTCGTACTAAGATGATTCAAATTTATTCTGATAGTTTTTACTTTCTTATACGCAGTATAAGTATTGTAATCATGAAAATTTTCGAACTCGAGATTTTAACGGAAATATACGTTTTGACCTTCCCTGAATCGATTCCAACTATTTTTGGAATGACGTCCGTCTGTGTGTGTGTGTGTGTGTGTGTATGTGAGCGCTCTACAGCCCAAACGGCTAAAGGGAAAATTATGAAATTTTAAACTTAAGATTTATATGTGCCTGGCACGAAAACCTCCTATTTTTGAAAACCATATTCCGACCGGAAGTGCATGTTTACCCTAGTCATTTTTTGCAGTTTCTGCAATTACTCAAAAATGGTTACAGTTACAGAAAATTTTTGTGAACAAAAATTAATGATATTTATATTTAGCGCAACTTTTGTTTGAATCTTTTTTCCAAAAAAAGTACTGGTTTCAAAATAAATTTCTGCTTATTATATATATATTGTTGCATAAATCGTATCATCTGCGCCTGTCAATTGTTTAACAAAATAGACTTAAATAATTTGAAGTTTGACATTTAATATTTATTCTAAGAAACATATTTAGTGTAAAAGCGATCTAAAGGTTACAACAAATATTATAAATTAGAAAAATAATGTAACTACGATGTGGTTTAACCCATATGCGTATAAGAAAGTTCGGTGCATGAAATTGCAGATATATTTTTTTGTAAGTGTAATGTGAAAAACTTGCCGACATTATTGGAAACCACATAAAATAATATTGATCCTTTGGTAAAGAAAGCCTCAGGTTTTTAGATGAATATTTTTAAACATCACTAATTTATTAAATAAAACAACATCTGATGCTGCCAACCAATGTTTACTCGTTACCCTTAGCAACTATTGTATATGTTTTCTCATTGTTCTGATAGCGAGTATGTTTTATTGTATCAATATTCATGCCATAAAATAAAAATATGTTGTGCTTTACGTTCAACACCTGATACAAAACACATCAATTTTTTAACAATGACAATTCTAAAAATACCATCATCTATCAAATATGACGATAGAAGAGTATAATGTATCTATCTGCAGACTGGATTTATATTTGGTCATAAATCTATACGAATCATGTTTTATAAAAATAATACATTTCTGCACGATTTTATTATTAAACAATACCATAAAATACAATAACAATACAGCTTAAAAATCATATTTTAATTTAGAACTATCAAATTTAACTTGACTCACTTTCGTAGACGGTGAATATGCCACACCTAATAAACTCTTATATTGTTCTTGTTGTTGAGCTTGTGCGACCGTCATATCTTTAGCACTGGGCGTAAACGGGGCTTGGAATTGCTCGAAAGTAACCGCTCCTCGTTGTTGTTGTAACTGAGTATTATAATATTGTTGTTTAAAGAGTGCATCATCATATTGTTGTGGCTCATTGACGTAATAGGGTTGCTGCTGTTGTGCTACAGCTTGTTGTTGTTGTTGTTGTTGCTGCTGATAGTATGCATTGTAGAAATTTGATAATTGATTTGAAGAATATTGTTGATTTGTGTCGGTTTGTTGAGGCGAAAATAATTGCGCTTGCTGCTGATTAGATTGTACTGGTGCGTTTGATAGTTTAGTTGTGAAGATTTGCTTTAAATTTGGTGTTGCGAAAGCAAAGCTATTTTGGTACGGATTGGTGTACGTTGAATAGAAATTTTGAGCGCACGCCTGATAGGCGATGGTTGACAGTAATGCGATCTGAAATGTTATATAATGAACATTGTAATATTTAAGATGGGATTCCATTTATAAAAGGTTCCGCTTGTGCACTGGGAATGTGCACATTTGACTATCTATCAAGCGCAATGAGTCTATAAGTACCTAGTCAATCTTGTACATACATACAAGTTTATATTGATGTGGAGCAAAAAAGAAAATAAATGACTGTTTATCATTTATATCCAAAAAGGATTTTAAATGATCAAATTTAAAGTTGTTAGCATATACCCTAAAATATTTGAATAAATATATAGTACGGTTTTCAGCTCCCAAGCTAATTTAAACTACGCAAAACATATCATTGGCCTCTTAAGCTTAAATAATCCCTCATTTGCATAGTATACAGATTAATCGTTTGTGTATTTTAGTATAAATATAAATCCTAATTACATTAAGTAATCAACCCTAATTGTCCAGACATTTATAAATGAAATTAAACTTTTCTTTTGTTTAAAATGATCAAAATATTAATGCTACAGGTATGATACTTTTTTAGATAAATTTTTATTAGATGTTTGACTACGTACAAATACGTATGTTCAGAGACTATTTGCGAAAACAATGAGCTTATATGTATGGATGTAACATGGCCATATACATATATTTTACAAAACACAATATGATGCGAAATTGAGTTTCGCACAAATATGAAGCTACTATGGGTTCATAAGGCTATATTAAATTTCGTATCTGTCTCTCCATTTCAAACTTCACCGTAAAGAAGGATCATATTGTCCGTTCAAATTTTATAAACTAATTGAATACAAGATTTAATTATAATACATTTACAATGTCACTATATGCCCAAATCTATTGTCTACTAACCAAAAGCGTAATTGCAGTGCGAGTGAGCGCGTTTGAATGTTATTAATAAAATGGTGCTCTGAAATATACACTTACTTGAAAGTATTTGTCCATTGTAAAGTGACACTAAGTGAACTAATACTTTTACGAACCATATTCATCTATTTATATATGCTTCTTGTGATGCCCCTCTTTTGTTTATATGTAGCACCAAATAAATTCAACAATGAATTTCACTTTTATATTAACATGTTTAAAACATTTAAATTTAGAGCAATATGTATAAGCATAAAATTCGCAACATTCGCAAAGTTTTGATTTAATAATGAAAACACATTAAAGCATTAATTTCAAAGATTCTGTGGCTCTGGGATTATTACCGTCAAAATATGTTAATTTTTAATGACATATGAGATTCCATATACGTCTAAATGTCTGTGTCTGCTACAAGGAAATACTATCTTTTGTATATCAGATACATATATTATCAAAGGCAGCATTTCATAAACATTGAATGAAAACTAACACCGAAAATGTTTGAAATTCTTTACTAACCATTCAGATTAAAATTGTATTTGTGTATAAATGATCGAAAACAACTTTAAGTATACAGGGTGTAACAGCGAAACGAGCTACCTCGAATAACTTCTATATTATTAAAGATACAATAAAATAGTATAAGACAATCTTATGCAGGACCAAGGGAGACATCCAACTATAAAAGAAAATATTTTTTTAAATCAGTGGTTCTCAAGCAACAACACAAAGTTATGTTTTTTCAAATAAGATGCTATATATTTTTTAAGTTCATTGGATAGGGTATTTTTTTCTAAATCCTACCATGTATTCTTTTTATACCCTTACATAAGTAAAATATTGAGAAAAATACGATTGAAAGCTAAAGAAATTCTATTTTTATAGCTATTTTTCAGTAGGTTATGAAAAAAAATTGAGCTTAAATACAACGAAACATAAATTAAATACATTAAATTATTTGTTATTTACTTTATAAATAGTGTTATAAAGTAAATAACAAAGAATTTCATGTATTTAATTTATGATTCGTTGTATTTAAGCTCATAGCCTACTGTAAAATCACTATAAAAATAAAATTTATTTAACTTTCAATCGCATTTTTCTCAATATTTTACTTATGTAAGGGTATAAAACGAATACATATTGGAATTTAGAAAAAAAAACTCTATCGAATGGGCTTAAAAAATATATAGCATCTCATTTGAAAAAACATAACTTTGTGTTGTTGCTTGAGAACCACTGGTTTAAAAAATATTTTCCTTCATAGTTGGATGTCCCCCTTGGTCCTGCATAAGATTGTCTTATACTATTTTATTGTATCTTTAATAACATAGACGTTATTCGAGGTAGCTCGTTTCGCTGTTACACCCTGTATGCTTATGCGATATGATAGCTATTAAAGAGAGTTAAAGAGTTGATGTTTGAATATGTACTCGGAATAGTTTGAAACGCGGTATGCGCAGACGATGATAAGAGCAGGTAAATTGAGCAGTGCTGGCATATCATGGTCACGTTACAATCTATTCCGAGTAGCCTGTATACGTATCAATCAGATGAAATTTAGGATACATCTTTAAACCAATTCTCATTAAATGCAGTGGCACTTATTGTCTTAATCCGAAGAGTATCCCGATTGCTCTCGCCCACGTTTATTTAATATACTCGTAATATTATAGAAGTTAATTTCATATGATTTTATAATTAATTAAATTTATGTAAATTATATAATATAACCAGCCTGTGAAAATATTGTCTCATAAAATAACGCCAAAGAATAGCTCTAGCGGCGGTAAGCTGTGGCTAAAATAACTTTTATTATTTAATTTTACGCTGAATTTACCAAGTATTTCTAGGGCTTGCAGAATATTACGAAGACCATCAGGAATTAGTGCGTTATTGTTCGCCATTATAAGTGTAAGTAATCTGATGCCTGTGTGCATCGTCATAATTATAAGACCACCATATAGTACTCGTGGACGAAACGATGCGACGCTTGATGTTCAGTGCTTAAATATCGGCGTCCGTGATCTCGATGCTTGACTACGGCTTGCCGTCTCATCCGATTTTAATCAAGCCGATTGATTGGCTACATGATTTGTGGTACACCACTCACCTCTGACGCTAACAAGTATATTATAGACAACATGCTGACCTTAATAATACACTGTATATGGTATGTATGTATGTACGAGTACTACATGCATAAATATGATGTCTATTAATAATCTCCACATAAATATCTTGTCTAAACTGTCAAGTTGTCGATGAGGAAAATAATGGATATTGTGTTTTTAATATGCGAACCAATCACAAGTTTTTTTCTAAAACAAAAATTCTAAAGAGTGTCCTACACTGCTTATTATATTATATGATGGCAGTTTTAATACAACCTGGATTTCGTTCGAAAATCACGTTCAATTAGATTAAGTATTTATGGTGTGTAATAAATCAATTGCGAAATTTCGAGCTCGAAACAACGTTAAATATTATTGAAACAAGTGTTGATATAAGATTGAATATATGCCGCACCACTCCAACTAATAAATCTATTTGAAATATGTATTTATTCATTGAAAGGGTATCAGAAATGGAACGCTTCGGCACGGCACGGCACTTCAATAGAAATGTAAATATCGCAGTTATTTTTAGGTATACAAATGCAATCAAAGAGCAATTTTTTTGAATTTCTACTTAAAACTAAAAAAGTCAGTTGAATAACTGATCCTAAAGTAAAGTCGTGATTTATGTGACCGAAATTCCTTCTTCTTAAATACACCAATATTTGAATGAAAATAATAGATTGTGGAAAGGAAAAGCACTTTACAGCATAGACATGTATGTTTTGGTGGGTCGTTATCCAGCTGCTTTTATTCTTACGTGTTTAACGAAATGGAAACGTGATAGACACATTTTACGTATTCAAAGAACATGTTCACTTCTTATACATTTGAGTTGATTGATTTCTATACCTATTTACGTGTTCAAAATTCAGAACACTCGATTAATGTAATTTTTACTTTCGCCCATTTCCATGCGTAACAGCACCGGATGCCTCATTAGCAATATCTACAGTATCCGGTATCTTTATTCCCACACAGTTTAAGAAGCACAAGAAATTTAATACAATATGTTCTAGTGTACTATTCAAATAAAAGTCATTTATTATAAGAATTATATTTATTTAAAATGGCCCATATTACCGTTCTAAATTAAGAATCAGAAATAACGAAGAAGAAGAAGAAATAGGAAAGAACACAAAATAGAATGGCAGTGGAACTTAAAATAAATTATTGACTTGATTCATTAACATTATCAATTAATATCCTCCATATCCAGATCCATAGCCTCCATTATTGTTATTATTATTATTATTGCCAGAAGATCCACCGCTTCCATAGTTACCACTGTAGCCATAACCATTAGCCCCCCCAGAAGAACCACCGAATGCTCCACTTCCAGATCCACTATATCCTCCATAACCAGATCCACTATATCCACCAGATCCAGAGCCTCCATTACCAGAACCTTGATTGCCTCCAAATCCATTATTGCCATAACTACCATAACTGGTAACTGCTACAGGTACTTGTACCGGATGACTCACACTGATTTGATGACGAAATGATGAACTAGTTGCCAAAGGTGGAGCTGGTGCATATCTACGAAGCCCCTAATGTTATATTCTTCATTAAGTCTTTGCTATTTTAAGATTACCTAAGTGGAGCAACAACAGGTTGTTGTTGTTGTTGTGGTAAAGGTCCATGATTTAAGGCTAATGGCGCGTTATTGTAGTAGTTTCCGCCACCGGAAGAAGAGCCACTTCCGCCTCCATTGCCGCCAGAAGAACCACCATTGCCGTAACCCAAAGAAAGGAAACCGGCGTTTGCAACAGTCAAAACGGCAGCCAATACTAACAACTATAGATAAGAAATACAATTTGTTAAATGGTTTTCGTTAATTTCGACAATTGTATTATACATACCTTAAAAGCCATTCTGATTGTATGTACGTTGAACTAATAACTGATAGTATATTACCATTTGCAGTCGCGTAGTTTATATACTGAATGGATTGGTGGAAAAATGCATTGGTTCCCACATATGATAACTGATATGTATTATGTTAAAACCGCTAGCTGTGGCGAATCTCGTAATCAATGGCATTGGTTTTTATTTCTAACTAAATCATAATTTACGCTAGCCCCGACTTTTACTTATAGCAACTATATTTACATTAGTGTACAGCAATAGATTTCCATTAGTGCATTAGGCGACGTATTATATCATACGCGTACAGGTACGCATATTCTACAGCAATGTTATGTATGTGTATAACTTATTTTATAAACAACCATTTCATTAAAATAAATATTTAAAAATGTTTGAATTCCATACAAAAAAAAAGTCATTTTAATCAAGTCCAAAATTATCAACACAAAATAGTCATATTTACTACAAGCAACAGATATAATTATCCCCTTATATCAAAATAAGCTTCAAATATTAAAATAAATAAAGTCTATATGTAATATCATTTATCTTAAATAGAAAATAAAAATTAAAAACATTACAATGTTGGCGACATTAATATCATATGTTGGGATGACTTGTGTGGACTTGTGGATCAGTTCCTTGGATCAGTTGCTATTAGTTGCTATAGGGTTGTCAATATACACGTGCAGTTTAAAATGCCCAAATTACGAAAACAAAGACGCCAAAAACAATTTCGTGCCAATATTAATCGTAAACGATTAAGGAATAAACTTTCGAATCCTGGTCCCGTAAAGTGGTAGGTGTATGATCACTCAATTAAGGTTATGTTTGGTGATAATTTCAAATGATTTTAGCGCTGATGTTAAAGGCGCTTGGATTCATATACGATCAGCGCAACAAAACTTACGAGATTTTGGTTTAGTGTATGATCCAAATGAAAATTTAAGAAAATCAAATGTTAAAAAGGAAATCGCTTCCAAAATCGCAGCAACATCGCCGTGGCGAACGGAAGTGGTGATTGCTAAAACACCTGTAGTCCGCATACCATCGAAAGGGCACATTGCGATTAAGTTAGAAGAAGATGCAAATGCGCCTAGAGAACGAACATTTCAACTTCCAGATACACAAGTTGAATGGATAACTTATTTAATGGATAAACATGGAGGAAATTACAGAGCAATGGCGAGGGATAGACGAAATTACTACCAAGAAACTTGGAAACAATTACGAGCGAAAATTAGAGTTTTTATTGGGGTGCCAGAACAGTTTGAGAAATACTTAACAGACAGGAATAAAAATATGGAAGAGACTGTTCAGCAATTTGCTAACGATGATAGTGATTTAGAATTTTAATGTAATTTTTCAATAAAAACTAATTATTTTGATACATAAGACTTGCAAGATGGCTGGTATAAATTATGCAACTATTTGTAAAAAGTATTCTTGTTAATATAAGTAGCGGAGAGAAATATTACGGACATAAAATTGTTATATTTAGTTTTTTTTTTTTAACTTATACAAAAACATAAATTATAATATTACAAATTACCAGACATTTACAGATCGATTCTGTATTTGAATATGAAGATAAACTTAAACCATGTCTAAGATTGCTTTTTTAACTTGAAGTACGGAAGGATGAATTTCATTTGAGTCAAATTGACACCCAAGCACTTTGACTTTATGCTTTGACGTTGGAATACTTTTAACATCTAAAGCATCGCCAACTTGATCCGGCGACAGGGCATCGGGCAAATCTTGTCTACTTGCCACAATTAAAATCGGAGTGTTTTCTAACCTTTCGTCGCCTAACAATTGCTTGATTTCCTTGACTGCATGTGCGATGCCGTGTGTATCAGTTGCATCAACAACAAACACTAGTAAGTCCGTGTCTTGTAAGAAATTCGACCAGAAACGGCGAATCTTTTGGCTACCGCCAACTAGATAGAATTAAATAAATATTTAATATAACTCCACTAATAAATAGTGTTAAGCAACGCACCGTCCCATATATTCAAAGTTTTATCCCCTTTGCAAAGACTAGTCACGTTAAAACCTTCAGTGGGTCGAATTTCAACCTCGTCCAACAAACACCCAGTTGTAATTTGCGAGACCAGTGTTGTTTTACCAGACTGTTGCAGACCCAAAACCAATATTCTCTTCTCTGGTGTGTCTTCAATCTGTTTTTATAACAATTATTCGTAGTCAAAACACTTGTATTTTATCTTACTTTTGATATATCTTCGAAACCTTCATCGATGCAACGTGATTCTTGTGTTTTCCAGTACCTATACGCCGCGTACGCCCCAATACCTAACGCAACACTTGAAGATACAATAAACATGGATTTCGACATTTTTGATAAGTGTTTATCCAACATTTTCAGTATAAATTTAATCAATTTTGTAGTATGTTTAAGAAAATACTACATATGTCTACATGACGTTTGTGACAGTTTAACCAAATCTTACTCGCTGATTTTATTCATTTTATATTGTACTGACATTAACAGTTAACCAGCCTGGTTAACTCTGGTTAATTTCGGTATGACGTACCAACTTAATTAAGTTAAATTTTTTTATTACTCCTTAAGATAACAATTACTTACCTTCCCATACCTTCTCTAATCTGATTACTTATAATGTATGAACGTATATGTATGAATTGATAAAATTTTTGATAAAACTGAGTCAGCCGTTTGCATTGATTAGATAGTAAATGTTTGCTAGTTGGTAATTTGTGATCGAACGAAACGTCAAAATTGTAAGTGCATCGTTTGTTTTCGTTCAAGTCAACCCGTAATATTTAATCGACAAAATAATATCGAAATCGAAAAATTTATATATATTGTAGTTTAGTGATGGGTGGAAAACATAAGCAAGCTCAACGCACCAAAAACAATGCGAGAGTGAGTAATATTATTTATTTAACCAAAAACGTGATAACATATTTTTAAGTTTTCTATTCGAACCATACGGTGAATGACAATTTTATATGGTACGAAGTATATGTATAAGTGTTTTATTATATTATGGTATTTAGCCGTCGAGCAGTGGGCGAAGTGCTGAGCTGTTAGGAACTTCAATCAATCCTTTCGTTGGTTTTACCACCGTTAAAGATGCTCCAATTTTACCAGGATTCTCGTTTGCTACATCGGCAAACGATGAGTTTGATGCTAATTTAGATACGAACTTCCAACTTGTTCTCAAGAAAATGAACAAGAAAGATGCCACAACGAAATTAAAGGTTCGGACTGCTTTGAATTTCCAAGTTATAAATGGCGCATGCGCGTAACACATATGAATCATGCATACACACCCACGATATCTCTATATTTATTTGAAAAGATGATGCATTCAGTACTTTTATTGTTCTTTATGTTTATACATAGGCCTTACAAGAATTTACTGAATTGGTAAAATCTAGCCAACCCGAAGCTATTAAAACAGTACTGGCATTTTGGCCACGTCTTTACTCGGTACTTGCTGTAGATGTAGAGCATCGTGTTCGTGAGGCAACGCATAATGCGCATCATGCAGTTGTTTTAAAAGTGAAACGTAACTTGGCGCCATTCTTAAAACAATTAGCGGGACCCTGGTTCACTTCGCAATACGATACGTATGCTCCAGCTGCGAGTGCGGCTGTTCAATCGTTCGAGGTTTGTTCGAATGACGTCACACGTGCGCTTGCACATGGATTCATCATTTAAAATGTTTTATAGGATGCCTTCCCTGCCAACAAACTTCAAGAGGCTATTGTTTTTTGTCAAGAAGAAATACTATCGTATATTTGCGATAATATAACTGTTCTCACTGCGCAAACTTTAAGCAATCCAAAGTAAGTTTTTGTTTTTTTTTTAGTTGGATTATTGTGTGGGTATTTACTAGATATTTTAAGAACGACGTCACCCGAAGAAGCTGAAGCAAAGTATGAGCGGTTAACTGTGTCCAGTCTGCAAGGGTACACGTTATATTTGAGTAAATTATCGCATGAACAGTTGGCAGCTGCGGAAGAAGTGAACACGAAAATTATTTCGAATGCCAAGTTTTGGAAAATATCGAAAACTAAAATACCGATAATTCGCGCTGCTTGGTTTGGATGTATTACCGCATTGTGTCAAAATGCACCATTTTTGCTCAAAAATGAGGTGCAACATGTTACTGGTGCTGTCTTCAATAATTTGGACGAAACTGAACCGATTGTACTGCACGCATCTTGGGAGGCTGCGCTTTATATTGTTTCCAATATTGAAGTAGGTTTATTACCCTATAACTTACACATTTAATTTAGAGATCCAACTAAAAAAAAATGCTAAATACAAACTTATATTATTTCACAATTATGAACTAATAATGCTATAACATTGTTACGTCACGATTCCTAAGTGTAAAGCTTTTTTGAACCTTATCTTCAAATCCACACGATTATAATTTTTATAAATCTACATTGTCTTGCGTTATCTTATACGTAGTTTCTCAGACACATACACAGTCAAATAGTTTGTTTTGATATATCAATAAGTAGTAAATATTGATTTTAGGATTGGTGGAAATATGTAAATATAGAAAAACTTGTATTACCCAAATTGTGGAAAGTTTTAAAAGAAGGTGGACAAGGTAATGCAGTTGCAGTGTTTCCAAATCTTTTGCCGCTCATATCCCATTTACCAGCCACCTTAGATGTACACATCTTATATAATAACTTCTTTGAAAATATTCGGATAGGGTAAGTGAACACCAATTTTATGCAATTTTAAACCAAATTTAAGCTTCTTTTAATACATTTAGCATGAAAAAGCGTACTGTATTATCAAGTCGTTCCGAATTCAATACAATCGCAATATCGTTTATCGAATGTCTACGATTTACAATCATGAAAAACATACTCGATACTCAATTCTGCGAATCTCTGATCAGCACTCATTTAATACCAACCATAGAATGGTGCTTTACAGAGGATAGCAACCTAACTAAATCACTATTCACCGAATTATCAATTTTGTTGCAATACTGGGGTAAAAATCGTGACGTGCCCGAATTAAAAAACTACCGTTTATACATCGAGCATTTCTGGAAACTAATGGAAGATACAATTGCGAATAGTTTGACACTCGCTGAGCAAAAATACGAAAAAGAATTATTACTCGCGACTTGTAACAAACAAATCGAGCTGCTATTGTGTTTGAAACGGTTGCACCATGCAAAACAGAAGAAATGTGCCAAAGTGAAATTCGTATCGCCAGATCGCAAACAGGAAAGCGGTGATTGTCCTACTGATATTATTGATTACTCCGAAACGAAATGCCTCTACACTATAGAACTCAATACGTTAGTGCATAAAACGTGTTATCTATATTTGAAATCAATCAAAGATAATAATCGTATTGATTTATTACCGTTACTGTGTTCAATAGTGCAAAATTTCGAAAGCGTTGATTTGTTCGTTTATTTAAATTGTAATTCGAACAGTGGTAGCGATATAAATCTTGGTGATTTACATACAAATATTTTTTTTAAGTTTTTACAAATTCGATCTACATGCAGTGAACCTGTTGTTGATTTAGTGTTTACTTTATATAAATATTTAACTCAGGATGAGAAAACCATGGTCTTAGAATCGCTAACAAAAGTAAGTTATTTCAATAGGCAAAAAAAGTAAGCACGTGACAAAAGACGCGGGGATCGAATTCGTTCGCATTCAACGCTGAGAGACATGTTGACCTTATGGCCACAATCGGCGGCTCATTTATTTTGAGACATTGCACTTGAATTTGTCGATGAATCAATGAAAAAAATGAATGTGTTAGCGGCAATAGAATAACCTTTATGCTATAGTGTTTATGAAATTACGAACATCGTTATTAAAGCTATATTTTTAAATTGAAAATGCATTTTATGTTAAATGCGCCTCTGCACATGCGCGACCATGCGCAATATGCTGCGTTTGTTTGGCTTCGTTGTAGAAAATGTAAAAATCCAAACGAACGCAGCATATTGAGCATGGTCGCGCATGTGCAGAGGCGCATTTAACATAAAATGCATTTTCAATTTGAAATTATAGCTTTATTAAAGATGTTCGCAATTGCATAACACTATAACATAAAGGTTATTCTATTGCCCCTAACACATTCATTTTTTTCATTGATTCTTCGACAAATGCAAGTGTAATGTCTCAAAATAAATGAGCCGCCGATTCTGGCCATAAGGTTAACATGTCTCTCAGCGTTGAAAGCGAACGAATTCGATCCCCGCGTCTTTTGTCACGTGCTTACTTTTTTTGCCTATTATTTATTATTATTAAATATACCGTGTAATAATTACAAAATAGGGATTCGGATTTCATTAAAAATACATCTGCTCATATACCCACTTTTTCGCCCTCCGTCATTTATTTAATTTACGATTGGAATGCATTTTTATGATTGATCAATTATTTATAATTGTTTCAATTTAAAGCTTTCGAATGAAGATTGCTTTTGTTGGTGTGTTGCAAAAGCATTATCACACCCGTATTACGATGACGTAACAATACAGCACTGGATATCAACATCGCCAGTAACTAAATTATTAATTCAAATCGCTGAATCTATGCTAACTGATGAAATATCAACGGATAAGAGTCTATTACTAAAGCAAGCTTTCATTCAAAATATCAATGGTGGTAAGTTCATTTAATAATAATAAATAAATCTAATCGTAATTATACTTATAACATTTTCAGATTTATATATAAGCAAAGAAGCATGTAAAGAAATCATGTTAATATTCTGTGGTTGCTTGTTATCACCGTCTGAATACCCATACACAATAGACGTATGCGCTAGTTTCGCTGCTCAACTAGCAACTACACTATACACAGAACAAACGCTTCTTGCATACGGCGATCAATTAATACTCGCGTTGTTCACAATGAGCTGTAACACATCGTGTGATCCTGAAACCATATCGAAAGATACGCTCTGGGAAGTGATGACGTCTTGGCAAGACATAATTACACTCTTAACAACTGAGGCTCTAGCGACTGAATTCGAGAATATCATCTGGAAGCTGACTAAAATTATGCAAAACGAATTCTTAACGAATGATACTCCTGAGTTAGTGGATCGCTTAACGAACGTTGCGATTGAGCTTGTGAAGTCTGTGAAACAAGACGATTTGAGATTAGTCGCTATTGTGTTGAAGTCAATATTGGGAATACCGAGTGTTATTCGATCGGTGCATGATGATTTTAATAGTATTTGCATTTGTGCGAATGTTATTCGCGGTGATTTAAGTTGGGTTTCTGAATGCCCGGTGAAAGACACGGTTTTCGATTTGGTTTGTAATGATTTACAAATAATTAAGTATTTGTCATGGCATGGGTTTGTTGTTAATGTGATAATTATGTTGTTTAAAATTGAGTACGATGATGATTTGTATGGGGAAGCTATTTTGACGGTGCGTACTGAGGAAATGTATAAGTTTTCAATGATCGCTTTGAACTCATTCGCTTTAGCCAAATCGTTCATTAACAACTATAAAACTGTAAGTACTATTTTGATAATGAGGTAAAAAATAATAACTCATATTTTTAAATAATTCAAACCCAACTAAAAATATATTAAAATATAATTCTACGGCGAAATATCTTCTAGTTAAATTCGTCTTTATTATTATTTTTTACTCGACCAATATCGATTTAATAATTCATAACTACAAAATTAACAATGTATTTTTTATTAGACAAAGTTACATAATAAAATCCAACAAATATCAAACAAACTCCAACAAAATTGTTCTAATATTATAGAATTAATGAACGCAGAATATTTAGAAAAGAAATTATCTCAACCAGATGCGTTTGATTACAATACATTGAACATTCTTTACAATGACGACACCAATCATAAAATAACTAAAATGTACACCAAGTTACATTTGATGAAAAAAGACACTCGACTCACTCAATTATTTGCAAAATATCTATCGTACGATTGCGTTACCCAACCAAAAACTATGATTGAACAACTTATAGTGACACGTTCGTTAATACATTGCCCTGACAATGAAGTACAAATTGCCGAAGCGTTAACGGCAATAGTAGGAATGCGAGAAAAAAATTATCAAGCTTTATTATACAATAGGTATAACAATTAATTTAACTATCGCGAAACTTAATAACTATTAATTTTATAGATATATTTCAGGGTTGAAATGGGATGAGATTCAAATGGTTATCGAGATAATTCGATTGTTAAAAGTGATTATCGTACAAAAACCGCGTACTTTCTCAGCGAAACATTGGGATTTTGTTCTCATATCGTTAACGGCGTGGAGTGATAGCGTCGATAGAAGCAAACATAACTATAATCAAATTAAAGTATGTGAATTCATTTGCGCTGTTTGTGATTTGTATAGTGTCTTTCATAAAGAATTATGCAATGGCAACCTACCGTGTTCGAATCATCTTGTTGAATTTTCGGAATTGTTTGCGCAAGATGTGCATATATCTTTAATCAATACATGGATTTATGTTGCAGGTAAATGTTATATTCACTCAAATGTTACAAGTTTTCATTTTATTTTTTATTAGAACAAGAATTGACGTTGCAAGATAGTAGTGTATGCAAAATACCTGCGTTAGAAATAATTGGTAATCTAATAAACAGTTTAGAATCTACTTATTTAATAAAACCAAGCGATCCACGATTACCTACATGGCAAACACTTGTTCAACTTTGCGGGAAATTATTGCAATCGCCCGTGAATGTGTTACAACGTTGGGGTTACCATGGTTTAAATCGAATTTTAACTAAACTTGTGGCACTAGATGTGACCGCCGTCGAACTAAATACACCACAAGCTTACGGCCTCACGTGTTCGCAGCTGGCCACCGTTTTGACACAAATGCAAGATGTAGTACAAATGATGCTCATCGAGTTCAAGTATAACTATTTACACTATTTGAGTGTATAAATATTTCATCTTATACGTGTATATAGGTTAGGTGAAGATAGTTGCAGAGTTGAACCATTTACAGATTCATACACATTCACATTTGGTTATCTTTTACTTTGGGATATTTTGTTATCATTCTGTCAACATGCGTCCACCGATCTTCGATTCCAGTATTCTGATTGGTTAAAGTAAGTTTAAATCAAATGTATTCTATAGGTGTATATGATACGTCGCACTGGTGTTGAATTTCTCAATCATATACTCACCATAACTGATTGAAGAGACAATCAAACCCTATACAGATTATTATGTCATGATCCCTAAACGTGTAATTCTTGAATTTAAATATAGACTTATTAGTACATAAATACTATTGAGTAGCATTTGAATTAGATAATTAATATTTATTTTTTTATATTTATATATATATATATAGATCAGGCGATTATTTACAAAGTCTCCTCAGTAATTTATTCAAATTAATGCCAACTGAAGTGTTACACTGCTCGGATGGTAGAAAAAACAGTATGACAGAATTATTCGCAGTAGAACCATCATTTTCGCTCTCAGGTGACTAATTTCGAAATTTAAATACGTTTGCAATTTCTAACGATACTTCTTAGCGCCATCAAATAGTGAATACTTAGAGCACGTAGTGTGTTGGGTATTTGCCCGTACTGTCTCAAATTTACCAGCGCTCATCCGGCAATGGTGGTCCGATGTGGAACCACGCACCGCTCAAATAGTGGAACAAGTTACAGCTGCGTATGTTAGTCCAAAACTATGTACACAAGAATTGTTAGATGTGGTCGAAAAAGAAAAGGCATCGAAAAATAATATGAAAGTAATACATTCCGATTTAGTTTAAATTAAACATATTTATTGGGATTTTTGTTTTAAGGTAAAAGTACATTTATCTGCTAGAGAAGTAATTGGAACTTATACGGTGGATGAAGCCCGGATGGAACTTATAATAACATTACCCACGAATTATCCGCTAGGTGCCGTTCAAGTCGATTGTAATAAGCAGATTGGCGGGCCTGCGCAGTGGAGACATTGGGTGATGCAACTTACGATTTTCCTAACGAATCAGGTAATTATGATTAGGTAATAAACATTTCGAAAACTGTTTATATTTCGTTTGAAGAATGGAAGAATCTGGGATGGACTATCGTTGTGGAAGAGTAATTTGGATAAGAAATTTGATGGAGTTGAAGAATGCTACATCTGTTTTTCGATTTTACAAAACGCTACATATCAACTACCAAAATCAACGTGTCGAACGTGCCGCAAGAAATTCCATGCTTCGTGTTTGGTGAGTTATATTATTTTTTTTTTTAGTTAAAACCAACTCCAATTATGATATTTTTTAAATGTGTTTTTTTAGTACAAATGGTTCAGTACGAGTAATAAGCCTACGTGCCCTATTTGTAGAAATTTATTTTAATTTAGTATAATATACACAAATATATTTAGGATATAATCTATTTTTGCCTTCTAAATAACTGGTATTACTTAAACAGTTATAAAATGTAATTTAGATATTTTTCTTGTTAATAATAAATATAGTTTTAATTATAGCGATGGTTTTTTTTCTTAATTTCTTTTATTCAGAATCCTTAATTTACCATGTTTAGTTCAGACATCCAAATAATTTTACTCCCAATAGTTTTGGCTATAGAGCGTTCACAGGCACACACATAAACGTGTACGCACGCGCTTACACATGTCATTCCAAAAATAGTCAGACTCGATTCAGGAAAGGTACAAAGGTTAAAATATGTATATCGAAAATTTTAATGAATACTTAACTTCGATATATACATTGGTATGAAAAAGTAAAAAAAATTGTAATTGCTTTATTTTTGCGGAATAAAAGAGAATTTATTCTAGCATTTCTTTTTATTGTTAATATATAAGTTCCGCTTAAAGTTAAGTGCTAGCAATGCAACTGGTCATAAGCCTTTAGAGTATTTATTAGTTTTATTTTAGAGGTTAATTAAAAAGCGATTTTTTATACATAATATACATAAAATATTTATTTTGGGGCTACTAAATCACCGACCCACTTTAAGTATGGATCATTCCCGCCCTCAATGGGTATGCTGATAACTTCACACACCGAATACGGATGATGCGCAACAATGTATTTAGTCAAATCACTGACTCGACTAGACCGTGTTTTGATCATCATCAAAACTTCAGAATCTTCATTTATTTTCCCTTCCCACATATAAACAGAAGTAACTTTCGGTATAATATTCACGCAAGCTGCTAGTTTTTCTGTGACCAAACCACGAGCTAAACACTTCGCTACTTCTTCGTTTGGCGTAGTTACATAGGCAACAGAATGCGTATCGGCTTTGTATAAATGTTCCGACATTGTCCCGGTAGAAAAAGGCCGCAAAGTGAATGAAAAAACGTTATAAATAGTCCTGCCGTGAAACAGTTTCACAGTAAATGCGACCCTGCACATAAGAAGCTATTGACAAATATGTAATACAAATAAATAGAGAGTAATTACATTAATTATATATGTCCGGTTTACTTATTTTTTGTTGATGAAAAATACCAGACAAACCACACGTAATCACGTGGTACGTGATGTTTCTCATGTCAGCTGTTCTAATCATATGGTTTTGTTCATTCGCGCAAATGTATGGTTTACGAAATGGGCGGAGCATAATGGGACTCGAAATTTCTTACAACCAATCATTGAGTATTAGAATGTTGTGTTTAGTTTGTGATTGGCAATGAATCTATTTTTATATATTAAAGATCATATCTTGCGTTTAGTTAAAATTTGTAACGTAGGTCGTGTACGTCGTGTATTAGCTGTCAAGAGGAGAGTGGGTTAGGGTTGTTTTCGTATTTTCACTTGTTATAAAATAATTGGCAAATAGGTAAGTCATCAACAATTTTATTTTTGTATTTTGTTGTTTATTTATAGTTGTACGGCGGAATTTATATAAATATATTGTAAATAATTGTTCTTTTGTAGTATAATGGCAGGTTTATTACGAAATTCGGTTAATCGTTGTATTGTCGCAGTTCGATCCTTTACAAGAAATGCAATCAGATATGAAAAATCTACACCACCGCAAACAGTTGCAGAAGCCGCGGCGAACGCAGAAATGCAAGCTTCTGGCAAGCTGAGCGGTAAAACACATCGCGTTAATAATTTGGAGAGACGATTTCTTGTCTGGACAGGCAAATACAAAACTGTCGATGAAATCCCAGCTTTAATAGCGTAAGTCTTAAATTATATATATCACCTAATTTCACAACCACCCATATATTCTTGGAATTTTTATTTCTTTTAAATTAAAAATATTTAAATTTTTGTGCAAATTAACTTGAATTTTTCAATAATAACAACGCTTATATGAGTTATGTAATAAGTCATTTTGGCGAAATAAATGTGCGACCTGAGTAGAATTTCGAAATCCATTACGTGAAATTCCAAGTGAATTGATTTTTAATTTGGTTTTCACAAAAGTCCGGAGGTGATGGAAAAGACACGCAATAGGATCCGTATTCGCCTTGCGAATATAATGATCTTGATGACGGCATTGGCATGTTTGGCAATGGTGATCAGCGGTAAACGAGCAGCAAAACGCGGCGAATCAGTACAAAAAGCAAATTTGGAATGGCACAAACGCGTAAACGAGGAAGCAATGGCAAAAAAGTAAAAAAAAAAAATATTCAAGTATGGCTATTTATAAAATTATTAGTATAGTGAATTGTTGACAATTTTTCGTCTCAAATGCTGTAAATAACTCATTTATAAGCCTAGATATATTTGAAGATGTATTTATTTTATTGTAAAAAATTATATTCTGTTTTTAAATCATTTTTTATTATTATGTTTACAAATATAACAATAACAGACTTCATTGCTATGGTTTAGGTACAGTAATAAGTATAAAAATTGCATATTATGAACCAATGAGTTTGTTTACGACTTTCTACAATATACTAGTACACATGAGTACATCGAGCACATGCTCAGTATTTTTATCATCAGCCTTTTGTCATTTATCTTCGTTAGGATTAAAGAAGCCACGGCAACGTTCACGAAATACTTTCGTCGACCGTTGTTTCACAACATCCTCAACACCCAATTCTACTTGTAACAATCGAAACTAAAACACATTTACACATATAGAACTCAACTTTAGTTCCGCCTAGTTAGTAGGCGGGGATCTATTCACTATAGTTCCGCCCACCGAAAGTAGGCGGCCCAATACACAGCTATAACAGAAATGTTTTACTAACCTTCGTTTGTTCTGCCCGTAATTTCCTCAACAATTTTAAATCATCATTATTCGTTTCGCGTTCATCTTTCAGATTTTGTATCCTACTTGCAGAAACAGTAATACATTTTTTAATAGCATTTTCTCGCTCTGCGTAACCCGTTTTTAAGTCGTCGTATAAACTTTTACAAGTACTGTGAGCGTCTATTTGTGATTTAAACGAATCTGTTGGTATGCTTGTGTTAAGAGCATAAACTATTTTATCATCTATAGTTCGCATTGTCTTCAACGCGTCCTATAAAAGATATATATTCGTTTCAATGATAGTCATGTTAGGAAAATGAGGTTAGATGTGATCGGCGATCACATTATGTATTAAGTTGAATGTACTTTTGATTATAAAGTATATCTAATGGAACACTAGAGGGAATTTTACCTGAAATTCTAAAAAATCTCCACATTCTACTATAACATTAGAAGACATTTTTTGTACTATAAACGCGAAATATTAATCAGGGTGACAGTATTGCCAATAAATAATTTGAGGTTAAATCCTGGATTAAATAAGCCTGATAGTTGGTATTGCTAATTTGGGTACGTTCAATATACTCAACATGTATGGTTGTGACGTCATGAGTGGCTATTGTTGATTTTTGTTACTGTTTTGCTTTGTTTATAATTCGATTTATTTTATTTGTAAAATTGGTAATAATCAATATATAGTTGATTTTGTGTTTAAACGTGAAGTGATAGTATTTATTTAAAATTAAAATTTGTTTGATAGCAACTCAACAATGAGGGTTTGCTGAGTCGATGACGTTTAAAAATTGAACGTACCCGTTGAAAGAGAGAACCCTGAATATTAATGGTGGATTGAAAATTTCACTATATTTCCACCATTTGAAGTAATTTTTTATATTACTCAAAACGGTAAGAATCATTATACTCTATCAGTTATTCAATGCGTTAAATATGTTCTTAAAATTGTGTATTAAAATGTTATTTGTACCGACAACGAAATGTAATAAATTTCAAATGTCACCTGCACATTAGTTTCATACAATTTGTCATATCTGCATGTGTTTTTCGCAAGTATTATCAGTGTTTTTCGTAGTTTTTACCGAAAATTATAAACTGTTCTTATCAATACTGCAAATATTTAATATGAAAATTACTTGTATGGATGGTAATCAATACTTTTTCTGGAACTGATGACCATGAGTCATTACACAATTCTAGTATGACAGTTGGCGATATAATTATTATTTTAATGCCTTTTTCTTAGATTGTGCAAATTGTTTATTATGTGCTAATTATAACAATTACTATAATACAATACGTGGTTAAATACAATCAGAAAACGAATCATTTATTATTTTGGGAACTGTAATATATATTTCTAGACACTAAAGGGTTTATTTCATAAGATATTCAGGTATATTTTATTTGCCTATCGTTATTTTTAAGAACCGTAAAATAACAGTTGCAATATTTTTTATTAGTATCGGCACATAAATGGACTTTTTGCAAAATTTTATTGAGCTCTTCTATTGTTAAAAATGTATTTATGTAATTAAAAAAATATATAAAAATTGGTCATCGAATCATTACTTTATTTAGTATATTATTTGCTTTATTTAGATGTCAGGTTCTGCACATAGACATCGATACAAAAATACAGCTTTAGACTCTCAAGAATTACGTCGAAGACGCGAAGAAGAAGGTGTACAGATACGGAAACAAAAACGTGAGCAACAGCTTTCAAAACGACGAAATGTCAACACAACGTTGGTGCCAGACGATCATGAACCAGTCGACGTTGATATCTCATCACCGATCGCGCCGGGTATCACACCCGAAATGGTGCAGTGCCTCTATAGCGTCGACGTTGACGAACAGCTAGCAGCAACACAGAAATTCCGGAAACTGTTGAGTCGTGAACCGAACCCGCCAATTGATGAAGTCATTCAAACTGGCATTGTACCCAGATTTGTAGAGTTCTTACAAAATAACACCAATTGTACTTTACAAGTAAGAGAATCATTTATAAAATACATATCTCTCCAAATTTTGTGTCATAAATAATAATATACACAACTACATCGTCATACTATTTTAAAATTTGATTCATTAATAAATAGCATTCTAAGAATATATGTATATATATATAGTATACAAATATATATATTTCTAGAGAAGTTTCTAATTCTTATAATGTTATATGTTTTATTTTTCAGTTTGAAGCAGCATGGGCTTTAACTAATATTTCATCAGGTACATCGTTGCAAACACGTATGGTTATCGATGCCGGAGCTGTACCAATTTTTATTTCATTACTTGCGAGTCAGTTCGAAGACGTACAAGAACAGGCAGTTTGGGCACTAGGCAATATCGCTGGTGATTCACCAGAATGTAGAAATCATGTTCTCGACTCGGGAATACTTGTACCTTTACTACAACTCTTAAGTAAATCCACGCGTCTTACTATGACCAGAAATGCTGTATGGGCTCTTTCAAATCTTTGTCGAGGTATATGTATATATATTTGTGTACTTTACGCAAACAAATATTTTAAAAGATTTGTAAAAACTAATAATTGTTTTATTTCAGGAAAAAATCCACCACCAGAATTCACGAAAGTCTCGCCGTGTTTACCAGTGCTCGCTCGGTTATTGTTCCATTCGGACGCGGATGTGTTGTCAGACGCGTGTTGGGCACTCAGTTACCTCAGCGATGGACCTAACGACAAGATCCAAGCCGTTATAGACGCAGGTGTTTGCCGGCGTCTTGTTGAGCTGCTGATGCACGACCAACACAATGTAGTGTCCGCTGCTCTACGCGCAGTCGGTAACATCGTCACCGGTGACGATGTACAGACACAAGTTGTACTCAATTGCTCTGCCTTACCGTGTCTGCTACATCTGTTGGGATCGAGTAAAGAGTCAGTGCGCAAAGAAGCGTGCTGGACCATCTCTAATATCACCGCTGGTAATCGACAGCAAATACAGGTACAAACATACCAATTTTAGTGGTTATATTATGACGTCATAATGTAATAATTGTTGATTTAAATTCCGTATTCACACAAATCAATGTTTAATCACATTATTTTATATTTTGGTGTTTAATTTGTTTTGTTTTTGTGTTTATAGGCAGTTATTGATTCAAATATATTTCCCGTTCTAATTGACATATTAAGCAAAGCAGAGTTTAAAACGCGTAAAGAGGCTGCGTGGGCAATAACGAACGCAACCAGTGGCGGTACGGCGGATCAAATCCGGTATCTGGTGACGCAGAGTTGCATTCGGCCGCTATGCGATCTGCTTACAGTGATGGACGCAAAGATTGTCCAAGTTGCATTGAATGGCCTTGAAAATATTCTCAGGCTGGGTGACCAAGATGCCAAAACACATTCAGGACTCAATCCATATGCGGTACTAATTGAAGAATGCTATGGTAAGTTTTGTAACGTAGTTTCGTATGTGGTTCTTAATGATGTGCAATTGTTATTTTGTAAAGAATTAAATGTGCGAATGTGAATTAGCTACTGGACGTGAAATTATTAATATTGTGAGAATTTACGAATAGAAATCAATATTTCGAATACGCAAATATGAATAATATAGAAGGCATGTTACGATGTATACAGGGTGTAACAGCGAAACGAGCTACCTCGAATAACTTCTATATTATTAAAGATACAATAAAATAGTATAAGACAATCTTATGCAGGACCAAAGGGGACATCCAACTATGAAGGAAAATATTTTTTTAAACCAGTGGTTCTCAAGCAACAACACAAAGTTATGTTTTTTCAAATGAGATGCTATATATTTTTTAAGTTCATTGGATAGGGTATTTTTTTCTAAATCCTACCATGTATTTGTTTTATACCCTTACATAAGTAAAACATTGAGAAAAATACGATTGAAAGTTAAAGAAATTCTATTTTTATAGCTATTTTTCAGTAGGCTATGAAAAAAAATTGAGCTTAAATACAACGAAACATAAATTAAATACATGAAATTATTTGTTATTTACTTTATAACACTATTTATAAAGTAAATAACAAAGAATTTCATGTATTTAATTTATGTTTCGTTGTATTTAAAGCTCATAGCCTACTGTAAAATCACTATAAAAATAAAATTTATTTAACTTTCAATCGCATTTTTCTCAATATTTTACTTATGTAAGGGTATAAAACGAATACATATTGGAATTCAGAAAAAAAAAACTCTATCGAATGGGCTTAAAAAATATATAGCATCTCATTTGAAAAAACATAACTTTGTGTTGTTGCTTGAGAACCACTGGTTTAAAAAAATATTTTCCTTCATAGTTGGATGTCCCCCTTGGTCCTGCATAAGATTGTCTTATACTATTTTATTGTATCTTTAATAACATAGAAGTTATTCGAGGTAGCTCGTTTCGCTGTTACACCCTGTATTGTAATTGGGAAGTGTCGTACAGTACTTTAATAATACAGTAAAATGGTTAAAATAATTATTTAAATGAAACACATGACCAATCCAAAAAATGTGTAATTGTCGATTGACCCAGACTTGTACTGATGCATAATTTTTTTCCAGGCCTAGATAAAATCGAATTTTTACAATCTCATGAAAACATGGACATTTACCAAAAAGCGTTCGACATTATTGAACACTTCTTCGGCAGTGAAGAAGAAGACACGCGGGTCGCACCCGCCGTCGACGTAGAGCAACAACAATATCAATTCAATGCTGATCAATCTGTACCCATGGGAGGCTTTCAATTCTAAGAATGAATTATTATACGAAATAATAATCCCAATAACCGAACTAATTCAAATTATTTATATACATTAGACGATTTTGCAGGTACATACTTTTTTTCTCTAGAACATTTATTATTTATTGTTTTACTAATATCTATTTAAAAAAAAAAAAAACCGGCTTGAAATTGCAGAAAATGGAGACAGAAAATAAATATTTATTATTCTATTTTATGTTTACACTTTTTTACGCATATACAAGCAAGATATACAACGAGTAATATTTATTTTACATGGTTTGGGTTAATTTTTTTTTATAAAACATATCAAATAATGATTTTACTTTAATAAATAAAAAAAATTGTCTATCTTGCTTGTTCTATAAAAATTATTATAAGTTTGTTAGTAAATTAAAAAGCAATTAGGATATATTAAAACAATCATTTTGGGTTTTAATATGTTTGTAAATACATTTGTCAAAATTCGCAAGGAAAAATTGCATGGGTAGTAAAAATAAATAAAGCATTTTAACTTTTAGCGTATGAATACATAAAATTCTGTAAACATTTCGAAATAAGTGACGTGTATGTACGTATGTGTTACGTATTGTATTAAAACACCAGTTGCACCTATAGGCTGCGCGCTTAAGGTTAAAATCATGAATAGTTATGTTTAAATTTACAATATATTCATGTGTATGTTATTTAAGTCATACTTGTAAATATATAATTTAATTATTTTTATCGAAAACCGACAATAGAAATTTTGTTCACATTATAAATTTTTTTTTTTTTTGTATAAAGAATAATGCATTGTGTATGTATACCAAAAAAAAAAGCATGGGTGCATTAAAAATTTAATATATGATAAAAAATAAATCTATTTTCAGGGTTGTGCAAAACGATTATTTTTGAGTCGACTCTAATAATCGTGTTAAAATAATTTATTGTTTTATATCTAGAATTATAGCTGTGTTTTGAATTTTTTTGTGCAGCACAAATAATCTTTTATTTATAACTAATGACTCAAAATTCGATTTATTTGTATAACCTATCTCCTATGTTGTGATTCGATTGATTCTTAAAATCTTTTATAGAATTTTTGGAATATAAACATTTGTATTAATATCTTGAGTGAAATAAAAGATATGTAACATGTGACGTTGATAAAATTAGCAAACAAACAAAAAACTACCCTATCTAAAATAAATCAAATTAATAGTTACAATTACGTCGTTAATTCTATAATAAATACAGTTATATTCACAATTGTGTTACCATGTGTCAGTATATTTACAAAATAATACTGTGAAATTATTCGAATTAAGTTAGATAAAAAATTTTATTTGGTTATACGTTATATGAGGCGAAGCACATTTTTAGAATTTTGGTAATATTTAGGAGACATAGTTAAGATCATATTGAACGTATTTTAATTGTGTCACATACTCTATATGCATGATTCGTTATAAAATCATCGAAATGATTTAAAACCCCTTCGAGTAATGATCAGAATATAGTTAACAGTTTATAGGTGTGTTTTCGCGCAAATTAATTATTATCTGTATATATTTCTCCGGATTGATGAGTAGATGTATTCGAAATGCATTTAGCTATGTCCTAGCAAAGTTTTAGATTCTTAAAACGTGCAATGCCTTCAAAATATTCAACAATTTTGTTACCATTTTTATAATATAAATATATATTTCATTAAAATTTAATAAAAACAATGACCAAAGTTTTAATGTATACGTAAAATTTAATAATAAATATAAACAATTTATCACAATTAATTTTCAATTTTTAATACAGTACTAGTAACACGAGTTACAAGTGGACTAAGTATATCATAACGCAATTCATTCCAGTTTTCGTTTAGAGCGGCTTCCGCAATAGTTTCTTCTTTGCCGCTGAGCGAATTTACGTTTAAAGTTAACAGATACACAGCCCGGTCAACCAACGGTGAAATCTCATCGCAAAAGGTATGAAACACTTGCGCAACGGTGCCGGGAATGTTCTGCAAATCTTTCACAACCATCACATGTTTCTCGAGTAATATCGGTTTATATTTCTCGATTAAAATACCGTAATCGGTTACAATCTCTTTGGCGTGGAATTCATTTTGGGGTATTTCAATGTAGTCGGTGTTGGTTTGCAGTAGATTTGACGCGTATAACGCTAAATTATGTGTTAAGCTATTGATTAGTTTGTCGCTTCCGGTGTATAATAGTAAAATAACTGCTGGATGTGTGGGGTCAATTTGTAATGTATCGTTTAATATTTGGTCGATAATCGAAATGACTCTAATTTCCTTCGGGAAATTGTCCCTAAGTGTACCTATTGTCATTTTGTGATCGTCACTGCTAAAAGAGTTACAATACACAACTGCGAAAATTGCTACGATAAAAAGAATGCAAACATTTCGAAAACTAGAACTTTCTTCATTTACTGATTGCGCTTTACTTCTCGTATATACCTCGCGTTCATATTGTTTGCGTTGTTCATCGTTTGATAGTTTTCTTTGCGCGTAGTTGTGAACTGAACTTCTTGATTGAATTCTAGACGATTCTCTGCTATCGTCCACATTTTCATCAGAAGTATACGAATTATCGATGTCCTTATCTTCGCTTATTTGTTCATCGTCACTTATTTGCTCATCAAACTCATTGCTCTCATTATTCGTATCTGTGCTTGTATTTGCACCAGTTTGATAAGTTGGGCGACTCATTGGAAAATTCTAAAATTAACGATAGCCACGTATTTTAAATAAATAGCTACATTCATAAAATAATAATCATAATAAGGTGTATACTTTGGTTGAATCCCTTGACATGATTTTACAATTTAAATTTCAACTTATATAGGTTAATCCTTATATTCTTTATTGAATGTTAAAAATTAGTGTTTAATTAAAGAAATAAATATATTTACTGTCTTGCGTATTCTTGTTTTCGTTCAGTAATTAACTTATAATAAATTTATCAGACAGAAGGTATGTTTATAAATTATAAAACGTCATCACACTCTCTGACAAGGAATCACGTTTTGTTATCTCTGGTCATCACTTGACAGTAAAAAACCGTAAAAACTATAACGTTGTCTACTTCCAACCCATTTTACAACGTTCATTTGTTCGTAAATCTGTTTCGTTAATAAAATTGATTTGGTGTAAAAAATTTATTATGGAACTTTACATAGATGCGAAAATTTCATGGACGGACACACAATGAGGAATGTTTATTGGACGGCACTTAATCGTTAAACCTTAAAAATATATATATGCATAATTTCTTGTCGGTATTTAAAATATGTAAAAGAAAATAAATATCCGTAATACGCACATGCAGTCATTGATTACAGTAAAAAAAAAAACATTGATTGAACATTATTTAAAATATTATTTGATACTATTCATTATTATATATTCTTAAAATATACCTATTAAATATGATGATCACTAGTTTTGTCATAGATTAGATGAAATAATTAAGGTACACTGTTCTGTATAATAGATATTTAAGAATGTTTAAGTACATATAAAGTTGGGGCAAACGAAATAGTTTAAATTTTACTCCAGTTTAACATTAATAATATGTACACACAATAATAATAATAAAAACTCCTGCAGTGACCTTTTGTTAAATAAATAAAATATAATGTATATATATAGTCTTTTGTGGTAACACATTTGTGATGCTGCTAAATGAGTCGTTCTTCTGGTGGAGGTTTGAGAACGTGGTCTAATTCGACCCGCGGATTGCAGAACTCTTGGGCACTGGGACTGTACGTGCCACGGGTGGCTCTTTTACTGCGAGCCATCGCAACCAGAATTGCCAGACCTGTCGCGCCACCGAGTAGCAGAATTATTATTATTGGAACCACTATTAGAGCTATATTTATCGAATCATCATTTGAGCTTGCGAATGTCTAAAATAAATACAACTTTATTAGATTTAGTTGCACAACACATAATGATAAACGATTTTACTAAAATGTTATAAACATATCATAGAATATGCAATTTATTCAGTATTTGTATTCTTTGACGCACGTGTCAGTAAAGTCGTTTTGTTGGCATGGGTTAAAAATATGATAAATATTGAATTTAATTTAATAATAAATAATTTAAACACTTGGTTAAGTTTGTGAAACATAACCAATTGTTTAAGTTATTTATTATTAATAATATATATTGGATATTTCTACATTTACGACGTAATAAATTCACACATCTTACCTCTGTCTCATTGCAATAATGACCGTGGTGCCCGGGTAAACAATCACAGCTATACGACGCTTCATATTTACACGTTGAATTGCAAACGCCATATTCTCCGCACGGAAACGTTTGGCACGGATCGGGTATCGCACAGTACATACCGCATGTACCACTCGGACAACGACACTTGTAGCTACCGGGCAAATTCTCACAAATACCACTGCGGCCACAAATGTAATTGGTTTCACATTCGTTCACATCGAATTCGCACATCAACCCTGTGTAACCTAAATAAAAATATTCAAAAAGCAGTTATAAATGACTGGTAACAAATAGGCTGAAGTTGTTTAGTGTTTACCTGTGCCAGTACAGTTGCAAGTATATGTATCAATTTCATCGATACAAAATCCATTATGTTGGCAAGGACTTTCTCCTGTTACCAAAATACAATCGTCAATATTTGCTTCGCAGTATTGGCCACTGTAGCCACGATCACATCGGCAGAATGGCTCTGGGCCGGTTTCGTTGCATAAACCATGTATACAAGGTTCCGCCAGACAATATGGTGTATCACATAGGGCGCCAATCATTCCTTTCATGCAGGAACATGTAAAGTTGTTACCATTTTCAATATCTACAAAAGGAATTTTAAGTATTCATTAGTATTTTTTCAGATTTGTTAGGTTAATTTAACACTTTCGTTGGTGCCATTCTTACTTATTTTATTTGCGCATGTAGATCCATTGCGACATGGTTTATTCTCACAAGTGATCTGTCTCAAAGATTGACACTGTCTGCCGACATATTCGTCTGGGCATTCACATTCGTAATTAGCAAGTAAATCATGACATATACCATCGTTTAAACATGGATTACTCTCGCATTCATCAATCTCAGTATCACATCTAAATAAAATAATAAACAATTTGGTTATATATACAATTTTTAAAACATATTTTCGGTAATAAATTAAGGTTACTTACAACCATCCTTCGTAACCATTCGTGCAAATACAAGTAAAATTTGCAATGCCATCCACGCAAGTGGCGTTGTTCTGGCATCTAGTTTCTAAACACTCGTCGATATCAACGGAACAGTCTTCTGATGTGTACCCAGGCGCACAACTGCACTGGTAGCTAACTTCTGCATCTAAACAGTTACCTTTGTTCAAACAATCTTGCTCGAAACACACTTGGCATCCAATCGAGTGCTCACTGTCTGGCAGCAGTGAGAAATATTTTTCAGCTGTGTAATTATTCGAATAAATTTCTGATGTCGTAAAATATGGTAGGAGTAAATTCCCTAGACGAATTTCACCCAAACAACCCTATAAATAATTATTTAATGTTTAAACAAAATTATAAACTTTTAGATATATTATATTATATAAAAAAAATAGATGTGTACCTTAAATTTATCCCTAATTTTTTCATTGATTGGATTTTCAGTCGACAGTGTAGTGATAGGTATATCAATAGTATTTGTTTCTGTTACGCTGTTATTAGCAATATGCATGTGTTGATTATGTACAGTTAACAAATCATAAGACTTCCTATCGCTGCCACCCAAATAAATCATTCCCCGCGCGAATAAATCATTGAACAACGTAAAGTTCAATTCGTTTACGACGAAATTCGCGGATTCGTCGTAAACCAATTCTTTAAAACCGCCATAGAAAACTTGATCTTTCATTTCGAAGTATAAATTATTCCAGTTGCCGTCGACGTTATCTTTATTGAACCGGAATGATTCTGATTTCCCAGTTAAACTCCATTGCACTGTTACTTTTTGTTTGTTGACGTGAACGAAGAAATAATCAACATCTTTTTGCACAAACATAATTGTGCCGCCAATTTTCGTGCGGTAGTTGATGTCGATTGTCTCAACAGCGATTGTTGGATATTGGTAGTTTCGTGCAATTTGTAAATTGTATTTCATCGGTTTGGTTTGTCCGTCAAATGTTGCGTTTGCAATGCATTCGTAACCGTCGTCTAGGTTTCGGCATTGGGATCCCGTTGGGCAATCTTTCAATTGGCAAAATTCCAAATCCATACATGTTTTACCTTTGAAGCCACGTGGACAATGGCATCTATTAATTTTCAAATATAATTAATTTCGTTTTTATAATACAATTAATTTCATTTTAGCTATTCGTGATCGAAATTAACAACTCGCTCTCTGGCGGTGAAACTAATGTACTACAAAAATTGGTCATTACGCCCGGCATTAATGTACCAAACAGCTGTTTGTTCCACTAATGGTCAGCTGTCATTTTTTTATAAATATCCAAGGAACAAAATATCTATCATATTTGACGAAGTTAATTCTTCGGATAATTCACAAATATTTTGTAAATAACAGTTGCAATCAAAATACACATTTAAAGAACACAAAATAAAAGATTCTGACTCCAAGAGTTATTCGTTTTGGCAAAGAACATTTCTAATCAGTTCACTTTAAAAGATATTTCACTTTGCTGGCTTTCGCGTGTCCAATCATAGCCTCTATCTCAACTGTCAAATACGTTGGTCATTACGCCAGGCATTTTTATTAACGCTACTAGCGCCGCCAACGATAATTTCGATCACGAATTAGCTATTATTATAGCAGTAGTGTCAAATGCATTAAAAAAATAATTAATCTATCGGTTTGGTGTTAGTTTTTGAAATTTGTTATAAATAATCGATTTGTTCACCTAAAATCATTCCATGTTACTGTACATGTACCAATATGCTCGCATGGATTAATACGACAGGCATCGTCAGACACCACTCCTTCAATTAATGTTGAGCGATCAAATGATACTGAACCAAATGGTAATGGTCTTCGCAAATCATCTGCATCTAACGGGAAAAATTCGACTACCATTTGTCGAGAACCATTATTGATCTATAACAAAAAATTATTTTAAAAATTCAAACTTAACTTAAACTTGATTTCTCAACAAAAATGTCTTAAAAATGACACAACAAAACTGAAAAACGATTTAAAATATAAAATCAATTTACAGTTAAATAGACAATTCATAATTAACAATGTTTTCTAATTATTCACCATTGTGCAGTTAGAAGTATTTATTTAAATTACCTGTACATCTTGTATAATTCCTTTGAAATTAACATTAGACATTGTAAGAGCAATAGAACCTGATGACGTGGTTGTATCCAACACTCTTAACCCTGCTGCACTATCAGTTTGTCGTACAGGTCGCTTAACAGCAGGCAAACCACCCAAATACAACACTTGCGCATCAAGTTGCCCCGAGCCCGAAATCGTTTTACGGAAATATTCTGTGCCATTTAATTTAACTTGTACCAAACTAACATTACGTATCACCTAAAATACACTTGTAAAATAGAAGTTTATATTCACACAAAAAAAAAATCTATTTACCTCTATTAGATGATCGTAACCATTATTTAATTTCACACCACTGACCGGATATGATTCTGGTATTCCGTTAAATAGAATCCGTACATACAATTCACCCGCTTCAAGTTTTGCCGAAATGTGATTATCATCGTTGTAATTTGTATCGCTAAGCCGGGAGCCAATATAAAATATTTGTCCAACATCTTGTCTCGTTCGGATAAACATTGATATATCCACAATCGATCGAACTGCTTTACGAGCGATATCTGTTACGCTTACTGTTACTAATGAGTTTGTTATATTTTCGTAACCGAATGTTGCAGCTGTATAATCTTTAAAAGAATATTCATAAAATAGTTTTTATGTTTGTTTAAGTGTTTGTTGATTTATTACTGTATTGGCAAGTGTGTCCTAAATACGGTCGTTCACAAGTACAGTTAAATGATCGCCATTTATCTGTGCAACGGCCTCCGGAATGGCATGGATTCGGATTGCACTGAGGTGTTCTAAAACAACCAACTTCTACGTCTACTAAAGACATCCATGACGTATTTTGTGGTAGTACCTTAACAAACGAAAGAATTCGTTAATATTGTATACAGTATTTTTATTCTAATTAATTCTTTAATAGAAAAATGGCGATTTTCGTCACATTTTAATACAATTGTTTCAAAACAAAATTTATAATTTATATAGAAATCTTATTTTATCCATTGCCATTCTAAAAATTTGCTATTAAATATATTTGATAATAAAATGATGTACATACCCATTCGCCGTTGATAGTGACGTCTTCTGTACATCCAACAAATGCAGATGGTCCGTGTGTTAAGCGTCTTAATTCACTGATTGTTCCGCCTAAATAAGTTGTTGGAAAACTCGTATGAGTTGCATTGGATCCCTCATTTAAATTGATTGGATAAATAGTTTGTTCTTCATTTGCCGCCAATACTAAATGTGACGAATTTATTGCTACAAATACCTGCAAAAAATGTTGCGAAATTGAAGCATATACTACGAATTCTATTTGCTGCTAAGTATAAGTGACTCAGTGGTAAATAGAAAATGGCTATACAGGGTGTAACAGCGAAACGAGCGACCTCGAATAACTTCTATGTTATTAAAGATACAATAAAATAGTATAAGACAATCTTATGCAGGACCAAGGGGGACATCCAACTATGAAGAAAAATATTTTTTTAAACCAGTGGTTCTCAAGCAACAACACAAACTTATGTTTTTTCAAATGAGATGCTATATATTTTTTAGGCCCATTCGATAGGGTTTTTTTTTCTGAATTCCATTATGTATTTGTTTTATACCCTTACATAAGTAAAATATTGAGAAAAATACGATTGAAAGTTAAATAAATTTTATTTTTATAGTGATTTTACAGTAGGCTATGAGCTTAAATACAACGAAACATAAATTAAATACCTGAAATTATTTGTTATTTACTTTATAACATTATTTATAAAATAAATAACAAATAATTTAATGTATTTAATTTATGTTTCGTTGTATTTAAGCTCAATTTTGTTTCATAGCCTACTGAAAAATAGCTATAAAAATAAAATTTCTTTAACCTTCAATCGTATTTTTCTCAATATTTTACTTATGTAAGGGTATAAAACAAATACATGGTAGGATTTAGAAAAAAATACCCTATCCAATGAACCTAAAAAATATATAGCATCTCATTTGAAAAAACATAACTTTGTGTTGTTGCTTGAGAACCACTGGATTAAAAAGAAAATTTCTTTCATAGTTGGATGTCCCCCTTGGTCCTGCATAAGATTGTCTTATACTATTTTATTGTATCTTTAATAATATAGAAGTTATTCGAGGTAGCTCGTTTCGCTGTTACACCCCTGTATATAGATTTACATACTTTTTGCCAATTACTATCATTGAGTGCGGATCCAATAAAAACTCCTTCCCACTTATTTAGCAAACTTGAATGTAGATTCAAACGCCCATGTACCAATTCCAAAATATAATAAGTTAACCCTTTGCCAATCGCCAACAAGCCATCACCAAGAGTTGTTTTAAAACGGAATTGAATATCATAGCCTTCATCTCTACTTGTGTTGACAGCTATATATGAATAACCAGATAATGACATTGTCGTTATCTATAAATAAATACATTTTAAAAACTTCTGCAAGGAACAAGTAGAACAAAATGTTACTTTTTCGCAAGTTTCACCGTGGAATCCGTTAGGACAGGAGCAATTAAATTTATGATCAGTTTCATTCTCTAAATAGGGTTTACATGTGCCGTTATTCAAACACGGATTTTGTAAACATCCTTCTAGTTCAACTGAGCAATTTTTGCCGCCGTATTCTGGAGCGCCAATCGGTGCACAATCACAAAAATAATTCGCTTTTAAATCAATGCATGTACCGTGAACACACGGCGTATATCGGTCACATTCGTTGATATCGAATTCACAGTGTTCTCCTTCAATGCCGTCTTCGCATTCGCATGTGTACCCGTCGATTTTGTCTTGACATGTGCCGCCCTTTTGACATGGTGAACTATCGCATTCGTTTATATCAATTTCACAATCTCTGCCTGTTATCCCTGGGATACACATACATTCGTATCTATATAAAAAAAAATTATTTTAATCACAAAACTTGTATATTTTCATTTGATAATTACCCGCTGGCGTTTTCGTAACTAAATTGTTGTGAATAAATTGCTGGTAGTGAACTATTTTGGGTGTACAATGACATTACTGATCTTTGTAAGCAAGTTCCGGAATGTTGGCATGGGGAACTTTCACATTCATTTATATCAGTTTCACAATTTTTTCCTATAATAAATGCAATCCATTAAATGACGCATACAAATTGCAACCAATCAATTATATAATTATCGAGATATAAATAAAATGATTAGATAATTACCGGTATATCCTGGATAACAATTGCATGAATAATCGTTGACACCATCTATACATTCGGCACCGTTAGAACATGGGTTGCTCAAACAATCGTCGATGTTAAGTTCACAATGCATGCCCGAGTAGCCGGTGTTATTGCAATTGCAAGTGTAACTGTTTAGGCCATCGATGCACTGGCCGTTGTGCTGACACGGTGATGATTGGCAATCATCGATATTGATGTGACAGAGTCGCCCTGTTAGACCGGGCTGACAAACACATTGGAAGGAAGCGATACCATCAATGCATGTTGAGCCAGAATAGCAAGGCGATGTTTCACATTCGTTGATGTCAATGTTACAGTCTTTACCTGTTTAAATCATTTATTAAAAATTAAAGTATTACTGGAAAAGATTTTTTAAAGATAGATCCAGCAATTGGATGAGGTTTTAACAGTTACATATTTTATTTCTAGATATTATATAAAGTTTGCTTTTTATTAAATATGTTAAGATAATTTTATTAGAGATAAATAGTATATTTTTAGTACCTGTATACCCTTGGGTACAATTGCATTCATAATTGTTGATTTTATTAAAACAAGTGGCATTGTGTTTACATGGTTGTGACAAACATTCATCGAAGTCCAAGTTGCAAGTTTCTCCCGTATATCCCGGTGTGCAATAACACTGAAATCCACCGTATGTATTCCTACATATTCCATTTGTACAAATATTCGGATTGTCTGCACATTCATCTACATCATTTTCACAATGTCGCCCTAATTAAAACACCAATATAATATTTATTTAAGTAATAAACGATCTAGTGATTTTACTCTTAAGCGAAATATAAAATAATTTCAAAGCAGTATTCGTGATCGAAATTATCGCTGGCGGCGCTAGTAGCGTTAATAAAAAATGCCTGGCGTAATGACCAACGTATTTGACAGTTGAGATAGAGGCTATGATTGGACACGCGAAAGCCAGCAAAGTGAAATATCTTTTAAAGTGAACTGATTATAAATGTTCTTTGCCAAAACGAATAACTCTTGGAGTCAGAATCTTTTATTTTGTGTTCTTTAAAAGTGTATTTTGATTGTAATTGTTATTTACAAAGTATTTGTGAATTATCCGAAGAATTTACTTCGTCAAATATGATAGATATTTTGTTCCTTGGATATTTATAAAAAAAATGACAGCTGGCCATTAGTGGAACAAACAGCTGTTTGGTACATTAATGCCGGGCGTAATGACCAATTTTTGTAGTACATTAGTTTCACCGCCAGAGAGCGAGTTGTTAATTTCGATCACGAATAGTATATACCTATAATTCCTGTTGGACAAACGCACGCAAATCCATATGTCGATTGACTAGCAACACAAGTACCACCATTTTGGCAAAATATTTCTGCGCATGGATTAGTAGGAATTGAACAGTTTTCTCCTCTGTAACCATCCGGACAACGACACTCATACCCAGCCACTAAGTCAACACAGATTTGGCCTTCAGGACATTTAATATGCTTACATTCATCAATATTATTTTCACACGTTATACCATTATACCCTAAAAGAATAACAAAATAAATCAGTAAAACTTCGAGCCAGAAATGTCTAATTGCAATAATAAATATACCTGGTGGACAATTACAAGTGAAAGTTCGTTTATTTGCTGTTGTACACGTAGCGTTATTTTTGCACGGTTTTAATTCGCATATATCATACGGTCGTTCACAGACTGTACCCATAAAGTCTGGGGTACAGTTGCAGAAAAAACCATTGTCCTGATCGACGCAAGTGCCGCCATGTAAACATGGTATCGAAATGCATTCATCAATATTTAGTTGACACTGTTTACCTATTTGGAGTAAACTTTATAATTAACATGGATATCATTTTCGGTTACCTATTATGTTTGTAGAATTATTGTTATTAAAAAAATGCTATTTTATATTTCTTTTAAAATTGTTTAGTAAGTGTCAAGAGAAATTATGTGAAATGTTAGAAAGCAGTAAATAAGTGAAAATAAGTGTTATTTGTTAAAATTTGTAACTACTTAAATAAATGAGCACAACGGACTTACATATTTAAGATCCAAAGTCCGAATATATTTAGCAAAACTAGATATTTAGATCAAGTAGCTTTTTAATTCGATAAATAAAACTATTATTTTGAATTAAAAATTTTTTAATAAAATTTTAATGTAAAATAATATAATTAATTTATTAAAATCCATTAATTATAAGCAATGTCCTACAAAATATATTCGAATTCTCACGTATTACATTTCTTATTTAGGATTTTAAAACTCAAAATATTTACTTTTGAAATAAAGTAATATAATTTTTGAATTATGTATGCAGCAATAAAAATGTAATATTTGTTGTAAGTCCAATATGCCCAATAGAATAGAAGTGAAGTACCTGTGAAACCAGGCGGACACCGACAGTAGAATCGATGAAATGAACTGATGCAAGTGGCTCCGTTCAAACACGGTGCATTTGAGCACTTGTCCGTGCTAATATTGCAATCATCGCCCGTCCACCCTGGCGCGCATGTGCAATAAAAGCCACCAATCTGCACACGATACCCGAACCCGCGGTGCAAACAAATGTTATTAGTGATAATCGCTAGTGAGTTTATAATAACAAATTTCATGCGCTCGACCACTTATTTGCATCGTCCGAAATTGTCTTGCTTAAGAATCGCACAGTTGAGGATGAATTTGGAAAACTATGTATTTCGAGACTCATCCTCCACGTATATAACTGTGCGAAACGTCAACATATACTCACAAAATCTCGACAGCTAGTTACATGCAAACACGGGCGATCTGTGCATTGTATGTATCTATTGCAATTGCGACCTGTGAAGCCGTCAGAGCATACGCAACGATAAGTATCATCATTTTCGAAACACGTAGCGCCGTTTTGGCACGGTTTTGTAACACATAAAGCAGTATGGTCACACATTTTCCCTTGGTATGCCCAAAATTAGTATTAAGTCATGCAATCAAAAAAACCAACATGCAACAGTGAAACAAAGCAAAGCACTACAGAAAATATTTGTAAGATTTCAACATTTTAAATCAAATATAATAAATTCAGTAGCATAAGTTAACGTAAAAACTGATGCTACAATTTCAAGTTTGTAAGTATTAAAAAAAATATATAGGAATAATATAACTTTTCTCACAAAGCAATTTTGAATAAAATAATATACTGACCTGCGAAACCAGGCGGGCATGTACAGTTGAAGGAATCCATATATGGTGTACATAATCCACCATTTTTACATGGTGCGGTTATACAAGCAGTGCCACCGTCAGTACAATTCGGATATATGCCTAAACAAAATGAAAAAACCAGTAAAATTTAACGCAATCCATGTACGTGTTATATAATGGTTTTTCGATCTTATAACTTACCAGAATACCCCGCTCTGCAAATGCATCGGTAACCAGTTTTTAACTCGCGACACTCGGCGAACGATGGACAAGTAATGCCATCGCATACAGACAATTCGCAGTGAATTCCTGAATTGCCCGGTGGACAGAGACACTCATAACCACCCATTTTGTCGATACATGTGCCTCGGTTATGGCACGGCATTGCCACACATTCGTTCAGATTCTAAATAAATTGATTGTAATTTGTGAACATATTACCATAATTAAAGCAGTGTACATTTTTTAAAATTTTACTCTAAAGTTTTATTGACAAATAGCCCTGAATTAATAAAAAAAAACAAATTACGATTTATTTCATATATACAATTATATACACTAATGCGTGTCTTGAATTTTTTTATAACAAATTATCAACTTAAAATTGTTACGCTAATCAAAAATAATTCTTATTTCAAGGCAAGTAAGAACTGTATTTAATTTTCACGTGAAAATATAAACTATTCCATTCTACTTCCCCGGTAGTTGTTAAGACAAAAGCTATTATTGTCGACCATCATTAACAGGTGCAATACCAATGTGTACAGCATTCTTTGCATTGCGAAAGTTGTAATTAAACATATTGAAAAAAGATAAAATAAAATAGCGGTTTTTTTTTGCACGCAATCTTGATGATTATGTGAAATAATAAAATATTCACACTATTACAAGCTAAACTATTCGATTCGAATAATGTTTTCCTATTCAATATATCACATATATTAAAGTTGTGTGTGCATCTTTAAGATTTACTATATATTGCAAATAATAATAAACATACTTGTTCACAATTTTGTCCATCGAAGCCTTCGCGACACTGGCACACATAGCTGCCATACGTATCAAAACATAAGCCGTGGTTTAAACATGGATTTGTTAAACATTCGTTAATATTAACTTCGCAGTTAGTACCCTCGTATCCCGTGTGCGAACAGTAGCAGGTGTAATTGTTGTAGCCATCGACACAAGTGCCGCCATTTTTACATGGATTCGGTTGACATTCATTCATATCAATTTCACACATAGACCCTTTGAACCCTGACGGACACTCACAAGTCGCTACATTTGAACCAGCCGGTACACGACATGTTCCATTATTCAAGCATGGCTCAGGTTCACACAGAGGATGAATCGAAATTTCTGATTCGCAATATGTTCCTGTAGTAAACAAAAAAAATTCTTATACTCAAGTTACACAGCGTTTTCTTTTTACGCTTCAAGACATATTGCATAGATGCCCTATAAAACATTGTGCACGATGAAATATATTGTGGCAATGACCTACTTAAGCAACATGGTTCCTCAATAATGTCTTCGCAATTTATACTAGATATGAATAAAAAAATGAAAATCATACCTGTATATCCTGTTTGACAAACGCATTTAAAGTCGCCTTCTTTATCTTCCATGCATGAAGCACCGTTCATACACAATGGCGGATGTCGGTTGCACGGTGACCCATTATCCAGTTCACAATTGTTACCCGAATATCTTGGGGTACAATGACATACGTACCGATCTGGTCTCGATTCGCAAGTGCCATGCCGCATACACGGTTCATGAAAACAATGATCTTCTTTTCGTGTTTGGTCATATTCAAACCGAGGAACGCCTAAGGAAAAAAAAATCGTTTCCGACTTGTTTATTTTATGAATATTAAATTCGTTAGAGAACTAGTTCAAAGTATTTTAAGATATTTAAGCATAATATATTTAATTATCCAGTTATTGTTCTACTGTGTATTTAAATAGATGCTTTGAGTAAGAATTCAATTCGTAATTATTTAAGAGAAACTTTACTATACAAGAAACATTTTTAAAATTAAATCTAACAATAAATTGCAATGATGATGCAAAAAAATTCAATGTTTTAATAACTGATTTTTTTTATAATATAAAGATAATTATCAAAAGAGTTGCGAAAGAAAACACAATGTATACAAAATTGTGCCACTTTTCTAGATAATCATCTTCTATTTGAGATAATTACGTTTTACCGCAAAAGGAAAAGTGAAACAAATAGAAATTACATACGAATACTTACAACTGTTTGTCGGTATAGGACATGGACCGAAATATATGTCATGAGGGTGTATAAAACTTGTATTAAAAACAATTGATGGTCCCTCGAGAATGCAACCGGAATATTGTTTACCTACTATTAAAATTGAGCCTTCATTTGATAAAGCTGAATTTGTCAATAATTCTGTATTAAAAGACTTATTTGCAATCATCTAAAAAATATATATATATTATATATAATAAATTCCAAACTAATAACGCTTCTAGGAAATAACAATTTACCTGTTTTTGACCATCAACAGATAGCGTGAGATTCCCAAGACGATATTCTAAATTAACGGTATGCCATCTATTATCTAATAATCGAGCTAGGATTTTTGTTTCATATCTTTGATTACCAGTCGCAGCGAGAAACTCTAAACCGTATTTTGTTACTGAGATTGCAATCATATTTTCGTTATATTGCTGTGAGAATAATTCGCCTCCTAAAATCATAATCGCTCGCATAAATTGTTATTATTTATGTGGGCAATTTGTTTTTTGTCTTACCTATGCAAGTTCTAAAACTAAGACCTGTATGTTTTTGCAGGGATATGGTTGTTAATAAACGCACGTATGAGGAACCATTGAAGTATGCTTCTCTGTGATCCGATGGGCCTAATATGGAGCTTGTGTGTGATGGATATGAAGATGTTGAGACCCATAGGTTACTTAAAACTGAAATTCAAATGTTTCAAGTAAGTACACCAGTTTTATATGCATATTAGGTATTTGCGCCTGTTTACAAGGTTATGATGCTACTTATGTAGTATATAGGAAACGGAAGTTGTTAATCGTATTCAGCCGAATATTACATTATTAAAAATGTTATTATTATCGAAAACAAATAGTTTAACAACAATATTATAGAAAACTAAAAAAAATTATATATAGAGTTTATAGCCCTTATAAAAGATACTATGATAGTATGTTTAAAATAAATGTTTATTTAAATTGAATTATAAATTTATTCAGTAAATGTTTACAGTATTAATTAGGATAAAGCGTTGTACTTCCAATGATTTGAATAATTAAAGTAAATACTGATACATAATTACTAAACACGCAATTGTCTAACGATATTTTCATATATTTGATTATAAAGTGTAAAGTAATTATGCATATGATTTATTGTTGTAGATTATTGAACGTCAAGACACATTTTGATTGTCACGATTATCGATAACTTTACAGTAATATTAGCATAATTATTGTTCTTATATAATAACTAGCTATAATACTGTTTAATTTATGCACATTTGCACCACTAGCACGTGTTATTACCGCCTTAGGTGCATTTTATTCGGTGTGATTACATTTTAGTTACATTACAACTGGCGTCACCAAGTTATACGTAGTAACTTCATTTGACCATCAGCGCCTAGGGTTAGATGAAGTTATGGTATTATTTTGGCGTTTATATTTTGAGTTGAAATTCGTGTAGTCTATTCGAAATAAACAAATGACGTCACGAAGTCATACGTGGTGATTTCATCTAGCCATGGGCTGAGGATGGTTAGGTGAATAGTTGGAGTATTTATGATAGTTGTATCGTGTATGGTAACCTAGTTAATGGAATAAAAGTCGACTCATATATTTTGTATTATTTGGCAATTAAGCGAAATGTAAATGTTCGTTTCTGAGACCTAAATACATATGAATATATTGCGTGCTTTATTAGATGTTATGGCATTATTTTAGCGTGTGTATTTTGAGTTGAAACTTGTGGTTATTTCTTAGTAGGAGATTTATTGAAATGTGTACACACCCATTTTGTTTGGGAATAAATGGTATGCGTATATGAATGTTATGTGTATATTGCATGCATATCGAGTTTCAGTGCACGCCTGCTTATGAGTGCTTGACGCCGGCACTGACTCTGTCTGTTCCATAACATAAAACACACAAATGCCCTTAGCTATTAGTCATACATAAGAAGCTGTCTCCGCGTTGTAGTAACCTCTGTAGCTGTACCTGACCTACACAGTGGCATACATTTTATTTACCAAAACTAGCTTTTAAATATTATTTCATCATATTTTCTATAACATACATTATAAAAACGTTAGATAATATAAATTTAATTTTGTACAGATCTGCAATTTTTTATTTGCGTATAGAAATAAAGAGAAAAGCAATTAAAATTAAATATAACTGTACATTCTTATAATATACAATAGGGAAGTGTTTATTTTCTTTATAAGCATATAACGTACGTGTGCAATAATAAAAATCAATGAAATTACTGCGTTTTTACGTAATAACAAATAAAGTTCATAAGCATAAAATCGATGTGTTGAAACCGTATCAAACAATCGCTAAAGTTATAAATAATATATGCATAGTATTCAAATCTCGATTAGAAGCCAAGAATATGTTTTTATTTTTATAGATTGATACTTTTTAGTCTTCTGCATATCCTTGTAAATAAATTACCTTGAACTAATACCTATCATCTAATCATTATTATATTATTAATCACATAGTAGGTATATGATGCGGTTTTACAAAATTTATCTTTTAATGTTGCACTACAGAGAAAATTTAAATTTATAATTATTATGCTTAATATAAAAGTGTATGAGGCCTTCATAATTAGAATGAAAGGTTTATTGAGTTGTTTAGTTAAGAAGCGAGCGAAGGTTTTTCTATAACTGGATTTTTGTTGTTTGGTTTTTGTATAAAACGTCTGTTTGACTGCGGGTTTTTCTATACCAAACCTATCTAGATGTTTTCTTATTATATATGTGTACACAGTTCTTGGGTTTAGTTTATTAATTACTTTCTTATACGAAGTAATATATTATTGAATGATTCAAAATTTGTATCTGTACAAGATATTATTTTAAACGTACGCTACTGCTATACCTGCAACTATATCAAATACAATAACCTGATTTCTAAATTTTATGAAACATATTTTCACGGACAACGAATTTCACATAAATAATAGAGTGATAATAGAAAAATTATTTGTAAATTGCTTTTTTTTTTATTATTATATTTGTACAGTCACCGAAAGAATGTGTATCGTAAAATAAAAACAAATGCAAATTATTCACATACAAAAAACAGGTAAAATATATAAAATCTCTAAGCGACTAATTACATATTCTGCGCCCACATCTATCTATTTTATTGACAAATGTTAATTTAAATGTAAATTCAACTGATACAACAACAGAATAGACAAAAGATTTTATGATTCATAATTTGTCGACGTTGAATTTAAATTATATACATTAATAAGCATGTTTCTCTCGTGTGCTTATGCTAAAAACACTTGTAAAAAAAAACTTTTGCAACTTGATTTTTAAACCCGTTATATTTGCATAGTGAAAATATTTTAAAACTATAAACATGCAATAATAGTAATGAATGTAGTACGTATTATTACAATAAATGGAAAAGAAACTGTAATAAACAATTATGTAAAAAAAGCAGTTATTTTGTGTCTTTGACACTAGCGCGTACAGGTGTTTCTAGGATTGTACATAAGTATTATATTTACCTAAAATTAATACAAATGGTGAACTGATCAAAAATGTCCGAGTACACATAGTTATTATAAAGTTACACTTCGTTTAAATACACAAAACATCACCGAACTTATTTTGCACACACCTGAGCACAAGCACTTTCCTCACCTGCACATATTTAACAAAACAAATGTGTAGTTGTATGCGTAGCTGCGTAAAGTGTAATCCAGGGAAAATGTAAGCAGATCGCAGCGCTCTCATGTTAGTTTATAAAACTAACGTATTAGTCATTTATGCAGTGTCGGCTTTGAATATTTTCCATTAGAAAAGCGCAAAGCGACGTCCTGGTGGCCAATTTACGAACTTGACTCTCATATTGATTGCCGCTATTTTTATTTCTATAATAATAGCCCTACAGTTTTAATATTAGCAGTCATTTATTTATTATAATTAACAAAAATACAAATTATTTATAAAAACAATTGATATACAGTTTTTGTAAATAAAACATCACTTTTTGAGGCCGTTTTAATAAACATTTCCAAAATTAGATTCCTATTTAATTATTATTTAAAATATAAAAACTCTTTGTTGACTTATTCTAGTATCGCTAAAAATCGTAAACAATAATAATGAATAAATAAAATAAATTAATGATTAAAAACCACTAATCTGGTGCTCGTTGTACAATCTAGTAAATGTGGGTTGTAATTTGTAATACATACCAAACAGTTGGTAGGTGCCGCTAACAGTTATTATAATTTTAAAATTAATTCATTTATATACATATACAATCACATCATCTAGGCTAGTGTTTTTTTTTTAATATGAAACATATTTGGCATTAAATCATATATATATATATATATCAGCAAATAATAATAAATTTACAAATATATTCACTTAATTATAAAAAATTGTTTTACGTTGTCATTGAGTTGTTTTCGGAATAAAAATAGTAAATATTAATCAATAACGAAATATAATCCGTAAAGCGCTTAATGGATTTAAACTCTCAAAAATTGATTAATTTAAAATAATAGACACCAAAATATTGACTAGGTTTAATCTTAACATAAATTTAAAAAAGCGGTTAATAAATATTTGTACAAAAGCGTAAAAAATGTCCCGCAAATTCCAAACATATTTTTTTCGTCGTTTATCTAAAATAAATGGCTGTTAAAGTTATAATATTAATATGTTTCTCTAAAATAAATCGGATATACTATTCATATATATGATCCAAAATTTGCGGAACATGTAGCACTACTAAATCGTAGTTATAATTGACTTATTGGAACTATATTATCTTTTCTTGCACTTGCTGTAACCCGGAACAGTAATGCAACATAAGAACGGACAGCGCGTGGACTTTAGCGTCCGCTTGTCCAATTAAAAACGCAAGTCTAGCCTTTTCGGGCGGATTATCTTCAGAGGTCATTTGTTTCGACAGATCCATATGCTCTAACGTCATCGCGTCTAAAGTTTTTTTCAATTCAGTCATCTAAATAACAACAACAACCAATTATTTTAGTCCATTCATTGATGTACTCAAAAGTACGTACCAAAATATTAATTTTATCAGTCCTTTGTTCATGGGGAATTGCTGAATAGAATTGGATACCAGTTTCTTTTGCCATATCCATTAAATTATCGTTTTGATTACACTGAAGCAACTGATCGATAATCTGTGTAATGCAATCAGTTGTTGCTCCTTCTGTCGGTTTTGTATAACATGATTCTAGCAATGATGGACAGAGAGCAAATGGATTTAAATTGACAATAGATTGTTTGCGGCCTGGTGTATGTTGTGGCGATGGTGGCAAACTACGAGATTGCGAATTTGCAAAGGCTGGAGTTCCTAAAATTGTATAAATCATTAATGCCCGGTATTATAAACGTCAAATAACTAAAATACTCGGTAGATTTGATTTGGTAACCAAGTAATATACTTGACTCTATAGATTTCCGTATTATAAACGAAAAATAAATTTACTTCGCTAGTAAATCTCACAGTTAAACTACTCCCATGAATTTCTAGCAAGTAAATTTTATTCTGTCAATTACTTGACAGGTTCGTGTTTTGTTTTTATTTAGAATATTATAATAATAACTGATGCGAAATTTGCAATATTTATATATTAGTCATCTATTAATGAATAGATGAACTAAAATAGTCGGTAAATCTCCTATTAGTTAATTTACTTGTAAGATTCTTTTATAACACGCAAAATTATATTAACTGTGTAAGTAAATTTAGTTCCATAGTAACTAATTAACATTTATTTTGTTCTTTATAATACCGGGCCTAAATGTTTAATATATGAAAACGAATTGATTACTTATTTATAAAATGTTTTCAAGCTTACCTGGTATAGCAAGATTATTGGCGGAATTAACTCGTTTCATACCATTTCCGTTACAATTATTATCACTAGTATTATCTAAACAATACTGTTTATTTGATTCATTATCGGATAGTTCATTACTTTGATCATCACCGACTTCTGTCATGGTTATTTCAGGTTGCGCAAATTCCTGACTATCACTTTTTATCACATCTATTGTCGTACATGTTGTACTTGTCTGGCATTTAAATACGCACTTTTTGTGACAACATAACGCACAATTACGGCACTGGACAGCGTCTTTTAACCAGATCTAAAACAAATAACACACATACACGATCTATTCTGAACGTTGTTAATTCAGAAAAAATTATAGTTAGAAATATGGAAAAACCTTCTTAGAACAAAAATCACAATGGGTAGTTCGATGAAATTGAGTACGGATAAAATCATGTTTTGAATATTGCGATTTTAGAGATTCATCTTTTCCGGCAGCATCATTCGTTGTCATTAATTTACGTTTGATATTTGTTATATCGTCATTGGTCCACACGAAGGACAATAATATATCACCGTAGCAAAAGCAATGCTCAAAACCTGAATGCGAATACAATGGATGTGTTTGACTAAAATATAATAATGTTTGTCAATTTATTTCTATGAATAATCAATTCTAAACAAGTCTATAATTCTGTAAGCGAACAAAAATGCTTCTTTGAATATAATTTTGATATACGGTGCGATGTTTATAGGTAACGCAAATTTGTAAAATTTTGTATAGAATCCATAAAATATAACCTAGATAATTTTTGTATTTTTGCATTTAACGTCGCACCATAAATCTAAATCATGTTTAAGTTGTCATATGAAATAGTTATATCGAAAAAAAATGTTACTTTTAAGATAACATGATTTACCTATTTGGGATAGTGTTGTCTGGTGGCAAAAACGAATAAGTATTAATATACTGTCCCAACATTGAATTACAGCTTTCACTTAAAATGTGCATCAACGGAATATTTGTGTAACCTAATAAAATATCTTCCTTCAACTTATTCCTACCCCATACATTTACATTTAAGTATTTATCGCTATCACTCAAATTGAACGAATGCTCATCGTTGAACAACATCACTTGATCTAATTCTAATACTGGTGTTTCATAGCATTCAATCGTGTCCTCCAAATCAGAAAACTGAATAACTGGTTCGGCTTTTTCCGGTACTTGAGCGACATCTTCCGTAATAGTTCGGTCTAACGTTTTCGTTTTCGAGAATAACCCAGCGGCTATCGAATGCTTTTGAGGTGTATTTGGTGTAGAATAACTTAGGCCCATTTTCGGGCTATCGCTACGCTCAACAGATGTTTTACGTTTGCGCAAACTGAAATTCCCGATGGTTTGCGCTAATTTCGAAACGTTTTCATTGCTGGATGAAAGCAATTTCAATTTATCACTGCTACTTTTAAATTTCGATTCTAAACTAGCTATACTTTTACACTTTTTATTATCAGTATTAATCGGCATTGACGGACAATCAACCGATTTTTTATCAATTTTTTCAAAATCTTGAAACTCGTCAAAATCATCAGTGCTATCCGATTTTGGTATGACCACTTTTGGTTCAGTTGTTTGCGATGGAGTGTTACTGTTTTGTTTCGATGTGAAATTGTAGTTTTTCACACATCGTCGCACGCGAACGCTGAACGAAGCAGCTGTTTGCGATTTGATGATTTTTGCGACTTGCGCCATTGTCGTAACAGTTTTTAAATCGACGGCAAGTAGAATATCACCGGGACAGAAACCTGCCTCGGCTGCTGGACTGTGTGGCATTATTGTTTCAACTGTGACGGAACAAGAGATCGAAGCACTGCGACAGTCGAGTGGTTCTTGTTTGAACACCACTCCTAACTGTTGCTGACGGTTTTTCATTATTGTTAAATCAATGATTATATAAACTGAATTTTGCTGTTGAGATAAACGAACCCACGGTAATGAATCTATAACGAAACAAAATCATGATGGTGCGTAATTTAAAAAGATATTAAATATTATTTACCAACAGTAAATGTGCAATAAACTGTGTTAGCAACTTCTGCAGTAACAGCTAATCGCGATACTTCAATGCAAGTTAAATCTAATACACCATGTGGTATGATGTCGCAATCATCGTTATCAAGTTGACTTGGATCATTTTTAGTAAAGAACGGTTTGTATCTTTATGAAATATGTTGAAATTATGAATTGTCTTGTTTTATTTATTATTTTCTATTTAAACCTTACCGAATTTTGTAGTTTGGTAGCGTGTGTTTTCGTTTGATAGCTTTTTTGATTTGATTTATAATTAAACTTGTAATATTTGATTGCAGCTGGCGTCCTTGAAATTGCGATTCTACCGCAAGTTCTATCAGGGGATCGCTGTAGAAACTAAATGACCAGTGAGTATATGGTAGTCTTGTAAATTGTAATCTTGCTAAACCGCTAATACGTTTCACTAAAAATAACAATCGACTATAAAAATGAAATACCTCTACGAAAATATAATTAAACCTATATATTTAATTCGTTGAGGACACAAACACACAAAGAGAGAGAGAAATAAATTCTTAAATTAATAAAAACTTAAATATCTATTGAAAAATAATTGATTCAATAAACAAAATGCATATATAATCAAAAATAAGTTCAATACAAATGTTTGTATATACCATACATTAAAAATATTAAAATTATACACATAAAACAAGTGAAGCAAGTTGTGTATTAATACAAAATGAATCCGTGGCGCTAGTAGTGTATAACGTCAATTAGTCAATTTGTTACATTTATTTATACCTGTTATCGATAAATACGCTGTTTTGCCAAATTTCATTTTAGCATCAACTGACAATAAAAAATTGCCACTATAGTCTAATTGAACACATAAATTCAGTACATCTATATGGCCATGGTTTTTATCCAGAACAACATTTTCGACTGTCAGATTTTTAATGTCTGGAAACTGAGTGCCTAGATTCATATCACGAATCTAAAATATTTAAACAATTGTTTTACTCAATCTTTAAAAAAAAATGACCACAAAAACGCACCGATACAGCGTCGAAAAACTTCCCGGTTGTCGTTTTCGTAAGCAATTCATCAAATTCCAACGACAACTTTCTGTACAACCAACGTTTGATGGAATCTGAGTGGCGTAATTCATGGAATAGAAATTGTAACATGAGACTAATAGGAATACTGCAGTGTTTTGATTCGTCATTGTTGTAATTTTCTGCATCTAAATGTTTTTTCAATGCCTGTAATTCAGATATAAGAATATGTTAAGTGAGTGTTTGACAATGTTTAGTCTTTGTTGAGCATACCTCGGGTAAACAGTAGGCTTCCGATATATTTCTTTTATGTTCGCCACTCACTTGACTTTGTTTGAAATACTTCAATAATATGCAGTATTGCAAGAAAATCATTAAAATCATACCAAACAAAATTGATACACACGAAATAAATATTATACTGAAAAATTCCATTTTATTTTTGTTTCACAAGTGCATGCATGTCGATTTTAAAACTACATATTTTGTAATTATCTGACATTTGACAGTACGCATACATGCACACGGCGATCAACGAAGCATGAGCGAAGCGTACAAAGAAAAATCAATACAGAATTTTCAAATATATTATAAACTATCCGAATTATATAAAACATTTATAGAAAATTACTGTTTTCAACAAAAATAAATTTGTCATATATTAATAAGAACTCAATATAATTTAATACATTTATTTACATTTTCACTAAATAGTACCATGATTTATTTCATATGAGGATAATATGTTTATTGTTAAGTTCATGATTTAGGTCTAATTTAATTCAATAATTGTTTTCGAAATTCATAACAAAATCATATTTTTGTTGTATTCACCTAATGCGCATGTTTTTAACACGTGGTCGCACCTCTGCTTTATTTCTCTTTTTGTTCGAATGTCAACATATTTTTGTTTCGATTATTATTTGTTTTATATTAACACAATAAAATGGAACCAAATGTGGTAAATAAAAATGAAACTACTGAACCGCATTGTAAGCATTTCGTTATGCGTAAAAAGCGTTTTTGTCGAATGACCCTAGCGAAAGGTTATGATTATTGCGGGGAACATTTGCCAAAAACGGAAGACACAATTGCATCCACGGATTCTCGTATTCGAATTCCATGCCCACTTGATAGAACACAGTAGGTTTTGTTACTTTAATTTCATTATTACAGCCTGTATATATTAATAAATTTTTACAGTACGTGTTTCGCAAATAAACTAGCAAAACATTTAAAAATATGTAATGCAAAAGAAGGTCCTCAACCACCGTACATTATTAAAAACATTAACACTGGCGATGCAAAGAGTGAAAACGAATCAAAAACTAAGCGAAATTTAACAACAGCACCTGTAACTCAATTGTTAGGAGTTATAAAAACAGTTAATCGCCTCTATGAAGGTACTGAATTCTTTAATACACCCATTTAGAATTAATTTCGATGAATTTTTAATTTAGATTTAATTAAAAATCGTATCACCACAAACGTTTTACAAAATGAGAACTTATTAAAAGAAATTAACAATCCTGATTACGGTGCCGAAACAAAAAAACATTTAGTACAAATTTCTTCGTTAATCGGGCATTTATTTAACGCGAATTTAATCCAGGAGAACACTTGTTACGTTGAGTTTGGTGCTGGTAAGGGTCAATTAAGCGTTTGGATATCCAAGGCTACAAATGCAATACCAGACACGTCTGTGTTACTGGTGGAAAGGGCGTCGTTACGTCATAAATTAGATAATAAATTGGATAAATCCGAAGTCAAGATACATCGAATTAAAGCAGATATTGCTCATTTAGCGCTCAATAAGGTTGAAATTGTTGAACAATCTGATCATGTTGTTGGTGTTACAAAACACTTATGTGGTGAAGCTACAGGTTTATATATTTTATTTTAATCTTTCATTAGAATTAATTTTCTAAATTTTATGTGATAGATCTTGCGTTACGATGTATGGCAAGTAGTCTAAATGAAAAACCAAATATTCTTGGTTTAGTTATGGCGTTTTGTTGTCACCATCGATGTTTTTGGCCTACATATGTAGGTAAACAGTTTTTTGAAGTAAGTAAAATTAATAAATTTCGTATATTTGTATATTATAGTTTTAAAATTTTAGAAAAATCTATTATTTGAATCGGATTTTGATATAATTTGTGGTATGGTAAGTTGGGCTACTTGTGGTACGGGTAAAAGTAGAGAACATAAAGTAAATGTAGAAGAAAATCTGAAAGCTAGTGTAGAAAATAAGGAAATAAATGAAGAAAATAAACAAGCTAGACTTAGGTTAGTTACGAATCGTCATGGTTTGATTATGCAATAATATATTATTTGGACTAGGGACGCTGAAATCGGATTATCTAGAGAAGAAAAAGAACTTGTGGGTTATAAGTGTAAATTAATGATTGACTATGGAAGGTTATGTTACCTAGAAGAATTGAAATTTAACTGTCAATTATTTTACTATGTAGAACAAAATGTAACATTAGAAAATGTATGTATAGTTGCTCATAAAGAATAATATTTTATATATTGACAAATTATTGTGTTTTAATACAGTGTGCAACGATAGACTTGAATGGAGAATGTTTGTAATTATTTCATTTTATTTACTAATGTAACGTATATACAAAAAATGTCTAATAATTAATTATAAAACTAATGTTTTTCGTATGCTATATCCAGATATTTTTTTAAATCTATTAAACAAACTCTTTAAAAATATATATAATATAGATATAAAAAAATAAAGCAATTAGTACTAAAAATAAATAACAGACTTTCATATCACAGATATCACGATTGTTGCGTTTCCATAACTGATTTTTTTCTTGAATCTATACAAAATTAAATTGCATTATATTCATCAACGACTTTCGAAATATGTCAATGATTTCCAATTTTTTTGGTTATATGTGTGTAAACATACCTTTTTTAAGCAGTATTCTCTCAAAACCATGAATCGGTGATTCGAATAAAATACACAAAACGAAAGCAATTGTAAACGTTAATATTATATGTGCTAACACACTACTAGCCTAAAAATCATATAAAATAATTATTTCACGTATTATTTCAATGTGAAATTTGTTTAAACTTACAAGTTCGTAAATACTCATATATCTAGGTTGTCGAACTGTACCAGAACTATGCAATTCAACTAAGCCATTCGCTAAATATGCGCAATAAGTCAATCGACTTAGCGGTATAAATGGTTTCCACGATAAAAATCTTTGAACAGGCCCTGTAACAGACATTCTATTACAATTAATTTCACAATACTAGATTCACACTAGATTAAAATTTGTTTGAGAACTCATACCTGCGTTATTAGTGACACAGGCTAAGATGACCCAACCAACCCCAAAACACCAGGCAACCCTATGGAGCGATGAATAAACACCGGCTTCCAGTGCATTGTATTCGTATTCAGGTTCATAAAACACAATAATGGAGAACATGGAAGATATTCCAAATAGTATTCCAAATATCCATCCTAGTGTTACAGTAACTTTAGATAATTTATAACTGAAATTAGAATACATGTAGTCCGAGTAATTAATGTCGTATATTTTACTTACTCAGACGATTCTATTTTATGTACTAAGTACCCAAATATTAGCCCGAAACAATACGAACTCGCACGCATATGCGTTTTGATGTAGACATTTATAAAGTACCAATTCGACGATAAATCTCGAATTTCGCTAAAAGGAGAACAACGTATACGTATAATAGGGGAATGTGGGATGGGTTGCCAACTTTAATTTACTAAACTAAAAGTGTAATTATCTCTTATGGTCCTCTAGACAAAGAGTATAACTAAATATAAGCCACGCAAATGTATTTCGGTTAGTAAATTAAAGGCGGCGACCAATCACAGGCGTCCACTCTCCTAGTCGTGAGTAGAGTGATTAGATATATAAGAGTGTGGACGATAGCTTCCCAGCCTGTGATTGGCGCCGCCATAATTTGTCTAAATGTTCAAACGAAATGCATTGCGTTATATGGAGCGCGCGGCTCATATTTTCTTATACTCTTTAAATCTAAAGGACCAGATAAGATAATAGCACCCCGTATTTTTTATGTTATTTCTGAATAAATTCTGCGTATTTCATTCCGCGACAACATAGGTCTATCTATTATAGAAACATTTATACTAAATTCCAAACATCTCGCGGGCTAATATAACTATTTGTGCTGTATACTTGCAAGTATATTAGTGTTATACATTTCGCGAATCTCTTAAATTAAACACTGTTTATTATGCTTATTACATTTATTTATTCAAACTGTTTATTTTAAAATTATGTTTATACCGTAATATTTGAGCGCGAAATATTTGGAATTTTGTATAAATGTTTCTATAAAAGATAGACATATGCTGTCGCGGAATAAAATACGCAGAATTTATTCAGGAATAACATAAAAAATACGGGGTGCAATTATCTAATCTGGTCCTTTAGATTTAAAGAGTATAAGAAAATATGAGCCGCGAACTCCATATAACGCAATAAATTTCATTTGAACATTTAGACAAACTATGGCGGCGACCAATCACAAGCGGGGAACCTGCGCTCTATGCTTTAGATAGGGACTACTCGCCGATTGTCCACACTCTTATATATCTAGTCACTCTAGTCGTGAGTATCTTCACTTTGATACTATTTATTATTTTAAGATATGTTATAAATTTGATTCTATTATAAATATTCACTCTTTGATTGATTACGAATTTTTGATTCATGCTTACGGTATAAATACTAAGAATGTTGGATCCAATTTGTTTTGAAATGTAACAGCAAATGGAATAATAACGGATATAATTGTGGACAGTCCTAGGAAAACTAAACCAAATGTTTTCCATCGCCACAATGGATAAATAACCAATGGAGCTAGCATGAATAATTGTGTATCCACAGCAAGGTACCAAGATTGGAACATACACTTAAAAGTCAAATATATTAGTTAAATATAAAAATAATTGTATAAGTGCTTATTGTTAGACTGGATAGCACTTGTATTATTGTTATTCACATCCTTACCAAGTGATCGGCTTTGATATAATTATTGATATATAAAAGATTAGCCCACCATGATTCCTGGCAACGATCTCGCTCTATCATTATTTTCTCATTCCATAAAGGTCCTGCGTCAAGTCGAATTAACCATGTCGAATACAAACCAATCACAACAAAATACGCTGGTGTTAACCTTTATTTGAAACACAATAAGTAACTAATTAAAATTAGGACTGATTTATGTAGAATCTAACCTGACGTATCTAAAAATGTATAAAATAGCAAAATTAACTTTGCCGCTTCTTTTGACTAATTCGCGCATCAACAAGCGACACATTAAGAATCCACTGATCAATAAGTATGTATCGACCATCAATGGGTTATTGAAAAACATGCCATTTTCTACTTTTCGGGAAGCCTAGTTAAAAAAATCATGCCATTTTACGAAACACACTTTAATCGGTGTATTGGTCTTTAAATACAATACTTAACCTAAATTTTATGACTTTCTTATACGTAATATAGTTTTTAAGTAGATAACCATGGGATTTGTCACACAAAAAAATATTACGTAATGCCAATTATGTTCAATACATTTGTATTTTATTTGAATATATGTATAAACTTTGATTAAAATGCAGATTTTTAGTAATAAATTATAGATTTCGTGTTTAAAAATATTTTATATGTTATTTGATTGATAAAAAGAATTTTATACTATGTATAAGAAAGTATAACAATGCGAAACCCCTAATACCTGTTTGATGAATTGTTCATTAATTGTAGGCCCCCCAGCTAAAAATAATAACGTGTGCCCTGCTACGATGAAAATCATCGATAAAAACTTAATGCCACAAATACAGTTTAAATTCGTCTCCGATGATGCACCAACACTAAGCAGTTTCTTGACATTGTTAATGATCGAGAACGAAAAAATGACTTCCGCTACCGTTCCTGTCGGCATTTTAGCGTCTTTTTTCTGGTAAAACAGCACAATATGGTAGAAAGTCGCAATACAAATGACGGATAAAAACGCGATAATCACGTAGCTGGAAACGGAAACAATTAGCAAAAGCTAGTTACACTTCCACACTTTTTTTGTACCCATAAATCATTTCGTGCGAGGTGTATGGTATTTTCGTGTCAAAATAACAAAGTCTTTCTGACACATTCACAGTCATTGCATCAGCGGATCCTAATGCACCATTTAAGATAAATTCTAATATAAATGCCACTTCGTTTGGTTTGCAAGAATGCGGGACACAGATTGCCCAGTGCAACGTAGAATTTTCATCCGATCTCGATAATTTCTATGAACAAACACGGATATTTATGTATATCGAAAATTATTTTTTTTTTTGCTATTGCATTTGATTAGAAAATAAATGCGTACTTCGTGCATTTTTGCTTCAGTTGTTGCGTCATTAGGATGCACATCTGCTAAACAATATTGCCCTTTGATGCGTGGTACATTGTGATCAGTGCCGTAAACGCGCACCGACGTACATTCATCGTAATTCCCCATTTGGTAATACGAACCGGTTAATACGCTTTGCGGAAATTTTGCCGAGGAATCTAGCACTAAAAACAAACAACATATTTCATGCGTTAGAAATCGTCATTCAAATAATGCACCTGAAGAATGTAAATTTGTTCATTTAAATATACATATTAGGTGTTTATTACTCATGTTTAAATGTGTATTTGTTTTCAAATGAGACGCTCATATATGAGCTTTATTTATTGGGCTTTCTTCGCTTCAAACAAATAAAATTTTCGTGTTTATATATTTTATTTGCTTTTATATAAAATAATAGTATAATAACAGCATACGTAATATATCACGTAAGCTTTTGAATTTACATGAGCAACGATTTTAATAAATTGCAAATCGGAATCTTTAGTAAATTCAAAGAAAATATAATTTTTGTTGGGCAAGAAGTATTATTTTATAGACAAACTAGCTCTAAATAAATGAATACATATATGATTGCAATTTTTGATGATTTGGCAAGTAACGATTATGTTGTAAATAGACATAATTATGACAGCATGATATACAAATGTTGATTACATAAATTCTATGAAGTATAAAACTCGTACTAGGTCATTGTGTGACACACTGAATTTAAAACGTATTCATTGCAGTTATTTGGGACCCATTTAAGATGAAAGTAGAAAATGAAAGTGGTTATACGAGTTCCGGCAACAAAACATTTTCTTTGTTTTGGATATCGCCTGGCTGTATTGACCAAAAAAAAAAAAATACTGTCGCTTTTATATGTATTTTTTTACTATATAATCAATTCTGTGAATTCTGAAATAACGTCGTTTGGAAGCAGTCAATATTTGCTAACTCAACTTGTGTTCCTAGTATTGCGTAGAAAGGTGTAAATTCAATTTGTGCAATATTAAAATGACATTAAACTTATTTATTTCTCGTTAATTTCTTATGACACTGCATTTTTACTTTTATTGATTAAAACATATATAAATGCATTTATTAAACTATAATCATTTTACATACATGCATCCATAAATACATACACACATACATACATGCAAAATACACGCACACATACATATATTTTTAATATTCATGTTTAGAGTTTAATGATTGTAATTAGCAAATGCCTGTAGGTAAAATGTGTTTTTTTTAATTATTTGTATAAATATGTAAAAAACGTTCAAATTGTTATTTATTAATAATATAAAGGGTAAATGATGGAAACCAAAAACTTCACGTCTAGAAGCCATATACAGTGTACTGGACTATCTTATACGTAGTATAGTTTGGAAGAATGATAAAATACAATTAAAAAAAAATAAATTTCAAATGAAAAAATAATATTTCACTTCTCTCGTAATCTATTTTGTGTAATCGAGGTCAAATACAAAATTATTTCAGTTGCAATTTTCTATGAATTGGTCCACTATTTTTTGTAGAAAAATTTCAAACAAAAGTCGTGTGCGATTTTAATGATTTCGATTATTAATATATAACTATTTTACTATAAGTGCAGCCGTTTAGTAGATAATTTAGAAATGACCAAACACGCCACACGTTGCAAAGAATGTCAGGTTCGATTCGGGGAAGGTCAAAAAGTGTATTACGTTAAAATCTCCCGATCGATGTTTTTCATTTATTACTTCATATAAGAAAGTAAAATGTACTTTCATAAGATGTAAAGCCTACATTCGCCAAAACAAACATTATATGATGTACTGTCCTTGGTTGAACCAGTACTTTTTGTTGAAGTCAGAAAAAAATAAATGTTTGTTATTCTTATTAAATATCATAAAATTTGAGAAACTACAATATATACATACATCAAGATACTTGGCTTACATTTTTTATTTTAGTTCTTGTTTGTATATTATTAACGATGTATATTGTATATTTTAAAATATGTATAGGTATATCTCTATTTGCAAATCAACAATTAAATAACTCAATGAACTCTTCAACAACCATGGGTTATTCCAAATATTTAAGACATTGTTTTGACGAAATTAAATAGCTTTATAAGTAGGTGTTGCGTGATTTTGTACAATTTACTATGTTAGTAGTCGATCTCGAGATTTAATATAATAATACCACCGAAGCGACTGCACTTACAGTACAATAGTTACAATAAAATGAAAGATATATTTCCCAGTTACTAGAAAATCGCTATTGAAAATTAAATTTATGTTGCAATAGTTACGTAAGTATAGGAAATATTATTACAAATATCGTATCAATATGTTAATTGTTTAATAGAAAAAACGAAATAGCATTATAAATAATTATATTTTCTGGAATTGTTCGATATTTGTATTTTAATATCTTTATTATTTAAACACAAAATACGTATATGATAGTTCAGTGCAAGACACTGGAGATATTTATTTATTCTATGAGATCCCATTAAAATCTAATAATAATTCGATTTGTACATACACCGAATTACCTTGTATAAAAAGCAGGTTACACCTTTCTTATTTTTTTTAACCGCTTCATATTGCACATTCCATTATAAATATGGTTAAAATTCCAATGATGAAAGAAGTTTAAATGTATTTTAATGATGCGTTGATGAGTCTTAATAAAAAAAATTAGTGTAACTTTGAACAAATATTAGACATAAATTAGTATAGAAATACTAAAAACATATATTTAAAATCATTTGTTAACACAAAATATTAACTTATTTTATAAAAAACATTGAATCAATACTAGAAATATATAAACTATTGACATAGATATAATAAATTATGACTTAAGCTCAGTTTACCATACTATATTAATAAATGTTACTATTTATTCAAATGCATACAATACATTTGTAAATACAAAGTTTGTTTTCCCATGGAAAAATTACAATGAACCGAGAATATGCGTATGGATACAAGGAAGCAGAAAAACGATATTACTTTATAAAATTGCATTAAAATTCAAAACAGTTTGTGTTTGTGTTCATGATACATTTGTAAATCACTCAAATTTATAGCATAGACCTCCTCAGAGTATGCTAGATTATTAAATTATCAATATGTATTCAAACAGTACATACTGAATTTTTCTTCCGACATTTTTCCGTATTATTTACAAGGTTATTACAATTTATTACTTCGTCGCAAGAACAATAATTTTTGTTTTGCTTTCTTTGCACAAAGACAGTGTTGATTCATTTTACACAACATCACAAGCAACACAATAAAAGCGACCAAATGACGACGTTTCATTTTGATCACTTTATGGTTCTGCCACCTTTTTACTTTCTTATACGCAGTATAAGTATTGTAATCATGAAAAATTTCGATCTCGAGATTTTAACGGAAATATACGTTTTGACCTTCCCTGAATCGATTCCAACTATTTTTGGAATGACGCCCGTCTGCGTGTGTGTGTGTGTGTCTGTGTGTGTATGTTCTCTACAGCCTAAACGGTTGAAGCTAAAATTATGAAACTTTAAACTTAAGATTTGCATATGCCTGAGGTGTGCACCTCCTATTTTTGAAAAAAATATTCGAAGCAGAAGTGCCTGTTTACTCTAGTCAATTTTTGCATTTTCTGCAATTACTCAAAAATGGTTACAGTCACAGAAAAATGTCATGAACAAAAATTAAAGGTATTTATATTTAGCACAACTTTTGTGTGAAATATTTTTCCAAAAAGAGTACTGGTTGCAAAATAAATTTCTGCTTATTATATATATTTTTACATAAATCGTATCATCTGCGCCTGTCAATTGTTTAACAAAATAGACTTAAATAATTTGAAGTTTGATATTTTATATTGTTTCTCAGAAATATATTTACTGTAAAAGCGATCTAAAGGTTAGAACAAATATTATAAATTAGAAAAATAAGATAACTACGATTTGGTTTAACCCATATGCGTATAAGAAAGTTCGGTGCATGACACTGCAGATATTTTGATGGGATAAGCATGAAGTCTGTCTATATTTAACTGTACTATTAAATTGAAGGAATTTCAAAGTATCCAAATAAGAAATAATTTTGCATCAATTATAAAATAAACAAAATAATATTTTGAATTAAATTGTGAATAGTGAAAACTTTTAAAAATGCTTTTCATCACCATACATATTTAATGTTGAATCTTTCCAGTTTCCTAATCGTTTATTCTCATAACATACACACAATAACGGTTCTATAAATTACTACTGCAATACAAATATATTGTGAAATTCTTGACCAAAAATAGAATTCATTAATTAAAAATACAACCAATATAATATGAGTAAAATGCCACCGTCGACTTTCCTTTTAAGTAATTTTTGAAATATAATACATATTAAAAATGCTGTATACCTCTGCATTATATAATCCAGCATTTATATTTAACTAATCGTACGATTTGGAAAAAAAACGTTGCGTAACTTTTGTGTATCAAAAAATTCACTTACTTTGCATGGCCCACTTTTCTCGTCGGTTCAGTGCTTGGAGAGTGAGTAATATATGTTCTTTACACACTTCATCATGTAGATTTTCCATTGCGTTCGCAACGATTGTTATATCAGGAGGTAAAAATAACCGGACGTCATCCGGGTATTTCATCTCAGTTTTTAGCGGAGGCAAAACTTCACGTTCCGCAATGATTTTTGTTTCTTCTAAATAATCAACACATTTAAATCAATTTTCTCATTCATATAAACACGTTTCCAATTAAACATCAAATCTTAACAAATCATAGCATCAAACAATTGTAATTAATAATTAATCTAGACATATAATTAAAACTTCTTGAGAATTTACGAATAATACTAAAAATCTAGGTGTTATAGTGACAAATAGTTATTATATCCGTGTCCGGCGTTCTTGACTAAAAGCTAGACGGAAACTATATTGGTTTGTTATTAATATTATACTCTGTTTAATTAATTAAATTATTTTATTATCGTTATTACTTTTTGTCATTTTATTAAAATATTTCTAGGGTGGGAAAATATTAATAATAGAGTGAGAATTAACCCGAATTATAAGTACAATAAGATTGCGAAAACATAATTTGGTCATTTATTGAAAAATTCTAAATATTTTAGCTATACTGATAATTAAAATTGATAGAGATCGATTTATAAATTGATTAATAAAACTATTACAATAATTTTAAAATATAGGTTTATTTTTCTGATTGATTGCCCATATTTTTGAATAATATATATTTGTTTATAATTAGATACTTACGCGTTTCATTTTGTTTACTTAATTCATGCAGTAAATTCGCACTCAACATAGTATTATTAAGTTCATCGTTTGTTTTGCTTAGTAAGTTGTCCGTATAGACTTCAATGAATGTGAAGAAACAACAAAATAACACCGTAAAGTTTCTTATAAATAACATATTAAATAATTTGTTTGAATTTTATTTAAATATATAATCTGATGAACTTGTCCTCACTGCACAAGAAATAAAACTAGTAGAAATTCGAAAATGTTAAGTTTCGTGCAAAATTTGTTTCGCAATGCACGTTGTCACAGTATTGGTTTAAATATGACATGGGGGGGGGATGGTTTAATGGTTTCGTTTGTAAACAACAATGGCCATTACGAGAAATAGTGGGAAATACGGAAGAAGAAAAGAATGTAAACAGTTAACAAACATGATGGTATAACGCAAACCTTTGTTGCGCTGCAATTTCATACAAGTAGTACACACCTGTTTATGGATTTATATTCTGTGAAGCATATTAAACTCAACGCCATTTATATTATATAACGAAAATTATTGAACCAAATTATTGCAAAATTGGTCTACATAAAAAAAAAATTGTTGCTCGGATATTATCAATTTGTAATAAAACTTAATAAATTATTAAAATTAATCACATATAGTAGAAACTTTATTATACAACAATTAATTATTTTGAAAGAATATTTGAGGATAATCGAGCGCAAAGGTGACTTTCCAAATTTGCAGTTTTGATGCAAAATAAATTGGCAGTAAAAACAAGGACTCAATAAAATAAGCTTATGAGTCTTATTTTGTTCAATAGCGATTTTCGTGTAATTAGTACTTTTTTTGAAAAGTTCTACAAAATATTGATAACTTTCAATATTATTGTAACTATTTTACTATAAGTGCAGCCATTTAGGTGATATTGTAGAAACCGTAAAAATCGACCATAGTAAACAAGCGCTTCTGCTTTGAATATTCTTTTCGAAGATAGGAGGGTTTCTTGACAACTTTTATTATTATCGTTTAGGCTATGGAGCGCACTCTCTCTCTTACATACACACAGACAGACGAAAAATGGTGTATTTCCGTTAAAATTCCGATATCGATTTCTTCATGTTTACACTATTTACTTCGTATAAGAAATAACTATTATAAGGTTTGTCGCCCTTAGCAAAATTAAGGTGTAGAATATTATTTTAATCGCCTTACTATATAAATATGCTTAATGTATACTACATATACAGGGTGTAACAGCGAAACGAGCTACCTCGAATAACTTCTATATTATTAAAGATACAATAAAATAGTATAAGACAATCTTATGCAGGACCAAGGGGGACATCCAACTAGGAAAGAAAATATTTTTTTAAACCAGTGGTTCTCAAGCAACAACACAAAGTTATGTTTTTTCAAATGAGATGCTATATATTTTTTAAATTCATTGGATAGGGTATTTTTTTCTAAATCCTACCATGTATTCGTTTTATACCCTTACATAAGTAAAATATTGAGAAAAATACGATTGAAAGTTAAAGAAATTCTATTTTTATAGCTATTTTTCAGTAGGCTATGAAAAAAAATTGAGATTAAATACAACGAAACATATATTAAATACATTAAATTATTTGTTATTTACTTTATAAATAGTGTTATAAAGAAAATAACAAAGAATTTCATGTATTTAATTTATGTTTCGTTGTATTTAAGCTCATAGCCTACTGTAAAATCACTATAAAAATAAAATTTATTTAACTTTCAATCGCATTTTTCTCAATATTTTACTTATGTAAGGGTATAAAACGAATACATATTGGAATTCAGAAAAAAAAACTCTATCGAATGGGCTTAAAAAATATATAGCATCTCATTTGAAAAAACATAACTTTGTGTTGTTGCTTGAGAACCACTGGTTTAAAAAAATATTTTCCTTCATAGTTGGATGTCCCCCTTGGTCCTGCATAAGATTGTCTCATACTATTTTATTGTATCTTTAATAACATAGAAGTTATTCGAGGTAGCTCGTTTCGCTGTTACACCCTGTATACGTAATTGTGTTTCCATTCATACTTTTTAATCCTAAGCTAAAAATATGCCAAAATAGTATTAAAATAGATTAGAAAAACCGAATTTAAAGTTGCAAGAGCGTTTATTTCAGTCGTCTGGTGACAGGCACACGTCATGACATTCCGTTTGGACGTTTAACGATATAAATAACACTGTTTCAAAAACATTCGTGTCACCTGAATTGAACGTTTAGTAAATCAAATTATGTAAACTCAACTCATCTTTACTTCATTCTTCATTCAATGCAGATTTATAATAGAGTATTATGTATTTTAGTAGTCGTTTTCAGTGCACAATTTAATTGCGCACTTACACAATATGAGCTCGAAACAAATTTAGGCGCTAACGTAATATTGCCATGTAAAAGTTCCGATGAGAAGCATAATTTTATGTTTTGGCATGCGGGAAGAAATGGCGAAATTATTGGTCCGAGGAATCAGTTCGATAGTGAGAAATTTCAGTTTGAAGTGTTGACGGGAAATTTAACAATTAGGGTAATTAAATTGTTGTTGTGATTTATTTTGTTAAAAATTCTTTGTTTTCATAGAGTGTGACAGTGAATGATGCAGGTGTTTACAATTGTGCATCGGATGGCCTAGACAAACGCGATATTTTGGTTCGATCTGTGAAGTTGCATATTAAGAATTACCAAGACGATGCACTGAATTACGCTTATGTTGTAAGTTTCAAAATTATTATTTTTAAATCGAATTAACATAGCCCAATCGTTTTTTTTTTTTAAGGATAATTTATGGAAAACATGTGCAGTACTTGGACTCATATTATTTATATTGGTAATGGTCGCAGTAGGCTTACACGTATATAATACACAAACACAAAAACCCAACTATTTCGGTAAAAAAGAATAAAGCTTGTAAAAAGCACCTTCCTAATATTTCTTTTGTAGATATGATTGAAAACATCGAAGATGAAGACAGTGCCGAAGAGTTATTTACGCGAGAACCTTCGACTTCCGGTGTGAAATTAAAGAAAAAAGACAATTTCGAGAAAGTATACACAACAATAAATAATGTATAATTATTAAAATAGAAAATAATAGTTTGTATAGACAATTTAATTCATTTTTATTAACGTCAGTCGCCCTTAAAATATGTATGAATGCAAATATTGAGAATGACTACAGTAATTTAAAATGTTGACACCAGGACTACGTTCTATTCGTGATCGAAATTATCGTTGGCGGCGCTAGTAGCGTTAATAAAAATGCCTGGCGTAATGACCAACATATTTGACAGCTGAGATAGAGGCTATGATTGGACACGCGAAAGCCAGCAAAGTGAAATATCTTTTAAAGTGAACTGATTATAAATGTTCTTTGCCAAAACGAATAACTCTTGACGTCAGAATCTTTTATTTTGTGTTCTTTAAATGTGTATTTTGATTGTAATTGTTATTTACAAAGTATTTGTGAATTATCCGAAGAATTTACTTCGTCAAATATGATAGATATTTTGTTCCTTGGATATTTATAAAAAAAATGACAGCTGGCCATTAGTGGAACAAACAGCTGTTTGGTACATTAATGCCGGGCGTAATGACAAATTTTTGTAGTACATTAGTTTTACCGCCAGAGAGCGAGTTGTTAATTTCGATCACGAATAAGGTTCTAAAATTCCCGGTGTGGTGTAGAAATAAAAACGAGTTTGAATCATTTTTGAAATTATATTGAACAAAAGTTGATGTACATATCATCAACAAATTCCCATAATTTTCTTGAAACAACTACAGTTGATTCTGATTTGTTTTAAATATATGTATGATCACATAATATTGTTATTATTATTTTTTCTTATAATACATATATAGAACAAGAATTTTTTTCGTCTCTTAGGTGCAATAATACAAAAAAGAAAGAAAACGTTATTATTATTTATGGCCCTACAAGAAGCACAAATGCATGTTTCTTTTAAATGATTCTGAAATAATGGATGTAACAATGCGAATGTAAGATGTTACATCATTCATAAAAAAGATTTTTTTTTGTTGTTGGTGGTTTCGGTACATTCAATCACGGAGAAAACTATGGTTTTTGATATGACCACCGTCACCTTCGGACACGAAACGCTTACGACCCCTAAAAAACAAAAGTAATAATGCACTATATGGTTCCTATAACTAATCTAGTAATTTCTAAATGTTTGATTAATTTATTGCCTAACAAACCATAATATATTCAATATATACAGTAATTTGCTAAATGAAAAATCAGTTTATTCGAAATTTTAAAAAAAACTTACCGTGTTGGCATCCGTTTGATAATAACATCAGTTATAAAACCTTCTTTGTAACAGCGATCAATAAATCGATCCAACATTATATATGCAAGAGGAACATCAAGACATATATCTGCCATATCATCAAAAACGCGTTGGAAACCCTAATAAAAAATAATCATTTCATTTATAAGTAGTGTCTAAATGGTTGAATCTAAACGTATATAGTAAATAAATTAAATATGTTTAATACTTACTCGTTCCATTTGATCTTGTGTAATGATGCATGCTGCATCAAACGCTTTCAATAGACGACAAATCGCCTCTTCGCGAGTAGCGCTTACCGACTCAATCGCCATGACAACCGCCTAGAACAAACATCCACTTAAGCATTTTCTGTAAACTGCACGATTTACATGACCATCAACGAACGAGCATACCTCGTATACAAGTTCATGGTGGAAATGTGGTACTTCAAGACTATGTAGGCATCGTGTTGCTTCTGCTAAATCGCCCGACGAGACGAATTCTTGCAGAAGTAACGTCATTTGCCTGGTGAGATACTTCACAGGACGTAATCCCCCACCCAAACCCCACACATTATCCAATCGCACCAAACCGTGTTTCATTGATAGTAAAGTGTCTGCTCGACTTAGTGTTTCTCTAAATATACATAATATATATATATAAAAATTACTAAGCACATTACACAAGGTTCTTTTGGGAGCAAAAAATTAAAATTGATTAAAAGTGATTTATTTATTCATAAACACATAGTCGATCCTTTATCATATTTCTGCTTACCTGGCTTGGTCATTTGGCGGTACTGCTTTATGTGTAATCACAAATTTTGGGGGCAAACAATCATCGGCAACAGCGCGTGCAATAAAATTGCCAAGCACCACTGCCGCGTCCGGTGTATCCAATATAAGGTCAGGTAAATTGAGTAACAGTTGGTCAAAAGCTTTAAAAAATTAATTAGCACAATTAAAATTTCAACAAAAAAACCAACGAAATAAGCGCAATAAATTGGTAATAAATATTAATGAAATTACCCTTGCCAATGTCAGTTTCACTCACGGCATGTCCGTACATGTCGGAAATTAACATTGATGTCATTTCTCGATGAGATGGTTTATGGTCCATAGCCATTTCCACAGCCCAACGAATCACCTAATTTTAAACGAAAATTTGTCATTTATTGGCTATATGGTAGTTTTAGTAAATCGCATTTACCATATGACGTGAAGAATCTGTTAAAAATTCTTCTAAGGCTAGCGCAGCCTCGTGTGTATCGCCATGTTCGTAATATTCCAAAATTACGGGCTCTGTTCTTTTCTGTACGGATTTAAATTTAGTTCATTTTAAATAACTAAACATATTTATCGATCACGAAAATTTATTATTCAAGCAACATACTACAGCGTCACTGCTCAGCTACAACAGTCTATATGATTTATGAGTTTATTTTGACCAGTAAATAAATCTATACGTCTATTTTATAGTTTTTTAAAATGCTAATAAATTTGATATATAATCTAACCATTACTCTAAAAACAACAGATTTCATGTATAGAGAAAATAATTCTTTAAGTTTATATTATATATAAATTTGTAGCTATAAATAAATGATTAGCTATATAGGAAATTAAAAATATGTTTGTCAAAATTATTTTATTATAATTGTAGTAACGCTAGGCTAGTCATTTTGAAATGAAATATATAAATAGTAATTAAACTAAGAAAATAAAAATACATAACACAATCAAGTTTTTAGCGATGTGTGTCGTTTAAGCATATACAACTTTCAAATAATCTAAGTTAATATGAACAAGGTCAATATTCTGTGTAAATTTTCTAACTAAATACCTACTTTTACTTTTTAAGAATTGTTTACAAACAACTAAAGCGCCGTAGGCGATTAAATTAACCGGTTCTAATTAAATAGTTATCCTTTAGAAATTATCCTTCCACGTGTTTTATAAAAAAAATATATATATATATGCAATTTGTGTGCATCGCATGCAAAGGTATATTTACAGTTGTCCAATTAGAATATTTTTGCATTTTGTATAATCACGATATTTTTAGCATTTTATATTTTTTAAATAAAATATAATTAAAATGATAAATTTTTCGTACCTGTACTTCTTCGAAAGTAATTTCAGGAATCACTTCTTTTAATTCTATATCACCGTTGGTCAAACATTCGCTGTCATAATTGGGATCATCCATTTCTTCAAAAGTCTCCAAAAGCTCAGAACCAGGAGCCCCCCAGACCCCCTTGCCGCCAGCTCCTCCTTTAACAGCAATTTTATTGTTGTTGAAACTTCGTTTTCATTCAAATATTTTTTATCAATAGATTACCGAACAATTAAGTATAATCGCGTTTGTGGTTATTTTTTAAATCACATTTTTACATTTGTTGACAAATATATTTTTTATATGCTTGTCTAATAATATAGCGCAATATTTTTAATGGATAAATAATTATTAAAAAAAAAAATTAATATTGAGATTAGTTGTAGTTGGGTTAGAGAGATTTATTTGCGTTGGTTGTTTAGAAATGTCATCAAATAAAACCTATAGCAAAGCACAAGGCGGTCAGTGAGACCAATCTATTAATAGGTAATAAGTTTAGATTATAATTCACAAAATTAGAATTAATAAATTGACGTTTATGTAAAACAGTTGTGGTTAGACAAAGTTAGATTAGATATATATTTTTTTGCATAAATAAAATTCTTTTATTTCATAACACATGTTCGATTAGGCTATTTAAATCATGTTACTATTTGTTGTATCATGGTTTAAGAATAAATTAAAAAAGGAATCATTTATAATTGTCATATATCATTTATTTAGTAAACTAATTATAAATATTGATTAAGTTTAACTATGGCATCATTAGGTAATAGGTAACGTAATTAGTGTGATTGTTACCATAAACATGCACGTGTATTCACCTCGCCATGCTAAAAATACAGCACGGATAATAATAACCTTTTTTTGGAAGACCACGTCCATGTCCATTTCTTGGGCGGCGGCTATTTTTCCATCTTCTTGCTGTCTGTAGGAATCCTGGTCCCGCAGCATTGCCACTGACACCTTCTTTACTACCCTGACGATTAAGTCTTTTAGCTCGACGTTTCACACGATCACCGGGACCAGGAACGAGGATCGAATTCGTGCCATCACCGCCACCACCACCTACAGCAACATTCAATTCTTCATCAGATATTTTGTCGTCTTGCAGAAGATTGTCTCCGGTGGTAATGTTATCGACTTCCATTTCAGCTTTCAACACTATTTACATCAAATTTATGAGTAATTCAAGTTCAATAAACTATCACCGCTTCTATAAATGCGAAGTAAACACGGTATTGTTATTATTATTCCCCAAACAGATCGCCTTGCTGATGTATACAAACACGATAACACGATGAAAATGCGTACGTGCCATTCACAGGAAACAAAACAAGTTAATACTCAACACGCATGCGTTCGAAAGAGAGAGCACTCAATACTCTTTCCCGTCCGTATTGCGCATAAAAAATGCAAAAAATACCGCCATGTTACTCTTACTAAGCCTAGAGGTCTTATATGACCATAGATTCATTCAACCCTCGTCTAAAATTACAACTACATTCTAAAACTCAACAATTTCTTTTTATTTCTTTATTACTGTGCACCAGCTTAATGTATTAAAAACTCCATGGTGGGCAAAGATAAAGAAAACGATTGTACTGGTGCAATTTATAAAACTCCGTTAAAACAATAATAATTATAAAGTATAGTTGGTGCATAGTAATAAAATGGTTGTTTAGTCATATAAGTATAAGTTTTTATATGTATACACAATTTTATACAATTTAGACGATCCCTGGAAACTATACAATGCTTATACATTTATGTACAATATATTGCCTATAACATGAGAATAGTTCAGCATTTCACCACTACATGACGCATCTCTTAAGGGTTGTAATTATTATTTTTATGTTATTTGAAAGAGGATTGTGTCATTTATTTAAACATTCATGTTGAATTTATACGATACTGATCAATTTATATATAAAGTGTTATAGCTATATCGTTCAATGGTATATATATTTTTATTATAAATTAAATGTGCTAATCATATATGTTTGTTACTAGTAACAATTTCTCAATGCATTATTTCCTATTAACAAACTTGACGACTCATTATTCATGCTAGTTTAATATTTATGTCTTTGTAACAGTGACCGTGAGCGTACTATAGAAGGTAATGATATATAAAAATTTAAATTAACAGGTCTTTTCAAAGCCAAACGTTGTTGAAATTTAAATTACTGCTTATACGTGCAGTTTTAAAAAATAATAAATAAACCGGGACTAAGATGAATTTATTAAATGTCTGTTTAGTAAAAGACTCTCCAATAAATATTTCATGAAGTGATATACACGTACATATTTTTTGTACTATCAATAGTATATATTTATACCTTATCCTTATGTACAAATAATTTTAATCCTAACCTGTATTTCCAAAGTGCACAATTTAGTAGAGTCCATATGGAGCAGATGTCACTAGCAACATAATTTGAGCGGGAATGGTGACGTCATATATTGATCGTACAGAAAGAAAACTGTCCCTAGTCGGCGTACGCCATCTTGACTTAAGTGCAAATAGATTGGATAGTGGCAAATAAAATAAAATCTGTGATCATCCGTCCTAATTTAAGTGCAGTGGGATTATTTTCCAATTGTTTATTCTTTACCCATTTGGACGGACCAAGGTATAGTCTTAGTTTTTCGTTACATTCCGAAAGATGAAACGTATTTGTTAGTACTGTTTTCGTTTTGATTGGCAGGCAATTTTTTTTTGTAGTTTACCGTTAGAGTGATTGTAATTATTAAAATTGTATATTCATGGACTGTATCTGCCTTATAGCGATAGTATCTTTGTGATTTATGATAGTACAGCATTATTCGAATTCATTGTTAGGAATGGTGATCATTTTAAGTTAATAAAAGTTGTACAGATCGCTGGGGTTGGGTCCGTTTATTTTTGCTTACGTAGTGCATCTTCTATTCATAAAATAAAATTACGTTTAGGTTACAAACATTTGCAATCCGAATAATTGCGATATATTCCTTGATAATATCTGATATCCAGTGATTTGTGTTGTGACGAAATTGTCTTTGTTTATGTTCGTATGACATCGTTATCATTGTTTGATCATGTAAATACGTTTTTGACTTGCATAGTTATAATTGTTGTATTTAGGAGTTTATTGTTGCATATATCTGATACGTAGATATAGTTTATATATTTTTATTTTATATGAAACATTACATTGCTGCCTTTCATAAAGCTTGATTTTCTAATGTCATTTATCCTTGTTGAAGTAATCACTTATACGTGTTATTGACTTTTATGCAGTATATATTCTTCAATACGTAATGTTTATTTTACGCTATACATTTCCGAAAGACGTCTACTAGTTATGCATATATATATATTATTTTGTTTAAATCATTTTAGCAATAGGGTTCGTTCGCTGGGTCTTGCAGATCTAAATGGTTGCGTGCAGACAGCATGTCTACTTTGTCAGGGCTGGCCTCCAAGGGGGAGAAAGGAAAATCGAAATTTCAATCGTTGGATATTAATAGTTTATACAGAGTTAGCAGGGTAAGCATTAATTAAAAATTAGTGATTATGAATGCTTGATCTTTCACTTTGTGTAATCAACCATAAACGACGACTATATAGTGTTGGTTTCACTATGAAGTGTTTTTTTTGTTTTGTTTTATTTGAAGTAATAATCAAACTTGTAAGTCAAATTGGTCATGGATGCGTTCTGAATATTCCGGGCAACTATACACATTGTAGTGTAACGCTATGTATTACACTCAATCTATTTTCACTTCTGAGTATTTCGTCAAGCTATGCCGCGTAAAATTGAAAGTTTACACTTGCCTTTCTACTGGCTATAATTTAAAAAAAAATGAATATTTTTAGGGAGAATCTTTAGAAGCACATCATCAAAAAAGCACACTTCCTCGTAAACATGGAATGCAAAGTCTGGGCAAAGTGCCTAGTGCACGTCGACCAGCCAATCTACCATCACTAAAGTCAGAGCATAGCGGTAGCGACGCAGCAGTATCTTTAGTTCCTTCAGGCGGTCCAGGATGGGGCAAACAAGACAGCAACGCACCTTCTTCAGCGGTAACTGGTTCAACAACCACCCCGACGAATTCCGTTTCCGCAACAGTGAATGCACCGACAACTGTAACAGCTACACACCAGACGCCCATTCCCAACACTCAACAACAGCCTGTAACTTCACCAAACAACCAACAACAACAACCACAACAACAGCAACAACAACAGCAGCAGCAATCTTCTCAGCAACAACAACAGAATCAACAACAACAGCATCAACAACAACAATCACAACAGCAACAACAACAACAACAGATACAACAACAACAACAGTCCCCAGCGCCACAACAATCCTCTGTTGCACAGCCTGTCATCAACTCAGACAAGTCATGGAGTGCAGTGATGACCGGTTCCGATATTTTGGGCCACCATCCACCGCCGTACCAGAGTCCACAATTCCAGCACGAGTTTCCGAGTCTGTCGGCCGGCGACATAGCCACAACCGGCGGCACGTTGCAGAGAGGCGGCTCCGAAGTTCAGTACGGCCCAGGACCAAGTCTTCGTCCACAAACAGAAGGTTCATGGATTCAGGGCGGTTCACGTGCGACCAGTGGTGGTGGGGGTGTCGCAGCAGCGCCTACTACCGCAGAACTCGCGGCCAAGGGCAACTCGGCCCCGCTGGTGGGCCCACAGCCGCTTTTGGGCCCGGCAGGCCCCGTTGGTGTTGCAAACGCCGCAGCCGCCGTAGGTTTAGCCATTCCCCAGCATATGCCACCCCAATTCAGAGGAGTAGTACCACCTTTTATGATCAGAGGTAATATACCTCCGTCGGCAAATGGACATGGCGCGTCTAATTTCTCAGCAATGACCAATCCATTGACCGGTCGTGGTCGATTCCCTATGCCTGCCGCCACCGGAGGACAGTTTTCGGAACAACAACAACAGCAGCAACAACGACATCAGCAACGAAGCAACGGGCCGCCGCCGCCTCCTGAAACTGATGAGTCCACACCGAGACCCATTATTAAAGAAGAGGATTTGAATCGTATGGACGATATGACCCGTGATGTCGGATGGGCTAGTCACGATGACATCGATTACAAGTACGTTTACTAATTCACTACTTATTTCTCAATCTAAACTTCAATAAAAAAAAATTGTTTATATCAATACTAATCCATATTCATATTATACAGTCAAAAACTAGCATTCAGCGATGACGAGTCAACTGATCGTGAGTCACGTAGAGAACATCTTCACCATCATCAGAAACGAGAAATGATGAGTGAAAAACAAGAAGGCGGCCCCGGCATCGCTCATGATAATCGCAATGCGTCTGCTGTACCCCAAAACCGCAATTGGAACCGGGCACAACCAGGCTCACAACCCGCAACACCACAAACCGGCCGTGGTCCTAGCACACGCAACATTGAAGATGAAGAAGTCTGGAACCAGCGGCGACGACAACATTCAGAAGAAGTCGCTATCGCCGTCGAGCGAGCAAAGATACGCAAAGAAGAAGAGGAGAAGAGATTCATGGAATCTAAACAGGTAAAGCAATATTGCATTTTATTTATTTGCTTTTTAACATATTATTTATTGTTCCATTTTGTTTATAAGAAAACTATTCAAATAACCTTGAAAATATATCTTACACACAAATCAAAACATTCTATATGGCTTCAGTTGCCAGTGTTTATTTTTTACTGTAAAGCGATCTCAATTTGTTTATAATATCGTTAAGTACTAGGAACAACTATAAATAATCGTATTTATCATGTGATCACCATGTTATAAAATATTATGTGCTAGTCCAGTCAATATATTGGCATTAGTTTGGTTATTTTTCTTTAATAAAGTGATATTTTACTTATAAAATAAGTAGAAAGATACAAGTATCTGTTATATTGTTCTAAACGTACTAAACTCAATATGATCTTTGCTTTTTTATTTGGTTTCGTTACGTTATTAAACACTGGTTTAATTTTCTAGGCAGCAGCAAAGAAACTACAAGAATTAGAAGAAAAACTTAAAGAAAAGAAAGGGGCCGAACACAAGGAGAGCGATGAGAATCAAGGAACAATAAATCCATCTTCGATCCCACCGCAACCCATTACACCAGCACCGATACCCGTGCCGGAATGGGAACGCGACAAAGAATGTCGTGACGTTCGTGAACGTTCCCGAACTCCAAACGACACCGCCGAGCCCCCAAAACAGCGTGAGCACAGCCAACAGCATCGTGATACTGCTCAACAGCACCGCGAATCAGGTCAACAACACCGTGATTCTGGGCAGCAGCAGCAGCAGCACCGCGAATCAGGTCAACAACATCGTGAATCTGGTCAACAACATCGTGAATCTGGTCAACAACATCGTGAATCTGGTCAACAACATCGTGAGTCCGGTCAACAGCACCGTGAATCCGGTCAACAGCACCGCGAAACTGGGCAACAGCACCGTGAATCTGGACAGCAGCACCGTGAAACTGCTCAACAGCATCGTGAACCTGATTTCCGCCAGTTGACTCAGATAGAAGGCCGTAGTTTTATTGGCAACCAACAAACCACAAATAACAGTAATAACAGCAAAGCGTCAGGTCGCGTTGGTGAACGTGAAATTTCCCGCGAACGAGAACGTGACCGGGATATGCGTGAACGTGATGGTCCTAATTTCTCCCGACAGTTTCAATCGAATCTGCCGCCCCGATTCCAGAAACAACAAGCCGAACGTCAGAGCGTACCATACCACCGCAGCGCCAGTTCTAGCAGCCCCCAACCGCAACAAACTCCACAGCAAACCAATTCGTCGTCAGGATCAAATATTCCGTTTGCTCAGCAATATGATCCACGCTGGATTCAAGGCGGTAACTCATCGTTCTCTAACAAAAGTTCCAATAGCTCGTCAATGTCTCGAAAGAATCGTTCAGATCCCGAATCAGGCAGTTTTGAACGCGATCGGGAAGACGATAGCGGTCGAGTGCAAAGACGGGATAGACACACTCCAGATGATGCGCCCGCACGGCACGTGGATCGGGAACGCACCTATTCTGAGTCAAATCGTAAGACATCCGGTGGTGATCGCAGTTATTACGAGGATTACCGAAGTTATAAGCGTGAAAACAGTCAAGAATATGAGTTCACACGTGAAACTCAGGAAGATAAATGGGAAAAAGATAATCGTGATCGGCATTATGATGACCGAAAACAAGAAGAGGCCATCATCAAGAAACAACAACAACAATCTGTTCAGTCAGATCCGTTCGATGAGCACGAAATGCATCGACAAGATAGCGGTGAATGGCATCGGGATAAATACTCAAAAGACGGATGGGAAGAGCGGCCACAAGATAGGCACCGCGAAGATATATCCCAGCGGCCAGACAGTCGAGACTCGCGCATTTCGAAAGAATCAGCGCGCGACGATTACACTGGAAATTGGGCAGATTCGCCGTTCGATCAGCCATTTAATGAGGAAAAGAAGAAGGACACTTATAGAGAAGAACGCCGAATCGTTCCGGGTCCAATCACAAAAGAGAAAATCGAAGCTGATGATTTGAGAAACGAGAAACGACATTTAATACAGCTGAAACGATCATCTCTCATAGATATTTCTGATAAAAAAGATGACAAATCGGTTGACAAGAAGATGGATGATGCTTGGAGTATCAGGAAGAAAGATCCTATTCCAGATCGCAGCGAAAATATAAATAGTCCTAAAGCATGGACGGAAACAGCAGCACCTATCGCACCCGTTTCAGAAAATTCGAAATTTATGGAAGCTTTAGAGAAGGGAAGTAAAAAATCAACTAGTGGTGACTCATTGCACAAATCTGATATAAAAACTGATGTTAAGAAATCAGATAAAGATCTTGATAAAGATGATAAACATTCGCAAGGTTCAAGAGGAAGAAATGAACCGTCGAGAAATCATCGTGGGGGTAGCCAATGGCAAGGTGGTTACGCCGTTTACCACGGAAGTAGTTGGTCGAAACGTAGCGGAGATTCGCGCACTAGTAGCGGTCGTGGTTCGCAACGTTCGGTCGGTAGCCAACGATCTCATTCGTCTCGCGATTGGCATGCAACCGACTCGGAACTATCAGGTGACGAAGTCTCAGTATCTACAGAAAGCGGCAAAGAGGACCGTTCTGGTCGTGGACCGCCTCAGCGCAGCCCTAAACCAAGCAAAAAATCCGAGAAGGATGAGAAAAACAAAGATTTGAAACATGATAAAGTGACAGATCGCAAATATGAGAAACGCCCGTATGAACCAAGTTCGCGTAGCAATCGTGAAAGCTTTTTACCTAGAGGCGAACCATCGCGACATGGACGCGGTGGATTCCGTGGTTCTAGATCAATCACATCGAAACGAATCGATGGATATGGTATACCGCCATCAAAGAGTCCATTCGGAAGTCAGCACGAAGAGAAAGACAAAAAGTTATCTGGCGATGAGATTGGAGGCGATGTGATCAGTTCTGATGAAAAACCTAAAATGAACCAGCAATCACTGTCAGCTGGTGTTATAGGTAGTTCAAGAAATCAAAATAAATCTGAATCGCAAACATCTCGACCGCAGCGCAAACCCGATATCATGGACAAACGTGATGGTAGCAAAGGGCGAGCGCATTCTGGTTCGCGAAGACAGAAGCCCAAATCACTTAAACCTCACAGCGACGCTGGAGAAGAATGTTGGGAAACTACCTCTGAGAACTCAGATACAGAGAATGAACGCAAGGGAAGGAAAAAATCGACAACTGGTCGCCAAAATCCTTACTCCCAAAATAATTTATCACGTCAATCCAGTAACATGAGCAGTACTAACTCGATTCCAAATCGTTCCAACACTAATCCTGCTAACCGTAACTCATTAGAAAAACCTCGTAGCGGTGGTAATTTCAATGGCCGTAGCGACGCTAGACAAAATTCGAACTCTAGTTTGCGGTCTAACCAAATGGGTACAAAAATTAATAAAGATGCCATCAATCACAAAGACGATATCAAAATTGATTCTACGATCCCATCTGACTGTAAGATGTCGAATAAAGATTTAAAAGCTGAACGTATCGAGTGTAACGACAGTCCAAACTCACAAGATGACCAAGGGAACTCAGATGATAAGTCTGTTGGGCATTTTGATGCAGATGGTTTTCAAGAAGTTCGCAGCAAGAAAACTGTGAAAGATCGTCAAAAAGTCGACGAGAAAGTCACATCGACATCTCGATCAAGCAGTAAAGTTGACAAAGACACAACTGCTCGAACTGTTAAACCAAAACCAGCAACACAACTCACGCCCCAACAAATTGCTAATATACCGCCTTTATTGGGAACTCCGGTAAATCCACCTAGTATGATGACAACTGGTAATAATAAGATACAATTTGAACGGCCTCGTCCGAAATTACCGCCACGCTTTGCAAAGCAGCGCGAGAATAATCGTTTAAAAGCACAAATACAAGGCATGTGCGACGTAAACGAAATGAACAAAATTAATCAAACTGTGACGATGTATAATATGAAGGATAGTTCTGCGCCGGCTCCAGTGCCTGTTGTAAACGCTTGGGACAAGCCGATTACGTCACAACTTCGCAATAATGTCGAACAAGACGGTTTACTGGCGATAGGAGGTGAGAATTGCACTGATTTAGAGCAAACTCAACAATCATCTACATCCAGTCAACGAAGCAGCCCAAGCAATGAGAAAGTTATTAATAAAATTGTTCAAGATAAAGCAGTTTTGGACGGTACAACGCCGCCTGTGAATACAATTATATTCGAAAATACCAATTATAAATCTGTTCCAGTCAGTTCTGACCTTGCAGTGAAATCGAAATTTGGCACTCATTTGAAGACCCAGCAACGGCCAGATAAATCCAGGAATAACAAACTAGAAGAAAATGACGTAGACGCTTCGGTGTTATCCTCATTCAATAAACCAATATCGGAAATTTTAAACAAAGGTGAATCTAAACAGGATTCTATTCAAATGCCTTTGTACAACAAAACCGAAGACAGCGCTGACATGAAACTTGACTTCACCTTCGATGCAGAATTATCTCAGCTAACCGAGGACAAGAGCACGAAGAGTCTTGGCCTGCCAAGATCAATGCACGCGATAACGAGCGCGCAAAATACAACTATCTCACCTTCGACAGCGGAACTGAATCTAAAGATAGCATCCGTGAAAAAAGTCTGGGAAACAATGCCAACTGTTTTAGAACACAATGTCGGTCAAGAAGATAACGTGAATAACAGTGCAGCGAGTTTCTCCACTTCATTCGGGCCAGATCCGAACACTTTGGACCATTCTACCGCGTTCAGCAAGGGCACAGATACTCCTGATGATAACCATGAAGGCTACAGTCCATCTCCAAACCAATCGTGCACCTCGAATAACACGACAAATGTGTGCAAGGTTTGTTTACATAGTAGTTTCAACCACATACCAGTTATAAATTGGGTATTCGGTTACGCGGAAAGCATGCTTAACATTTTACATTCTTGAATTCTTTTTAATTCTGGTTCACTGTAGGGTATTTTAAAATAAAATAAAATCTCTTGTCTATAAATTGCATGCATACTATAAATCATAGTATTAGTTATCATTAAATATAAAATCTACAAAAATATGTTAGTCTAATTATAAGTGTAATTTGGCGTAGTGGTAATGGAGTATAATTTATTTCTTTTTAAGTTGCATGTAAAAAGCATTATCCTAGAAACTTTTTTCGTGTGTAGAAGTACAGTCTCTGACTTTTCAGGTGAAGCCTACGCAACAATTGGCAGGTGGCGGTCAGACTGTCCATTCTGTCAGCACCCATCATGCCACGTCGCAGCAGCATCCTGGCGGCGGCAGTAACAACCAACATTCCGCAATGGTCGGGCAGAATCTAATTGGGCATCCGCTCAGTCCGCCTCCGATGCAACAAGTCCTCGGGGCAAATGTTGGCTTGGGACAACCACCGCAACAGTACACCAGCAATCAACACATGAACTATCAGGTAACATAGATAATTTATGTAATGCGACTCTTTGATAAGCGTTAAATTTATTATTCATTTGCTCCATACAATAAAAATTGCAATTCAAAATATTAAAACAAATCAAAACGATCATTTTCTCGGCCAGCCTTTGTAAAATGTATTATTTTGGTGGCCCACAAAAGCCGAGTGTTAGAATTTACATAAAATATTTATAATTTTCTTTGTTTGTTTCATTAGCAAAGCTTAGGCGGCAGTGCTCAATACGGCAGCATGTCAGCCATCCCCTCACCCCCAACTGTTTTGTTCAATACAACGCAGCAGATGGCAACACAGGGTGGTTTATACGGACCATTCCAAATCGACCAATCACAAGGTCGCTCGCAATACTCCCAATACCAGAACCCATACGGCTTAGGTCAAACGCCATCAAGTCCATACAGTGCTCAATCAATGTACTTGCAAACGGCACCACCTCATGCCCCTCCCAGCGCTCAGCCGCCAGATCTGTACCAGAATTTATCGTCACAGTATCGTATGGCAGCTGCCGGTCCATTCGGACAGTCACAACAGTTGACAAACAATCCGAGCACCGTGCTGATTTCGTCTACTTCAAATTCATTGATGTCTGCCACCGTGAAACCATCCTCGCAGCAGATCAGTGCTATTGGTGAGTTTATTCGACATCGTTACCACAATTATTCTGAATTTGTTTTCGTACAGATAATTAATTTGTTGTTTGTTCGTTTTTGTTTAGGAACAAAAACAGGAAATGTTGGTCAAGCGTACCAACAACAATCTCAACAAGGACAGCAGCTATATATTCCGTATGATCCGAATCTACAAGCGAATTATATGTCAAGTACCGGAGTGCTACAGCGTGGACCAACTGGACCAGTTCAGAATAGCGTAGTACCTGGCTTACAACCCTCGTCTTCGTATTATTCTGGATCAGCTGGTATGTTTTATTTATGTTCTTTTATAAAATTAGCCATATCATTACACTTATTATTTATATTAATATTTTGCATTATTTTTGGTAATTAATAATAAATTGTATTAAGTCTAAAATCATCAAATGAGTGTGTTGTATGAGCAGGGAATATCTATTAATATTTTGAGTAATTGAACACATAAAATCTCATTTTTCATATTGTAAATGGCTAAAATAATAATATTACAGGTGCACAAACAGGTTTCTATCAACAACCTGGTAATTCCAACATGCAATCAGCCCAGTTGCATCAACACCAAACTAGTTTCGGGCTACAGGGTAACGTTTTTGGTACACACAACCAGTCGCATGCTAGCGCGGCCGGTTTGCAGAGTTTCGGCTCGCAGTTCTTGTCGTCACCGATGCAGATGGCGGCCGCTGCAGCGCTCACGGCGCAACAGTACCGCTCGCCTAGCCTCCCCAATCCGAACTACTTGAAAGGTGTCGGCAACCAACACATGACCGACCAGTCGGGCCGATCGCAACAGCTGAAGTCGCCTGGTTCAAATCAGCAAGATGTCCTTGCTTCTGTTTTCAACTCGGGTAAATAGAAACTATTGTTAGTTTTTTTCTGAGATTTTCCATTCACTTTATATTTCTTATTGTTAGTGTTTAATTTGAGATTAGCTTAAAATCGTCCACATTTTTATCCTAAGTAATATTTCGTTTAATGTTTATTTATCTAAGATCTATTTTATTTAAAATGTTTTGTTTTCGTAGTCATGTCCATATTTAAAAATATATATTTATTGTTTATTATTTGTATGAGTTCTCATTTTTGTAAGTGATTATTATATTAAATTAGAGTATAGAAAGATGTAAATGGTTTCTTTATTTTACAGCATCGCAAATACCATCCCCAAAATCGCGACAAAATTGCAAACAACCCCCGCCACAGTCGAGTCCGACTCAGCACAAATACGTGTCGGCGTACCAATCTGTGAACAACCAACAATCTGCACAAATGGTAAGTTTCTTTTTCACATAGCTAACGCACAAGTACAATATTAGTCGAATACTTATATGAATTTTTTTTTTATTTATGGCAAATAATTTAGAAGCCAAACAGATGGTACCAATTCAAATAGTTCTAATATTGAATCCAAATTTTGTGGTATTTAGTGATTTTAATAGTGTTATTAGTGAAATGTATTTTTTTTGTCTGTTGCAATTTATTGCAACACATGCAATTCTAATTGGTTTGTGTTAACTTTTACTCACATTCCAATACATAATGTAATACTTATCAGAAAGTTAGGAAAAAGTCGCTGTTTTTATTTTATTCAATGTAGCGCTGATATGATTTATATAATTAAATTATCTTGTTTATTACATCAATAAATATTACTTAATGCGCAGTTTGTTTACGCATGATACAGAATCATATTTGCCAATCCTTGTATTATATTTGGTGATTAGAAGAAGTGCTACATCGACTTTTAATCAGGCTAAACATACAATTCTGGCAATTCACTTTCAAATGTGGATTTGTGTGCAAACAGTCTGAACGAAATGTCACAAATAAATACTGATGTGACATATTTGACTTAATAGCCTCAAACAAGATACCCAGCTCCGATCCAGCGTCCAGTAAATTTCCAACAGACCCTGAGCAATACGCTACAAGGCAGCGGCAACGTGTCCAACCGTCACCGACCCCAACATAATCAAAATTCTCGTGGCCCGCAAAGACAGTATTATGGAGGACAAGGTAGCGTGCAAAGAAAAAAATAATTGTGCATTCTCTCAGAGTAAAACGGTCAGTCAGTCAGTCAATCAATCAATCAATCAGATCAGAAACGAAAGACCAAGTTAATAATACACCCCATACTAGTCGACGCACAAAAAAAAAACTAACAATTCTCCATCCTCTGCCTGATATAGGCGGCGGTATCTCATCCCACCACCATCACCAGTCGGACAAATCCGACGACACGTCTAAACTAAGTGAAAATGGCCCGTCATCGGTGATCAGCAGCACGGCAGCAATGATCAGCAATGGGGTGACAAAACCTAATGTTGGCTCGTCAGCCCAAACTTCCGACATGGGGAAAGATTCGTCAGTAAACAAAGATGACGCGATCGTCAACAAAGAATAATCTCTCTTTGGTTTCCGCTCTCCACCCCCTAAATTTGTGTTTGATGGTCTCCTTACTGTCGTGATCTTTATTCGGCATGATGGTGAATTTCGACAGTGTTCATTCTCTATATATTTGCACGACGTGGACTGTGTGTCTTCACCCAAAACTTTTTTCAGTGCATTTACAACAAAAAAATGAGTAAATTCAACAAAAAAAAAAATAATAATAATGCAACAAATATATGCTTTATGTACCGAACGGTCCCCCCCCCCTCCCCCAAAAGGGCACTTATGAAAAGTGATCCTAGTTGAATTTAAAATAAAATAACCGTTCGTTGTCTTTCTCTACTACTATCTCTTGTAAAGATTTTCTCCGCTATAGTTAGTGCTTGATTCAACACCGTTTTTAAATAAATGTATTTATCAGTGGTAGTGGCTGAACATAATTATTATGGAAGTGGTATATTTCGTTTCGGACTCTCGGTGTGTAGTGTATAATAATAATTATTAAAAAAAAATATATAAAAAATATTAAATAATAAAAGAACTGCATGTAGCTGTAGCAACTCGCTGTGTTTAAGCGCTATAAAAATGATTGGAATTTTATTACTGAATTTTATTTATTTATTATTATAATTATTTTAGATAACGATCGAAAAATCATATGTATTATATTTAAAAAAAAAGTAAAACACGTATATTAACAAAAACATCATTAGACCAAATTTATGTATACTACAAAAAAAAAAATGTTTGGTTATTCGTAGAATTAACAATGATTTTTATTCGTTAAATATATGTATCTATTTGAAAGCGCCAAATATATTTCACAGTTATATCAAGATATGGTGTTTAGTTTTGATTAATTCAAAATGGCGGCAACTTAACACTAGAGCCACCATTTTGATGTATTTAAACAGTTTGACAACATGGCGGCAATTAGTATAAAACGAACGGTCTCGCCTTGGCTAAACATTCCAATTCAAATAAGATGGATGTATAAACGAACGCCTTGGCCAAATAGTTTAATGCTGTTTAAAATTGTCGCTTGATGTTGTTTAAGAAGTTTTATATCAAAATCGAAAATACATTTAATGAATAACAATGATTGCTTTGATTACGTTAGATTTTGTACATTGTGGTTACGTACAGCGGCGTGTATAACAAGTATTATGTAAAGTTTGAAGGAAAAAAATATTGGTAGAGCGAGTGAAAGAATAGTTTTGTTTTTTTTTATTTTATTGTGTACTTAATGATAATTGACCTAACACTACAATTAATACACTGTTAAGCTGAGATCACATGGGGTTCAGAGAACGGTGTGAATCAGCATTAGTGTATCCTACCCCGATGAATACAAGTCACGTGGTGTAATAATAATCTTGTCTTTGTTGTGTTCAAAAAATTGTGTCTTGATTGCCAATAAATGTGTACCTACTGTTTTATTGCGAAAAGATATGTGAGTATTGAACAAGTCTGGTTATATTGTAGCGTTTAGATAATTATTAAATAATAAACAAAAAAAATACTTCACAGAATTAAATGTGAACATGCTAACGTCACTCTATAGGTGGTACACGAAAAAGCATGAATGTTAAAATATAGGTGATTCAAGGTCACAATGGATCCAAAAAAAAAACCCCTAAACGTTTTGATTTTAATTGTTGTAACACTTCAACCTATGCTGTGCAGGGTGATAGTTGGTTAAACAAAATTTTTAAATCAAAAAGAACGCGTCTATTTTATTTTGATACTCTTTGGTGGATCTTTTGAATTCGAACCGAAAAATGAGACATTATTATACATATAATATATGAATGCTTTAAATAATAATAATAATAATCTCAAAACTTTGTTCAATCATTCCCACAGATCATTATTTGTATTTTAACATTAATTCGCTAAGAAGAATGTGGCTGACATGTTAGAGTTTCATTCGTACCTTTAGAATATTATCTAAATATAAAAAAAAAAAAAAATTATAAAGACGATCCTTCAAATAAAATTTGGTAATATTGTTAAATGAAATCGCACTTTTTTCTCATTTTCCTCATTTTTAAAAGTTTATTTTTTAGTTGTAAATACGTTTATAATTCGAACAATTTACATCATTTTAAAACAGTACTTATATGTTTTAATAAATATATTTATTTAACGGTATTATTACATATTTGATAAAATATAAAATGGTATGCAACATTCCTTAAGGTGTACCTTTCAAATCAGTAATTTCTAATTCTTTTACAGCTGCAATAATATAAAATGTACTATCTCTAATTTTTTGTGCTAAATACTTGATTGCATCTTGCCCTAATGTACCATTATCTTGAAATTCAGTACTAATATCCTGGTATAATGAATTCATAATTTTCTTCACATTATCATCTAATAAATTAATCCTATTCACATCTATTGTCAAATAATTTGGATTAGTCTCAGTTTTCAACAATTTCTCATTAATTTTCGCTTCAAAACTCTTAATCTGTTGCAGATACGATTTTTCTTTTTTCGAATGTTTTTCTAGCACATGTTTCTGCGTTTCCATTTCACCTAAAAGATTCGTAATACGGTGCGCCAATTCGGCATTTTGTATTGCATCGTTTTCGTGTCGTGCATTTAATTCAGCAATTTGGTTTTCTAAGATTTCCATGTCCGTTTTAAAATTTTGTGTAGGTTCAAAAGTAGGTGGAGGAGTAGGTTCTGCTAGACTTGGCACTGCAATACTTGAATTGTTCAAATCAATTTTGTTCACTTTATCCATCATTTCCTCCATTTTTGCTGTCAACCGTATTATGTTCATTCGCACTTCACAGTTGTGGGTTCGATTCTCAACGAAATACATGTTCAGTTTATCGGGAGTGATTTGTTGTGTGTCTGCTGGTAGCATTGCTTGGGAAATCGAAATTTCTGGTACAAATGTGGGCGATTTTAAAAGTGGACACATTTGACCGTTAATCATAACATATTGTTGCTGCGAAGTTGATATATTCGATACAGTATCACAGGCTGTAGTACTTCTGACCAGCGTTCCAGTTGAGGACGCTGATTTTCTAGGTTTCCGAGACTTTTGAACGAATTTATCCGTTTCATTCTCACTTGAGGCATCATCTGAACTTTTGGTGGTATCCGGTAATAGTCTCTGTCCCATTTTTGCCATACGGGATAAAATATCTGCTTTTGTATTTGAATCCGTTTTATCTACTACTGGATTCAATGTCGAGTCGAATGTTTCCGTTGATACTTCTTGTTTTGGTATATCTTCTTTGGAAACTGGTATATTGTTTATTATGATTCCTCCTTTAGTTTCTATTGCGCCTGTAAATTCGAATAAATCTTCTTTTTCGCTAAATAGTACTGTCCAGTGCTGTTTTTCGGTGTCACAATAATTGGCGTAATTGTCTCTCAATGCAGTGAAATGAAATTTATTGTTTACTTTCGCTGTACATATTATATCACTTTTTTGCTTGTATAATAGTAATTGATAAATGCATAATGTTTCGTTACCGATCAAAGCCAGCCCACATTTGCCTTGAGCGCTTTGAGTTCCTTCAATCCTAACAAAAATGTCCAATTAGTCCTAGTATGATTGGTACAACAAGGATAATGATGTAATGATTTTTTTAATCATGAGAAAAATCGATCACGAGATGTTAATGGAAATATACCTTTTGTCCTTCCCTGAGTTGATACACACAGACAAGCGTCATTTCAAAAATAGACTCGATTTAGGGAAGATGAATATATTTCCGTTAAAATCTCGAGGACGATTTTTTCAAGATTACAATTTTTCCTCATTACATCGTATAAGTAAAAAATGCTATGAAGATGAATTTTAAGTGTTTCTAGTAAATATAGAATAACAAATTGAGTGGTTTGATTAAACAATCCTAGAAGAAAAGGAATGATAATTACAGTTATTGTTGTTCTGAGTGGATTTTAGATTTATTTGTTTCAAAGAAGATAACAAAATATATGAATGGTGTTGTAGAAGTAGAAATATTTACATTTTGAATGCTTGGACTTCTTTGAACATGATGACAACACTGTTGCCTTTGGGTTTTTGTGTAGTATCTTTTATTTTAGTAGCATTGGTCGGCTGCTTCGGGGCCGTATACGTTAAAGATGCATTGGCAACTGTTGGGGCTGAAGCGGACGTGTTCATTGGTACACCGAAGAGTGATCCTAAAGTTGAACTGGAGCTGAAGAAAAGTCAATGTAAACATTTATAATTTTGTTCGCAATACTAGTTTTACCCTGACATCGGAGCGAAAAATCCATCGTCATCATCCTCATTAAAGCCATCAAACATTTTCGAGCCTTGAATTAGAAAAAACAGAACTAAAATTTGATAAATATTTACAAGAAATTTTGCGAACAATGTCAAAATGACAGATAGAAAGAGAAACTCCCCCGATCCGTTTTGTTTCTATCAAGTTGTGAGTACTTGTGGGATTCCCATGCACCAACCATTTCAAATGTTTTTCTAATAGAGTGGAATTAAGTGTGCTACTATCATTGAATACCTTTTATTATTATTATTAAATTAATGCTTATAATTGAGAGAAAGTTTTATGCGAAGCAGCTTAAATAATGTGTACTTTTTTGCTATAATATTGGCAAAACGATAAGTTGTGATTATAACTTCAGAGAAGACATGTTTCAGTTGTCATTTGTAGTTGGTCTTAATTAATTTTTGTGCAAGTTAAAATGAAGAAAATGCATATTAAAAGTCTTTGATATAAGTAGAAAATGTTACACACTTTGCACCAGGACATTGCTTTCAAATAAAATCATTATGTTATTATTACGAACCAAAAGGTAGGTGATTTATATGTATTTTATAGAAAAGCCCTTTAAACATTATTCAAGTTTGTTTAATAAACCTATATCGTACTACTAGTATTGTCGAAATAGTATTTACATAAACAGTTATTAGTACATTCGGATGAACATGAATAAATTATGATTCCTTTCATGTGTATGCCCCAGTACAACGCTCTGTAGTTTAATTATTTATTATATTATTAGTTATTTTCATCATTTTACTTGAAAATAATATCGTTTTATTATTATATACGCATTGGTTTTTATATTTATATATTTGGAATAAGTAATTTTAAATGTATAAGAAGTAAATACATATTTGCATTGACTGCTTTAAAAATTGTAACGAAATTTAACACTAAAACTAAATTTAAAACAAATCAAATTATTGTATGAACTGTAAAATATTAAAATGTTAAAATTGTTGAGTTAAGAAGGTTAAAATAATAAATATCTTAAAAAAGTATATATTTTTATTGAAGCTTTAAATAGTAACAATATTTATTTCTTATTATTGGTGGTTTCCAATTAAAAATGAAAATAAATGGCACATATATCCAATTTTTTGCAGTTTAAATGGTAAATTTTGATAAATATTTGTAGTTTTTACTATTTTGTATGAATTAGAAAATGATGTATTTTACTATATATATATAGTGCGTATGTAAAGCCATGTGAATTGGCGCATAGCCAACACATTTCGATATATACAATGCGTTTGAATTTGTAATTTATATGATTGCGTCTTAAAGCAATAAGAACGATGTGGTGTGAATGTGTGTGTTGTTTTCATTCAAGTGCAGGATACTGTGAGGACTAAATGCCGCGCAGGCGGCAGATCTTGTCTGGGTGGTGTGGCAGCAATGCTGAGTCTCGAGCAGGAAGTTGGCGCGTGGGATTCAGTACTGCTCGAACCACTTTCTGAGGAAAGTTTCATCGCGAATTTGCATCAACGGTTCAAACGGGACCACATCTACACCTACATTGGCAACGTTTTACTCTCCGTCAATCCGTACAAGAAACTTGCGTTATATTCGACAGATTTAGTTCATGCTTATAAAGCAAGAGGACCTTTTCAACTACCACCTCACATGTAATTGTCTAATTTTACATTTAAACCTTTATACTAATTCTATTAAGTCATTATAAGCGACAAACCAACAAAAAATTGGCTCATTTACTCAATCTCTTTTTATAAATCACTTCTTTTATTCTTTATTCAAGCAATGTTACCACAAAAAAATTACATTAAAAGGGTCATATTACAATAGCGATAAAAGATATTCTAAAATGTATAACCTATTTAAATATTTATATGCTTTGTTTAATGGCCGTAGCGTTTTTGTGATTCGTATATGTAGACCACAAATCACGTTCAGTGTTGTGTGTTGCAAAATTGTCTAATTGTAAATGTACATTTTAATCAACAGTTATGCAATCGCTGGTACTTCATATCGATGGCTAAACGATAGGAATGAAGACCAATGTATTATAATTTCAGGTACTGCATTTTTCCGCAATTAATAAACACACACTTTTAAATAATCTTGATTTATAGGTGAAAGTGGTTCAGGTAAAACTGAAGCGGCACGCATTGTATTACAGTTCATTGTGTTAGTGTCTGGTGAATCCACTCGCGTAAAATTAATCAAAGATCGTCTAGTGCAAGCTGGTGCACTTTTGGAGGCGTTTGGAAACGCTCGAACAGCTCGGAACGACAATGCATCTAGATTTGTACGTTTGCAAAATTACTTTTATTAAATACATAAATAATATAGATTAGTGATTTAATTAAAATATTAGTTTAGTTGTATACCATGCACAAATTTGCGTATATATTTGAATGTAACTATTTATGTTTTAATTACAGGGAAAATACATCGATATAGAATTTGATTTTAAAGGTGATCCAATCGGTGGGCATTTAACACATTGTAAGTTTATTAAAGTCATTTTTATTTGTTTAAACAATTTCTAAAATATACTATTTTGTTTTTTACGCTTAAGTTTTATTGGAAAAGGTAAGTCGGATACTCAATTTTAAGTTGACAAATATGTATGCAATAATGTATTCATTCAATTTGTATATTTATTGTTTTTAGTCAAGAGTCACAACTCTTACAGCAGGCGATCGAAATTTCCATATTTTTTATCAGTTATTGACTGGGGCTGATATCCATTTATTAAGTAAGTTTTTTAATTAGTTAAACTTTGTTTGAAAGTGCTACTTCAACGTTCTTTTTATATGAGAAACACAAAAATGCCGTTATCGATTTAAATATTAAAATTTGCCCAAGTATAACTTAACAAAATTGGGACAAAATCGCTATCTATAATTTATTTATTTTTTAAATCGAAGTATTTTATTGTTTTTAGAATGTTTGAAATTACAAAGAAACATCGACAACTATAAATTTCTGCATAACAATAATAGTTCTGGAAGTCATGGACCGCACGCGGAAGGAACAGATGATAAAACACATTTTATGTATACAAAGGTAAGAGATCAATATACAGAATGACGAATCCTAATTAGATTTTGTGACATTTGAACTGCCCTCCCTTAAATACAATTTCACCCTCGATTTATTTTATGCTGATGCTGCATCAAAAATGAACTAGTTCATTCATCATTGATTCTTTTAACAGCTATACAAATCCCAAACAAAGAGCAGATTTATTAAAACAATTACTAGAATTTTTCCTATAAAATATATTTTTTTAATTTTGGTTATTTAAAAAAAAAATCACTCTTCTTTGCAGACAGCTCTGGAAGTCTTAGGTTTCTCATCCGATGAAATAGTGGATGTTTTTCGAGTAATTGCAGTTGTTTTAAAACTGGGAAATATACAATTCGTGCCTTCTAATAATATCGACGGTACTGAGGGCAGCTCAATCAATAATGATTATGGTAAAATTAGTTTAATAATGCCCGGTATTATAAACGTCAAATAACTAAAATACTCCGTAGATTTGATTTGGTAACCAAGTAATATACTTTGCTCTATAGATTTCCGTATTATAAACGAAAAATAAATTTACTTCGCTAGTAAATCTCACAGTTAAACTACTCCCATGAATTTCTAGCTAGTAAATTTTATTCTGTCAATTACTTGATAGCTTCATGTTTTGTTTTTATTTAAAATATTATAATAATAACCGATGCGAAATTTGCAATATTTATATATTAGTCATCTATTGATGAATAGATGAACTAAAATAGTCGGTAAAACTCCTATTAGTTAATTTACTTGTAAGATTCTTTATTAACACGCAAAATTATATTAACTGTGTAAGTAAATTTAGTTCCATTGTAACTAATTAACATTTATTTTGTTCTTTATAATACCGGGCCTAAATGTTTTAAATAATAGATTTATTTTTGAAATTGTATTTTAGAATTGTATGATATATGCGAGTTATTAGGAGTGGAACAAAAGTGGTTGTACCGTGCGTTAACTAGTCGTAATATAGATGACGTCATAATTGCTGATTTAACAGCGATTGAGGCGAGCCGTATACGAGATACACTTTGCAAAGCCTTATACAGTCGCCTGTTTACTTGGCTTATCAATCGTATTAACGATGCAACAAAAGTATGTCTTAAGTTCAATTATAAGTGACCTTGAATGTTGTATGCAATTTTTTTTTCGCAGGCTAAACACCATGGTAAACGAAAAGTGTTGGGCGTTTTAGACATGTATGGTTTTGAAGTGTTCGAACGTAACTGTTTTGAGCAGTTAGTTATCAATTATTGTAACGAGAAAATTCATCAAACTGTTATACAAGTTACGCTAAAGGAAGAGCAAGAGGAATATTTACGGGAAGGTATCGAGTGGGTGCGTGTTGATTTTTTCAATAACAGTATCGTCTGTGATCTCATCGAACAGGTTAGTAGTCACTCAAAACACTATTTTCATTTATCGAACTTAAGACGCTGAATTACATATATGTTTTATGAGTTCTTAAAATTGGTTTGTGTTTTGGTATAGGAAAGCCATGGGATTTTATCTTTATTGGACGAGCCACATGTGCAGTGTGATTCTGCGTTTTTAACAAGGGTTGAACAATGCTGGGCTGGACACTCGCATTGCATGGCAGCTGACCCGACCCTTTCCCCTAATTGTTTTCAGTAAGTTCACTAATATTTATATTTTCTATAAATGAAGAACGTGATTAATCAGAATGAATCAAAATAAGTTGAATGGCGAAAGATTGTTAAGATGACAATGAATGTAAAAGATTTTCTGCTACCCTATTTGACAGGAATAGACATGAAGTTGTATGTCATATATATCTATTTAGGAATATTTGAAAGAGTATGTCTGGCTCTCTCTGTCTGTCATAGTTCTATGAACTGTCTCAAACATCCTTTTAATATAAAATTGTATTTATTTTTAGAATTCGACATTATGCTGGTCCGGTAACATACAATGTAGATGGATTTGTGGAGAAAAACCATGACGTTTTACATCGTGAAATATCTAGAGTCATGTTTTTTTGCCACCATCCATTCCCTTGCTTCTTCCCGGAAGGCAATCCGAAACGTTGCAACATAAAAAGGCCCGTTTCCACAACACAACAATTAAAAGTTTCGATAAACACACTAGTTAAAACGCTATCAAGTCGACAAGCGCATTACATTCGGTGTATTAAACCAAACGAACTAAAACAACCTAGAATATTCGAAATGGCCTTAGTTCAGCATCAAATTCGATATCTCGGGTAAGTTTTATCAACCCACAGATTCAGAACTAGCTATTTAAATCAATGTTTTAAATATTCTAATTTTGAGAAAAACATAATAACTCCTTAATAATACACAAACAAAAATAAGATCTACTGTTATATATATAAAATAGACTTACATCATTTTTTTTAGCCTAATGGAAACAGTTCAAGTTTGGCGATTAGGTTTCTGTTATAAACTAACATATTCCCATTTTTTAAACCGATATAAAATGTTATCGTTGCATACATGGCCTCATTGGCGGGGGACTCCATTCGAAGGTGTCTCATATTTAGTTCGATCATTACCGATACCTAGTGCTGAATTTATTTTTGGTCGAACAAAAATATTTGTCCGTAGTCCCCGAACGGTAAATTTATTATTATAATCGATTCTGAGCTACAGAAATGTTTTAATGCAGCTCAGATTCGAACTAGAAATATTTGTATCCGATTAATAAGCAAATGTAATTTTACATTACAGGTATTTGAGTTAGAAGATTTTCGACGGGCCCGTTTAGAAATGTTGGCATCACTGATACAGAAAATATGGCGTGGTTATCATCTACGGAAACGATATTTACTGTATCGTAAGAGTCAAATAACGATTGCGGCTGCGTGGAGAAGTTGGCGGGTTAGTAATAATTGGATGTTGTATTTTTTTTTTTTTCGATTTTCTTTGCGCTGTCTTTATGGTAATTTTTATACAGGAATGTCGATGGGGTATACCATATCAAGGTAGACGGCATTTATGGTGTTTATACCGTGTGGTATGTTCAAAATACCTTGTTGTAAACTGTTCCAAACCTTATATTATATTGAGCTATCACTTATTTATTTATAGATGTAAATATTTGTAGGGCTTTTAAAAAAAATTTTATGCTAAGAAGTGATTGTAAAAACAAAGAAAAATTACCAATTATTATCAGTAATGTAACGGTCACTTCTTCAAATCACTAAAAACATGCCTATAAACATTCGTATGCTTTCGCTATTTCCTGTTCAGATATTTTTTCGTACTTATGTCTATTCGTGATCGAAATTATTGTTGGCGGCGCTAGTAGCGTTAATAAAAATGCCTGGCGTAATGACCAACGTATTTGACAGTTGAGATAGAGGCTATGATTGGACACGCGAAAGCCAGCAAAGTGAAATATCTTTTAAAGTGAACTGATTATAAATGTTCTTTGCCAAAACGAATAACTCTTGACGTCAGAATCTTTTATTTTGTGTTCTTTAAAAGTGTATTTTAATTGTAACTGTTATTTACAAAGTATTTGTGAATTATCCGAAGAATTAACTTCGTCAAATATGATAGATATTTTGTTCCTTGGATATTTATTAAAAAAATGACAGCTGGCCATTAGTGGAACAAACAGCTGTTTGGTAAATTAATGCCGGGCGTAATGACCAATTTTTGTAGTACATTAGTTTCACCGCCAGAGAGCGAGTTGTTAATTTCGATCACGAATATGTTATTTTTGACAAATAAGTAATTTAAGTTTGTTAAGTTTTATTCAATAGTGGTGCAATTAAGCAAATAATTGAGAATATTATTTATCTTTTTAAATAACATTTATTGTAGTTAAACTAAACGTAATGAATGTTTTTATAGGCCCGGGAAGAATACAGAATACTAAAGCATAAAAAACAAATAGAATGGGCTGCACGAATCATTCAAAGGCATTACGTTCAATGGAAGGTAACTTTGAATAACACATTTCTATCATTTTTAAATAACTAGCAATCATTGCAGAGACGACAATTTTTATTACGTTTACCATTAATGCTACCATCCGATTATGAATCACCAATTTGTAGAGAATGGCCTTCTTGTTCCTCAAAATTATTAGAAGCTAGTATATTATTACGCAGAATACACCATAAATGGAGGGTAATTAATTAAAATATATAATAAATATGCCTGTTTTCTAATTTATGTTTTGTAATTTTAGTGTCGTAAATATCGTCAAAAATTCGACCAAACCGCGCGCAATCGTATGCGAGAAAAAGTCACAGCTAGTATCATTTTCAAAGATCGAAAAGCATCTTACCCTAGAAGGTACAACATATTTCTTCTAACAAATGCAATATGAGCTGAATTATTTGTTTGATTTCAGTGTTTCACATCCTTTTTTGGGCGATTATGTTCGTTTAAGACAGAATATCCAATGGAAGAAAATCTGTACGGAAACCAACGATCAGTATGTGGTGTTTGCGGATATAATCAACAAAATTACGAGATCAAGTGGAAAGGTATTTTTTTTGCTTTAAAGACTCGATAGTTTAGATAGATGATTGAAAATACTGTGTTTGTTATAGTTTGTGCCTATATTATTGGTTGTATCAACAAGGTCTATGCTCATTCTTGATCAACGAACTCTTCAAGTGAAATACCGTGTACCTGCAACAGAAATCTATCGAATGTCTCTGAGCCCGTACTTGGATGACGTTGCTGTTTTTCATGTGAGAGCAGTAAGTGACTCAAACTATTATTTACTTAGTCCAATTGTCTTTAATTTTCATATGAATTAATTCACATTTATATTATCTGATGGTGCGATTCTGAGCAAATCTAAGAAACTTCTATACTTTATAAAAACCTGCAGTTCTATAATAAATAAACATTTTTAAGACAATTAGGTTCGATATATTTTATATATTCCACAAATGTTTGCTATACAATTCAATTAAAATACTTTTTTTTTAATTTTACAGATTATCTTTCCCATCTAAACTTGCTCAGAATCGTATCATAAATTTGCCATTGATCAATACCTATAGGCAAAAAAAGTAAGCACGTGACAAAAGACGCGGGGATCGAATTCGTTCGCATTCAACGCTGAGAGACATGTTAACCTTATGGCCGGAATCGGCGGCTCATTTATTTTGAGACATTACACTTGCATTTGTCGAAAAATCAATGAAAAAAATGAATGTGTTACGGGCAATAGAATAACCTTTATGTTATAGTGTTATGCAATTGCGAACATCTCTAATAAAGCTATATTTTCAAATTGAAAATGCATTTTATGTTAAATGCGCCTCTACACATGCGCGACCATGCTCAATATGCTGCGTTTGTTTGGATTTTTACATTTTCTACAACGAAGCCAAACAAACGCAGCATATTGCGCATGGTCGCGCATGTGCAGAGGTGCATTTAATATAAAATGCATTTTCAATTTGAAAATATAGCTTTATTAAAGATGTTCGTAATTTCATAAACACTATAGCATAAAGGTTATTTTATTTCCCCTAACACATTCATTTTTTTCATTGATTCATCGACAAATGCAAGTGTAATGTCTCAAAATAAATGAGCCGCCGATTCTGGCCATAAGATTAACATGTCTCTCAGCGTTGAATGCGAACGAATTCGATCCCCGCGTCTTTTGTCACGTGCTTACTTTTTTTGCCTATTATAGATACTAGTTCAATTAATATTTAATATAGTAATCGATATAATTATTTAGGAATTATATATGCACTCCCTATATTACGGTAGTTCTAAAAAAATTGTATATATTCTGTTATGTGGTAGTTATACATGTGTAGATGCTCGATTAGTGCAAGTAGTGTAATTTATGGCTTCCAGTGTCCTATTGCGAATATGTCAGAATGCAGCAGCGGTTCAGCAACACCACAACCAACTGGCTGCTTATTTCAGAGTGATCTCAGCAAAAAGAAGGGTGATTTTGTGTTTCAAACCGGCCACGTGATCGAAATCGTCACAAAACTGTTTCTCGTGGTACAAAATGCTGTTGGGAAAGCGCCCGAAGTTAACATCACCACTGAGTATGTATTTCTTATGTTCATTTGTGTGTTTGATCATAGAAATGCGGTAATATTTGGCGTGGGTGTGCTTATGTTTTGTATGAAATGGTTTAGATTTGAAGCGAATTTCGGCCAACAAACTGTGATCTTCACGTTTAAGTGTATGAGCTTGCCCGAAGTGCAGCCGGGGCAAATACGTGTGTTGCGTAAAGGAAACAAAATGGAAGTGCTGGTGTGAACATTTGTGGAATTTTACCTCAGTTTTTCGTTCCCTCTATCTCTCTATTACAGATTGTTAAACATATCTTGCTTAGTAAAAGGACAGCTAAAATTATTAAAATAATAGCGTAATTTATTTCGTTTTATAGCAAAAGTAATTGGTTTTTGAATAGCAATAAATTTGTAAAAAGATTAGAAAATTATTGTGTATATCTTCTTGTTTTCGGAACAACATTTTAGCCAATCAGTGAAGTGTGAAGCCTAAACGGCCAGTTTTAAATCACTGCCATAATCATTATAATTATTCATTTTGGTTCTATTATTGAACAAATAAACAGCAAAACGTACAAACATACTATTTCTCTTTAAAAACATAAAATTATTGTAAAAACAATTATTATGTATATTAAAATTTTCCATTGTTCATCTCTGAAGTATTATATAAATATTTAAAAATTATTTCCATTGTTGAGGTATAAGAATTTAATATTCACGCGAGTTTATTAAAAAAAAACCAATTCAAAACAAAATTTACGAAATATATTTGTATGAATGTGGGTAAATAAAAGAGCAGGACTTTCAAGAAATGCAAAAATAATAAGTTCTAAAACGTAACTGGATTTCTTATTATTAATTTTCTCTTTTGTGACTACAAAAACCGTAAAATGGAGCCTAAACGAGTTACGTTTTAGAACACAACGCGATCCTAATAGATCTTTTCATAAAGTTATAAACTTTGGTGATTGGTTTTGACATATGCAATAAATTCGTATTTCTTGTTCCTAAAGTTTGCATATGTCGAAACTTAATGGCTAATACGGTCGCAACAATTTATTAAAAATATTAAATGCGTTATGGAATGGTCTATTTGGTAAAAAGTCAAATTATTTTCCTGATACGTAACTTGTTATATTTAGTGTGAGGTTTTTTTTTGATTTTTAGTAGTTGCTATAATAAAATTTAACTAGCGTAACATCAATGAATAAACAGTAAAAATGTGATCGAAATTCTTCATTCATTTTATACTTTTAGTGAACTATACAAAAATAGTTCATTCAAATATACGTATTAATTTTTTTGAAAGTTCTGTTGAAACGTAACTAAATTTACCTGTGCAATAAAAAAAGAAAAGTAAATATATATATATATAAATGACGATCCTCTATTTAATATGTATATAATAACTAGTAAAATTAACAAATTTACATATATAAAAGACAAAGAGGACACATTATTTATTTGCAGAATATGGGAACAAGCTAATAAAATTAGTATTGCTGTTTCAATTATTATATCTAAACTTGAATCTATTTTCTGAACAAAATAATCAACTTTGTTGTGCCAAATTTGGAATAGAATTAATTACTCTTCAGTCAATTTCTAATTTGTAGTCGGATATTTTTAGAATAAATTTTATTAATGAAACGGGACATTTTATACGATTTGCTCTTTTAAATACTATTCAAAAATTTTAGTGTAACGTGCGAAAGCAACAATTCACAATTAACAAATTTGATTTATTCGACTCAGTGACGTCAAACACTTGGGAAAACTACATCTAATTTATGCCCGGTATTATAAACGTCAAATAACTAAAATACTCGGTAGATTTGATTTGGTAACCAAGTAATATACTTTACTCTATAGATTTCCGTATTATAAACGAAAAATAAATTTACTTCGCTAGTAAATCTCACAGTTAAACTACTCCCATGAATTTCTAGCTAGTAACATTTATTCTGTCAATTACTTGACAGCTTCGTGTTTTGTTTTTATTTAGAATATTATAATAATAACTGATGCGAAATTTGCAATATTTATATATTAGTCATCTATTGATGAATAGATGAACTAAAATAGTCGGTAAATCTCCTATTAGTTAATTTACTTGTAAGATTCTTTTATAACACGCAAAATTATATTAACTGTGTAAGTAAATTTAGTTCCATAGTAACTAATTAACATTTATTTTGTTCATTATAATACCGGGCCTTAGATAACAAATTTAATAGTTGAATCTCAAAGTATTTCAACAATTTATATTGAGATTGTCACGCCACCACTAAAGGATTAAATAGTATTGCAAAATGAACAAATCAATTATTTAAGTATAACAAAAGATAAAAGACCCAATTCTGCATATTCACTTATATATTTAAAAAAAGAAACATTTGTTACTAGGCTATCACATGTTAATTTTGTAATTTTACGAATTAAAAGTTATTTTACAATAAAAATTCGATGTTTTTTATCAGTAACGCATTTCTTTATTTTTCATTGTTTCAACTATAATAGAAGCTCGAATATAAAATATATATACAATATATATATAAAGATGTTTACTTTTCAGATTCATCTTCTCGTTGCTGTTTATCTTCAGCGACCGTTTTTCTTAACTCATCCCGCTCGGCGTAACGTCCGCGTAACTCGGAGAACAGGCGTAATTGCGTTTCGTATTCGCCTTTTAAGTCCGTATTCATGCGGACCATAGTATCCAATTTTTGGTGCATCAAATCATGTCTTTGTTTCTCAGTGGTGATTTTCAGTTGCATACAATCTAATTTTTCTTCTAAATGCTTCACTTCCATGTTCCTAATTTCCAATAAATCCTTGGTGATTTGAAGCACTTCACGCATGGAGCCGACTTGCTGTTTCAAAGCTTCAATTTGTAGTTCCTGGTTTTTGCACACTTTCGTTTTATCGAATATTATACCCTTGGCTTTAGTCAACATTTCTTCAGACATTTTCTTGAGTTTCTCTACTTCGTTCTGTTGAGCGGTATTCAAAGTATTTGGTTGTCTGGTCTTCAATTCCGTTAATTCAGTTTCTAAGCTTTGGATTTTATTTTTATAGTTTTCACGTTCTTCTGTTCTTGTCTATAAATGTAAATAATGATCAAAAAAAAAAAAAGTAAGACATTTTAAAATATGTTTATACTTGAAGATCACGTTCTAAATGCTGGATTTTAGTAACCATATCATTATTTTTGATTTGTGCTGTTTCTGCGTCGCCCAGTTTTTGTATTTCCTACAATTACAAAATAGTTGTATTTTATTTGAAACTAAACGGAGCTGAGCTCAAAAATACTTAAATACTATTACAAATATTTAACTTAAAATAGTCTATAATTAGTTTTTTTTAATCTTATACATATTTACATTAAAACATTTAAAGATTTACATGAAAAGCAATATATGTTTGAATAACATGTTATTCCATACAATTCTAGTTTTAAATAAATATATAATTTATTGAAATATAAATAATAATTGTAATAATGTTTTCTGAATTTTTCAGTATCTAAAATAATTTTTAGCACCAAAAAAGTCGAGAAAATTTCGTCTAAGTAATTAGAAAACTACTAGAGTAGTATATTTGTGCTCAGTTCTAAAATTAGGTACATATACTTCTGGTTTTAGTGGATGTGTCATATCAGTGACGGGTTCAACCTTTTTCGATATTGTAATAGTTGCTTCGGACATTATGATTGTAATTTATACCTAAAAATAACAAAAAATTGTCATTAACGAAATTTTCCCACGTGTGCCATTATTAAAATAGATTTCCAAATATTAATCTAACTTAACGATTGACGATCAAATTGAATTCTTAATACATACATTAAATAAATGTAGTTTGATGAAATATAAATAATATTTAAAATAATTTTGAAATACTTCAAATTAATTATTTAAACACTTCTACTTATCTACTATAATGTTTATAAAAGTATCAACAACTGCTCGTATATTTAAATAAATAATAATAATTTTATAAATGTTCTGCGTACTTACAGTGAAATTCAATGTAGGAGAAGAGTTATTTATAAACTGGCAAAGGAAGTTAATTTTATTTTTGGAATGACGCACCGATAAACATTGTTGTTTTTTGTTGCAAGATAAAACAAAAGTTTTTTTACAGAAATCATTAATCAAAAACATCCATCAAACGCTCATTGACATATTAGCAATTTTAAAATAATTTATCAAAGCAATAAAACCAAAATTTAAATTTCGCGTTTTTACACCGTACAAGTAGAGACCACCATTACCGATATATAAGTACATTTTAAGGTTAAGGTTTTAAAAATCTCTTTTCAAGTTTCCTAATTTGACATGCTGAATTAAAATTGCGCAGTGTTTAAGTAAAAAATTTAACAAAAAAAATAATAAAAATATTAATATCCTCAAATATATAAGCGTAAGTACTAGTTGTGGCAAATAATATGTGTTAGGTCTTGTGATGGGTTTATGCAATGCATTTGACAGTGTGAGGTTATGCTATAGTTTTTAAAAATTGCAGTAACATGGAAGAATATACAAGAGAACCGTGTCCGTGGCGTATTGTCGATGACTGTGGTGGTGCATTTACAATGGGCTTGATTGGCGGCGCGGTATTTCAAAGTATAAAAGGATTCCGGAACGCTCCATCGGGTTTAAATAGGCGATTTGTGAGTTGTACGCATTAATTCTAGCTTCTAGTGAATGTGTTGTTGGATTTTATAGATTGGGAGTTTATCAGCAATAAAACAAAGGTCACCGATAATCGCTGGTAATTTCGCGGTGTGGGGTGGTATGTTCTCGACTATAGATTGCGCGTTGATACAAGTGCGCAAAAAAGAAGACCCCTGGAATTCGATTATTAGTGGGGCGGCAACTGGTGGCATTTTAGCGGCCCGAAACGGAGTACCGGCGATGGCGGTTAGTGCGTTTATTGGCGGCATGTTGTTAGCGTTGATCGAGGGGGTTGGTATTATGTTTACGCGATTGTCCGCCGAACAATTCCAACCGGTGCAACCACCTATCGAAGATCCTTCCCAGCTCGGCCCGCCACCGCCTGGCGGTTTAAATTTTCAGTAATTAAGCATTAATTAGGTTTAACATTTGGGAATAAAGATTTTTTTAGTTATGTTTTGTCTGTGTGTACTATCATTGCGTTACGCAAACTATTGTACATAATTTCATTATTGTTTTTGTACAAGCGAGATAGGCACTTCTATAAATAATCGTCTATTACGTGTATATACTAAATACAAAACGACGTTCTGTTGGCATGTTTTTAATTCAATGTGTGCTGAGCAAGATGGCTGTTTATTTGAGGTAAATCTCTTTTGTTTTAAGATACGAAACAAAAGAATATAAACAATTCACAAAATATCATTGTTCATTTATTTCCCCTTTTTTACTTTATTATACTAAGTATTGCTATTCAATCTCGGGATTTTAATGGAAATACAACCTTTAACCTTACCTGAATCGAGACTATTTTTAAATAACCCGTCCATAAACGAAACTAACAGAGAAAAGCGCCTAGAGTTTACAAAAAATAAGTAAATGTGTTTCCGGAATTTTGAAATATAATCGCACATATGCATATAAACGAATATATATGCTGCTATATTCAGACGAGTTTTGTGCTCCCTATCGGTTAGTAGATTTACTAAAATGTAATGGTTTTTTGATGCATCGAACGTTTGGTTTGGTGTGTTATGACATCGTATGTGTGTGCGGGGTGCGGCGGAACTGTTGCATACATTTTGTTGTGTATGACTGTGTGTGTGCGTGCAAGGGTAAAATAATGCTTCTTATGACGTTTGTGTAATATACATAAAAGCTCCTGAAAACGGTGTTGTGCAGGCATAGAGCTGCAAGCATGCTCATTGTCATCTCGTAAAAAGATGTTCAAATAAATGTACAACGCATAAGTGGTGCTGTGCAAATAAAAATTGACGACAATTATTAATCACGTAACCGTGAAATACAAGTGTAAATACTGTATTAACAATGATCATTTTCGTGTCCGAGATGTGCGGGATGAGTAACTGAAGGGCGAGTTGCTGTTTGTTTTGTTTTTTTTTGTGTATTTGTGCACTTGCCAAGACACATTACTATTATTGTAACCTCGGGATGAGTCAGGTATCGTGTGGAAGTTCATCAAATCTTATTGGAACTGAAATGCCAGAAGCCGCTGAGCCAGTCGTACCGCACAACAACAAAGAAAAGAAACTGTCAGCTGGCTCGTTAAACACCAGCGAATGTGCTCGCCCCAAAGTGGTGACCGTCAAACATCCGGAATCAAACAAACCAAAACCAACGGTTAAGAAAAGTAAACCTATGCAAGCTGACTTGGATGTAACCAAAGAGTTTTTACGCTGCAAAGAAGATGGCATCAAACGTTTAGATCTAAGCAAATCAAACATCAGTAATTTACCACCAACACTCCGAGATTTAACACATCTCCTAGAATTGTATTTGTATGGGAATAAAATAACATGTCTACCACCAGAAATCGGTTGTCTTTCGAATTTGTTAACTTTAGCACTCAGCGAGAATTCACTAACAAGTCTACCCGATTCGTTAGTAAATCTCAAGTCAATCCGAGTGCTCGATTTACGACACAATAAACTAAACGACATACCCGATGTTGTCTATAAACTAACATCACTTACAACGCTATTTTTACGATTTAATCGAATACGCATTGTCGGTGATGGCATCAAACATTTAACGTCGCTAACAATGCTCAGCTTACGTGAAAACAAAATCAAAGAATTACCACACAGTATCGGCGAGCTCGTAAATCTAATCACTTTCGATGTTTCGCACAATCATTTGGAGCATTTACCTGAAGAGTTGGGTCGCTGTAGTAATTTATCAACGCTAGATTTGCAACACAATGAGTTATTTGATATACCGGAAACAATTGGTAACCTGACGCAGTTAACCCGTTTGGGTTTGCGGTATAACCGATTGGGATCCGTTCCGAAATCGCTGAGCAACTGTAAAAATATGGATGAATTCAATTTAGAGGGGAACGCAATCAATCAGCTGCCTGATGGACTGTTGTCCAGTCTATCAGAGCTGACCAGTATTACATTATCGCGTAATAACTTCAGTTCGTATCCATCTGGAGGGCCAGCGCAATTTACGAATGTCGATTCGCTAAATTTGGAACATAATCAGATCGATAAAATACCGTATGGCATATTTTCTCGTGCAAAAAATTTGACGAAATTGAACATGAAAGAAAACCAATTGACGTCATTGCCGCTAGATGTAGGCACATGGTTGAATATGGTTGAATTGAACTTGGGCACGAATCAATTGACCAAGATACCGGAAGACATTCAATGTTTACAGAGCGTAGAAGTTCTCATTCTGTCCAACAATTTATTACGCCGTATACCAGCCAGTATTGCAAATTTGAGAAAACTACGCGTGCTCGATCTGGAAGAGAACAAAATCGAACAACTACCGAACGAAATTGGCTTCTTGCGCGAACTGCAAAAGCTCGTTCTGCAATCCAACCAAATGACGACATTGCCGCGCGCAATTGGCCACCTAACCAATCTAATCTTTTTGAGTATCGGCGAGAATAATCTCACGTACCTGCCGGAAGAAATTGGCACGCTGGAGAATCTAGAATCGTTATACATCAACGACAATCCGCAACTGTGCAATTTACCGTTCGAGCTTGCACTGTGCTCGAACCTACAGATAATGAGCATTGAAAATTGCCCGCTGACACAAATCCCGCCGGAAATCGTCGGCGGTGGTCCATCGCTTGTAATTCAATATTTAAAAATGCAGGGTCCTTACCGTGCCATGTGATACCGTTTCGCAATGCTCAGGTGTGCGTGCTCGTTAATTTACTTAAATAAGAAATGGCGAGAGATACGAGAGAAAATGGTAAATGATCGCGCGCGTGTTTTTGATATTATTATTAAGTATATTCAAAATATATAAATATATATATATATATACATATGCCTGTTTATTTTTTTGTGATAATAACATAATATTTTCCTGCAAGCATGTCGGTGTAACCATCATCGAAAGTACTTTCTAATCGTGACGTTAGCTACAAATAACTAATTATTAAAGTGAACAGTCCAGAAATTGTCTAAAATTGTCGTTAATTCTTCACACCTACTCTTCAAAAACAAGGAACTTCATCTATTTATCTAATCAGTCGGTGACATTGTATAATGCAAGTAAGTCTCAATATATATATATATTACTGATTCACATAGTCTTTCGAAATTACCGACGAATTTAAATACATATTTTTTTTTGTGTAATTTCTAATGGACTTGTGAACCCAGCTGATTGTTACCATCGCAACGAATGACAATGACATTAGTAAAAAGCTGATGTGATTAAGTCGCATGTCATGGTAGCACCATTCCAAAAAAAAATCAATTGTAATTTAATTATTGTTAGTTCTAACTTGGTATTTTATTATTTTTTTTACAGAAATGCCTGACACAGTTCCGATATCATACATTTGAGTGGTTATTCGATAAACTAATTTTATTCGTTATTACATTTTTACAAAATAATTCATTTTATCTCACTTCTTTATTCATGTATTTGATCGTATTTTATCACTAGACTACGCTTACAACGTTGCTTGAAGCGCTCATGACTTGAAATCGATTAAGATTCACTTTTAGTATTATTACAAAATTATAATTATTTACACCTTCAAAACGTAGATGATTTCGATTAAAAGCGCTTTTCTATACACAAGTTTACATTCGTAAGCGTAGTCTATTAAAATAAGTGTTTCAACAATATAATGATGCCATAATGATGTAATTGTTACATGATTGTAATGTTGTATGTGTCAAAGTATTTTAAAATTTATATTAAAAAACCTTAATTGAAGATTGGTCGACAGAAAATTTATTATTTTTATTACCAATTTAAAATTTAGTAAATTTTGTTTTACCATAAAAAAAAAAGATAATTTATAGACTTTGGTGGCGACAAAATCTTCAATTGATCACTTTTACGATGTGCAATAATGTTTAAACAAGTGCATCAGTTATTTATATGTGATGTTAGAATATTTAAAAATAAATAATATACGTTTTATTAAAAATTGTTGCGATAACATTGGGTTTATTCTAAAGTCTAGATAAAATAATGATTGATTTGTTTCATTTTTTGCAATTACTGTTTTTATTGCTAGACATATTTTGGATGTTTCTTTAAAAAAAAATGATACAATATTTTCTTAAGTGTAATAGATGTCAAATTGTCTGTAAACCTAAGATGCTGTTTAGTTCGTTTTTGCTCAAATTAGATGCAAGATTCAATGAACTAATAAAGTAAACTCATAAAACAATGTTGTATCAGAAACTATAACGAATATAACATTAGAAATCTGTGTTATTGTTAACGAATTATGAGAAGATTAACGTATATTTATTGTAGTAAATGTTATTAGATTTAATTTTACATTACGAGCTTTAAAATATTTATTGTTGAAATATGTTTGTACAAGCTTCAAGTAGGTAACAAATAGTTATTATTATTAACCAATTTTATACGTTTATTTTTAATATTTAGCGTTTTCCAGTCACAGTTTTCGTGCATTTATTAAATTCTCCGCGGAACTGTAACTAGAAAACGCTGTTTGATATTTTTATTGATGAAACTTTTATGGGATTTATCTGTAATTGTTTATTTTAATTATTTACGCATTTGATAAATCTTCAATTACAGAAAGCTCTTAGTATAATTTTTACATTATTTACTTATTTAATTAAGTATTTTCAATATATTAATACATCTCACGTTTAATTGTATTTTTTATTACTATAATAACTAAGAGTCCGACAACAAAATATATCATAGCCTTAACCAAAAATATTTGTATAGTTTTTGATTCGATTGATTATATATATATATACAATCATCAATATGCAATAAAAATGCGAATGTAAATTTTATGAAATAACAGCATATTGACTAGACCCATACTGTAACTTGTCGTCTTGGCTCACAAATCTATAGTAAACATGTAGAAAACTACATATATCAGCGCAATTTGGGTTTAACAATGTGCCACCCAAGAAAAAAAAAAAATTGGGAAACTAGAGCAACCACATTTCCGGGAAAACGACACCCGAAAAGCATCTGTCCCATAGTACATTTATTTTTGTAGTAGCGAAATGTTTTATTAAATATCAAATTCAATTTAAACTTTATGTATTTTACCAAAATAAAAAACATTGCGCAAGCGCAATATCATAATTGATAATATTAAATATTAATTTTTAACCAAAATAAATATAACGTCAATAAAAACATTGAGCAATAAATATAACGTCTATGGGACAATTGCTATAAATTATTTGATAAAAGAACTTGATATATACGCACATTTAAATTGCGATAAATTTGCAAAACGCAATATTTTTTTAAATTATTCATGTTACTGTAATAACTGTATGATAATAAAATAAGGCGAGAAAAAAAAAATAACACTTCTTGTAAGTTTAAATGGAAAAAAATTACTGTAACAGTGTAACTAGGATGCTTCGCATCTAAAAAATGATGTATGTTGCATGTAAATATCACATAGAATATTTATATATAGAAAAAAAAATGTTACTGTACCTGGAATTGCATAGTTATTCTTCATAATTATTTTATATTCCCTTGTATTTAACTTAAAAATGATTATGTGATTCTTGGTACATGTAACTGAGAAAAAAAAAATGTACGGGTATTCAAATATTGTGAATAATAATTTCGAACCTATTCGTGATCGAAATTAACAACTCGCTCTCTGGCGGTGAAACTAATGTACTACAAAAATTGGTCATTACGCCCGGCATTAATGTACCAAACAGCTGTTTGTTCCACTAATGGCCAGCTGTCATTTTTTTTTATAAATATCCAAGGAACAAAATATCTATTATATTTGACGAAGTAAATTCTTCGGATAATTCACAAATACTTTGTAAATAACAATTACAATCAAAATACACTTTTAAAGAACACAAAATAAAAGATTCTGACTCCAAGAGTTATTCGTTTTGGCAAAGAACATTTATAATCAGTTCACTTTAAAAGATATTTCACTTTGCTGGCTTTCGCGTGGCCAATCATAGCCTCTATCTCAACTGTCAAATACGTTGGTCATTACGCCAGGCATTTTTATTAACGCTACTAGCGCCGCCAACGATAATTTCGATCACGAATATTCATTATTTAAATATTTAGAATTTTATTCATTAAAATCTCGGTTTGATTGAAGCCTTTATTGTTTAAATACACAATAAAATGAAATGGTTCATAATCGTTGAGTATTGTTAATAGATAAAATCGGGGATTTTGGGTTGTGTAATTTATTAAAAAAAATAAATAAATTTAAAAACCACATTTCTGTCTATTAGCGATAAAATGATTTTGCAATTTCATTCTATTTTGAAATACTTGCAAGTGAATATCAGTCAATTTTTCAAACCGAATTTGCATTAGAAGTTTTGATATATATTTGAATTTGTAATATTTTTATTAAAAATTTAATCAATAAGTAATTTTTTATATAGAAATATTCGTCCATTTTTAACATATATAGAAGTAAATATGTCTACTTTATTTTAATATTTGTGTTATATGTTTATTTTACAGTAATATGGACAATATGCTATGGTGCGATATAATAATGGACTGTGCTAAAAATCCTTTCAAATATAATTGTCAGCAGTTTATCTAAATTTAAAATATAACGGTGATTCAAGAACTGCTCGATTAGAAGATTATGATTTTCAAAATTACGTATATCGCACAAATAGTTAATGTTGTAATTTGTTATTCACTGAAAACATTTTTAAATCAATGTTGTAGTTCTAAAAAAAAAAAAAAATATTACCCAAAACACTTTCATCGACGTATTTGAATGTGCAAAACGTTATTTGTAGAATATATGTTAAAATATAAAACTATCTATGCTTTATGAGATCTCATAAATTCAGTGTGCTAGGTACAATAGTACTGAATAATTGTTATATAAAAAAATGTACTGTATCTGAAATAACTGTTGTCGCCGCAGTGTAAAGAAAGTAACAAAAAAAAAACACAAAAAAAATTAGTGGCCGTATCATAAATAAAGATAATTTTATTGTAAAAAAAAATCATACGTGTATTTCTACACTATATCCTGATATGAGTGATTTTAAAGTATAATTAAGTATTGTGTTATTTCATATCTTTGCGATTTTAATCGTAAGTACAAATATCATTCGGTTTAAAACTGTATAAATAGATGCTTCACAACCATTGTGAGTTGCGCAGTGTCATTCCGAATAACGTGTACGATTTATTTTGTTTTCATTTATTCTGTAGTGAACTACCGCATAAGTTCATTTTCAAACAAAAAGGTAAGTCTCTTTGATTTTCATTTTATTCTATTTTACACTACTTGCACAAATTATGTTTGTCTTCAAAATTATAACAATTACAAATTTGAATTATCATCTTTGCCATTTTAAATTTTTTTCTATTCCTTTTAAGCAGTATATAGTATTCTTTGTTTAGCTGTGAGTTTTGATCACAAAGAAAATCATTGCATGACCTTGCGTTATATTTGAAACCAGTAAACAGATTCAAATTGCGTGCATTACAATCTAGGTTCAATGGTTTTAATTTCAGGGTCAGAACTATGGTTTCTTTCAAGTGCTTTCTTTTAACCGTTTTCCTGGTCGCGTTCAGTCATCAGGTAGCCGGTAAAAAGTTCTTCGCCGGAAGCCAAACCCGTTTCGAAGACAATGGAGTTGTAGAAGGACCACCACCAACGCAAGATGTTGCCGCGATGGCTAGATATATTGTTCATAACTCAGGTATCAATTTACTTGAAATTCGAATCATTTTGACCTTCTAAACTAATTAATTATAACCGGTATTTTTCCTCATCATAATATCGCCTTGTTTATTATAGTATAAATAAATAATGTCACCTCTAAATGTCCGTTCGACGTTACATATACCGCCAAAACTATTTGTTTATCTAATACGTAGTTTTTTTATTTCTAAAACTATTTAATATTTATAATTTTTATTAAATAAATATTATCCTAGACCCAGTTATTTGTTATTGAAGATAAATTTCTACACGGAGGTTATAAATTAATTTTTTATTATTATATGTAATCCATAGAAGTAAATTTCTTTGGAGCGTTATAAATAAAAATAGTTATTTATTTAATAAACAGTAAGCAGGTTCAACTTTTATTTAATTGTTCATGCATTTGAGTAATTAGTTATAAATAATTGTTCATTATTTGATTTTCGATATAAATGATATTTTTGGTTTTATAGATTGGGTGTCTGTTGGTACTATTTCTGTAAATCCAAACATGAAAGGTTATCCATTTGTTGGCCTAAAATCATTGTCTGATGGACCTGTATCTAACGGTACTGGAGTTCCATATATGATGATGACCGATATGGATATATCAATGAATGATCTTAACGTAAGTAATAATAAATAAGGAAGTTTAATTTGCTGATAATTTTATTGCTCCTTATCAATTATCAAATATTAATATTTACTGAGTTAATACATATATTTATGTACAACTATAAGGGCTATAACCTTGAGGAAAATATAAAAAGTAGTATGCGCCTATAGCACTATAGAATCTCTATATAAGATACAGAATAGCACCATTAATAATATTAATCATAGTGATATTTATAAATACCGTCATGAGATGACATAATTCTTTTGTTATTTCCTTATATCTAGTTTAGTTATCATTTTGTATTATCACATTTTATAACCGCATAATATATATTTTGTTTATTATTATATATGTGCTATGGTAAATTACAATTTATTGGTCATTGCAAATATAATATTACATTTGCAACGACCAATAAATTGTAATTTACTAAAGTAAAAATCACAAACTATAAGTACATCAAATGGGGTAGCACAAAAGAATTTACATTTATTCTCACTCTTGACAATCCTGCGAATATATTATTTAAAGTAATAAATAAATGAAAATTCCGAATTGAATTTTTATAAATCACTAATGCCCGGTATTATAAACGTCAAATAACTAAAATACTCGGTAGATTTGATTTGGTAACCAAGTAATATACTTTACTCTATAGATTTCCGTATTATAAACGAAAAATAAATTTACTTCGCTAGTAAATCTCACAGTTAAACTACTCCCATGAATTTCTAGCTAGTAAAATTTATTCTGTCAATTACTTGACAGCTTCGTGTTTTGTTTTTATTTAAATTATTATAATAATAACCAATGCGAAATTTGCAATATTTATATATTAGTCATCTATTGATGAATAGGTGAACTAAAATAGTCGGTAAATCTCCTATTAGTTAATTTACTTGTAAGATTCTTTTATAACACGCAAAATTATATTAACTGTGTAAGTAAATTTAGTTCCATAGTAACTAATTAACATTTATTTTGTTCTTTATAATACCGGGCCTTAAAGAAATGTTTATCGATTATATAAATTATGAAAATTCAATTAAAATTTAAGATAACATTACATTATCTTGTGAATAAAGGAACTCACATCGCTAAATAATTATGTAAATTGTATTAAGTTTTTTTTTTGTTTGGTATTATATGATGTTTTATTTATAGCATGATAGTCGATGCACCTTGTTTATGACATTGGCCCAAGGCGACTATTGCAAATCCAACGAATATGACCCCCAAGATCCACGTTGCGCTCGAGTTATGTTGACCGGAAGAATCGTCAAAGTAACTTCATTTATTCTATTTCTTATTTATTTACAAAGCTTTGCTAATTTTTTTGCCGTATTCGAAATAGATTAATATACAATGCGTACAATATTACATTTCTTGATGCTATTTAAAATTTTTATTTATGTTTAAAATAGGTTGTGAAAGGCAGTGAGGAAGAGACATTTGCGAGAAGCGCATTAATTGCCCGCCATCCCCCAATGAGTGACTGGCCCATAGGTAAAACTATAAAATATATTAAATAATCATCAAATCGAAATATAATTGTTTTGATAGATCATGGGTTTTTCGTTGCGAAAATGGACATTGAACAAGTCGGAGTACTCGACTTTTTTGGTGGCATCAACATTGTGACACCTGACGAATATTATAAAGCATCGAAATACGTAGTAGATAAATATTTAAACATCATTAATCTGTTCCAAGTGATTTTGAACTGATAACACGTGTACGGGATACCAAAAAAAAATCCTTAGATTGTTTGATAGTCTGTGTTCCTATTTTTTTAATAATTGTAAAATACTTAGCTAAAATGTTCATATTACGTCACCAAAGTTTGTACATATTTATTATAAAATAATAAAAGGATATAAAATATAAATTTTTATTTAAATATATACATAATTATAAATCAAATATAGTTATTATTTTCAACATTTGCCACTACGAACTCCTTCAAGACATACACGAGGAAACCGGACTCCGACTAATAAACAGTCAGTAATTGCCTGAAAATAATATATATTCTTTTTAAGTAAATACTTCTATGTAATTAAAACTCAACACTGGTTTTTTTTTTAGCTGGGTCAGATATGTCATCGATTTAATTGTAAATTGTATAAATAATATTACGAATCATCTAATTCGTGATCGAAATTATCGTTGGCGGCGCTAGTAGCGTTAATAAAAATGCCTGGCGTAATGACCAACGTATATGACAGTTGAGATAGAGGCTATGATTGGACACGCGAAAGCCAGCAAAGTGAAATATCTTTTAAAGTGAACTGATTATAAATGTTCTTTGCCAGAACGATTAACTCTTGGAGTCAGAATCTTTTATTTTGTGTTCTTTAAAAGTGTATTTTGATTGCAACTGTTATTTACAAAGTATTTGTGAATTATCCGAAGAATTTACTTCGTCAAATATAATAGATATTTTGTTCCTTGGATATTTATAAAAAAATGACAGCTGGCCAGTAGTGGAACAAACAGCTGTTTGGTACATTAATGCCGGGCGTAATGACTAATTTTTGTAGTACATTAGTTTCACCGCCAGAGAGCGAGTTGTTAATTTCGATCACGAATAGAAGATTTCTATGAAATTTCTTTTGATATAAGTGCTGTAAAATAACTTACCGTACAACATGTATCTTCGCAACATATAGTAAAAGGGTAAATTACGATATAAGGCCAAACACAAATAAAGGCTATAAAAAACGATATAAATATAAATGCAAGCAACCATAATAGAGATAGACAAAAGTTTCCCATCTAAAACGAAAATGAATTTTATGGTATTATTCGACATAACCACAAATCACCGAGAGACCACAACGTTCTACGAATACTTTGGCAATTAAATACATGGACATTACGAAACAAGAAGTCGTTCGCTCGGTGAAAGAACATATTTCTACTTACTTGTAAATATTAATTTGTCAAATGAATGAATTAATTTCAAGACAAATATGTCAAATGTATAAGTTGACCATTAAGTTTTGTTTGTTTTAATTTCGTTATAGTTACTGTTATTATTATCGCATATCTTAAAAAATAATTATATATCAATAAATATAGTTTTATCTTGACTATTTGCCACTCACGTTTGCAAGACATGTGCGAGGAAACTGGATTCCGCTTAGTAAACAGTCTGTAATTGCCTGAAAATAATACATTTTTTTTGTAAATACTACTATATATATTAAAAACTCAACACTGATATATTTTTTTAAAATTTCATCGAATTAATTGTAAATGTTATAAATCATTTTACGAATCATCTAATAGAGGATTTCTACGAATATTATTTTGATAAAATATAAAATGACTTCAATTGTTGTGATTTACCGTAAAACATGAATCTTCGCAACATACAGTAAGTGGGTAAATTACGATATAAGGCCAAATGCAAATAAAGGCTATAAAAAATGATACAAATACAAATAGAAGCAACCATATTAGAGATAGGCAAAAGTTTCCCATCTAAAACGAAAATTAATTTTATGGTATTATTCGAGATACCGAGACAACAACGTTCTCTACGACGATTTGCCAATTAAGTACATGAAATTACGAAACAAAAAAAGTCGTTCTCTCGGCGCAATAAAATATTTGCACTTACTTGTTAATATGAATTTGTCAAATGAATAATTGATCTCAAGACAAATATGTCAAATGTATATGTTGAACACTAAGTTTTGTTTGTTTTCATTTTTGTTATAGTTACTATTATTTTGAAATATATTAAAAAATAATTATATAAAACTCTTCAACTGAATATAACGATAAAAAGTCTATTTAAATATATATTTTTACCACTATCTTCAAAATTACAATAAATTTATTTAATATAAAAATAATACCACCCATTCTTTATTCCTTCAACGCAGATACGAGGAAATTCAACTCCAACTAAAAATATTCCAGCAACAGGCTGTAAATGTTCGTTTTAGTTATTGTTTTAGAATTTCAATCTTATATTTTACTATACCGAAAAACATTTAAAACAACCACTGATACTGTTCGTCATTATATAAAAGGGCGCACTTACGAATGCGATTTGAAATGATACTAAAAAGAACGTCATCAACCAAATCATTGATATGGCAGTTTTCTTTAATCGTTCCATGATTATCTGCAACGGTTTTCATTATTGTCTACAACACATTTCTGTCTACATATGATACTCATACTTTTCTACAAAATATCATGTTGAAATATATTAACTTTGAATTAATAATAATTTTGACAATGACAGAAAAAGATTTATGATATATTTTCTTTTGTTTTCATTTTTGTATTCTAATAACGGAAAATAATTTATTTTAAAATACGCTTTACGATAATATTTAAATATCTAATTTTAATGACGAAAACTAATGTTTTAATTATGTAAAAGTAAATTAGATTTATTAAAGAATTCAACATTTATTTTTGCAGGATTTGCTCATATACATAAGTAAAACAAATACTGCTAATAAATAGCAAATGACAGACAAAATATGTTATCTGATAATAATAGATAACACAATTACAAAATTATAGTTTGATTATTTTTTTATCATTTAAATATTAAAAAGAGGCAATTTTTAGTGTATGGCCAGTCAGAAATATTTTATGTTATCTAAATGATGAGGCATCCGTATGTGATTTTTTTTTTGCATTATCTAATAATCATATATGCGCATAAACTGTTGAAAGTTCCCCGTCAGTTCCCGCACTCTCCCCACCATTTAGTAATAATATGACGTTTCAACGTATTCGGGGAAGACCCGCCGAGAACAAGGACAAGAGGTGAAGTGCGGCAGTGTTTTTGTTTGATTTTGAAGTGGATTTGGAACTGGAAATGATTCGCATTCGCATCATTCTATGGTAAGTGTATTGCAAATATCCATGTTATTCAGTTGATCATCGAGTATTCGCGTTAAAGTTTTGAATCGTGTTGTCAGCATATACTAGGTTAAAATATGTATAGTTTACTAGATTATGGTATGGTTTTAACAAATACCCAAATACATGAATCTTATTACAATGGTAAGATTTCGGAAACAAATACGAAATTAGATCGTTTTTTGAGTGTGTGATTGTTGCAGAAAAACAACAAGGTACGATGAATTATCTGGGCACCTTGAGTCCAGCTGCGAGCTCGGTGGATTCGTCTGATTTAAAAATGAATTCGCCGATGTCTTCCTCAAATTCGACGTATTCAATGATGTCGCCTACAAATATATACAACTCTAACATAACGCTTTTGGAAGATGGTGAGTTTTTAAAATAAATATTTTTATCCCAGTTATGTTTAAACATATGCAAAAGAAACTTGATACTATATTCGATGTTATGGAAATTAATCTATGTGTGTGTAGAAATTGTACACCTTGTTTTTTTTTAGTTCATGATATTATATGATTATAATTTGAGTAGTTATTATTATTAATGCTTGTGCACTAAGTCAATTTTATCAGTGAAATACCGAACAAGATAAGCAATTTATTATTTGTATCATAAACAATATTTTTTATATGCTACAAATACTAGATTTTTTTAAAAAATCATTCTAATGTTTTTCACAAAACACATGCCCCACATTTATAAAATGTTATTGCCCTGAACTGCAGTTTGTTCTAAAATAACCCTATACCCTATATATGCCTTCCACTATAGGGTATAGGGTGGAACAAACGAACATTACTTAAATACTGACATCTATCGGTAATTTATTTAAATTGTGCAGTTTGACGTCATTAATTACTTGAATATTCTTAATAGTTTTACATTCTATAATACATATTCCAATAGCCTGATCAATAAAGAGAATAATGTCCATTAATTATTTAAATGGTTACTATTTCATTTCAAGTAACCGTTTTGAATTCCCCTAGTCCCCTAATTGATCAGAAATAATACATAAACAATTCAATTCCACGTTTCATTTCTGATTAATTGTAATCTATAAACTGGTTACCAATTGATTTCATATGTTTATGGAAATATGCTTTCACCTCCAGTATAAATACGTTTTTTTTTTATGGAGGAATTTTTTTTTTTTATACCTGACATAGCTTCAAATTTCAAACGTAATTCATTTTGTAGTTTTCGGCGATTTTAACAAATATAGATTTATAATTTTAAATCGTATTTCTCGCCTATTTTCACCTATGTCAGCACTATATAATTATTGAAAAATATTGGCAAAAAATCCCTTGCACAGCTTTTTGTGTTGTTAAATAATAATTTAAAAAACATGAACAAATGTAGTAATCTACTCTAGAGTGACTAGATATATAAGAGTGTGGACAATAGCTTCCCAGCCTGTGATTGGCGTCGCCATAGTTTGTCTAAATGTTCAAACGAAATGCATTGCGTTATATGGAGCGCGCGGCTCATATATTCTTATACTCTTTAAATCTAAAGGACCAGATAAGATAATAGCACCCCGTATTTTTTATGTTATTCCTGAATAAATTCTGCGTATTTTATTCCGCGACAGCATAGGTCTATCTATTATAGAAACATTTATACGAAATTCCAAACATTTCGCGGGCTAATATAACTATTTGTGCTGTATACTTGCAAATCTATTAGTGTTATACATTTCGCGAATCTCTTAAAATAAACACTGTTTATTATGCTTATTACATTTATTAATTCAAACTGTGTATTTTAAAATTATGTTTATACCGTAATATTTGAGCGCGAAATGTTTCGACTTTTGTACAAATGTTTCTATAAAAGATAGACATATGCTGTCGAGGAATAAAATAAGCAGAATTTATTCAGGAATAACATAAAAAATACGGGGTGCAATTATCTTATCTGGTCCTTTAGATTTAAAGAGTATAAGAAAATATGAGCCGCGCACTCCATATAACGCAATGCATTTCATTTGAACATTTAGACAAACTATGGCGGCGACCAATCACAGGCGGGGAACCTGCGCTCTATGCTTTAGATAGGGACTACTCGTCGATTGTCCACACTCTTATATATCTAGTCACTCTAATCTACTCTAGGTGTTTGTTTTACCACATGCATAATATCTACATTCTATTATTAATTATAGTAACTGGAGATGCGTATATGGAAATAATCGAACAACCTGTAGAAAAATTTAGATTTCGTTACAAATCCGAAATGGTCGGTACTCATGGCAGCCTTACCGGCATGAACTCAGATCGTGTACGAAAAAGTACCTATCCTACAGTACACGTACGTCATAATTTAAGAAATATTAGCTTCTGGTTTGAAATAATATATTTTATTATATAGCTGCATAATTATAATCAACCAGCTATTATACGGTGTTCGTTATATCAGTTTAAACAAGACGAACCACATGCGCATCGTTTAATTATTAAAGCTGGTTCAGGTGAAAAAGATGATCCTCATGACATGGAGGTATCCAATTTAAGAGGATATACTGCAGTGTAAATATTTTATTTGAATAATATAGTTTAAATTTAGTTTCACATATGTGGTTGTTGGTTAATAATTAATCATTTTAAAGGTTCCAAGGTATGGGTATAATTCATACAGCAAAAAAACATTTAATGCCTGAGTTGGAGAAAAAGAAACTACGTTTATTGAGAGACCATTTCGCACGCAATAATATTTGTCGCAAGTTCACACTTTCAGAAGAAGCTGAAGTATGGGTTTATTATTTGAAAAGATTATTGAATTGGTTAATTAATTGTTTTTTTTGATATAATAGATTAAATCTCAAGCTGATATTCAGAGCAAAAATATCAATTTGAATACAGTGCGTTTGAAATTTGAAGCTTTCAAAATTGACTCAAATGGTGTTTTATTACCGATATGCTATCCAGTTTATTCTCATGGAATAAATAATTTGAGTAAGATTTATTTAAAGCCTAGATCTTTGATTTGATTTTAATTGATTGTATTACTCTTTTAGAAAGTGCTCTTACCGGCGAATTGAAAATTGTTAGAATGGACCACACAACTACTAGTTGCGTTGGCGGCCAAGAAATCTTTATTTTGGTCGAAAAAGTTACAAAAAGTAGGTTTTATTACGTGATTTTTCACGCAGTTTTTTAATTAAAATATGTTTAGATAATATAAAAGTGCGGTTCTTTGAACAAGATGAGGATGGTAATGAAATTTGGTCGGATTTTGGTAAATTTTCGCACATGGATGTTCACCATCAATACGCAATTGTTTTTAAGTGAGTACTCATCTCATAAAATCATATTTATTCCATTAAAATGTTGTATTACTTTATAATAGAGCACCGCCGTACAAAGACCAGAACATCGAAAACACAGTCGAAGTTTGTATTGAATTATTCCGACCGTCGGATGGGGCACGCAGTGAACCGCGCCAGTTCCGATACAAACCATCGGAAAGAACAGGCCGAAAGCGTCCACGTTGCAGTGAATCACTATCGAGCAGTGAACTTCCATTGACCATCAATAACATTTCGTTCAGTAGCTCAATATCGTTACCTGATTCATTCCTAGTTCGTGATGCAGACTTCTTAAAAAAAATCGAAAACGTTCACTCCGACGAATTCGAAGATTTATTCAAGGACGTTTATACGGATTATCAAAATTTGACGACTGATGGGCCATCTATTTGCGAAGCAAGGTACTATTTTTTAAAGAAAACCAGTTATTCGTGATCGAAATTATCGTTGGCGGCGCTAGTAGCGTTAATAAAAATGCCTGGCGTAATGACCAACGTATTTGACAGTTGAGATAGAGGCTATGATTGGACACGCGAAAGCCAGCAAAGTGAAATATCTTTTAAAGTGAACTGATTATAAATGTTCTTTGCCAAAACGAATAACTCTTGGAGTCAGAATCTTTTATTTTGTGTTCTTTAAATGTGTATTTTGATTGCAACTGTTATTTACAAAGTATTTGTGAATTATCCGAAGAATTTACTTCGTCAAATATGATAGATATTTTGTTCCTTGGATATTTATAAAAAAAATGACAGCTGGCCATTAGTGGAACAAACAGCTGTTTGGTACATTAATGCCGGGCGTAATGACCAATTTTTGTGGTACATTAGTTTCACCGCCAGAGAGCAAGTTGTTAATTTCGATCACGAATAAACAACTTTACATATGCCTTAAAGTCCTAAACATTACTTGTTTATAATTAAACTAAAAACAATTCTAAACAATTAGTTCATAAACTAGATGCTAGGGTGGCGTATTGTGAGTTTGATATATGTTATTTATAGTTTATATAAACGGAAACATGACCCGGACACTGAAGCAAAGGCGAAAAAAGTTGTTTCGAATTTATCGATATTATTGAAACAAACTCCACCCCCAGAAATGGTTGAACGTGGTGTTAAGAAGTTATTTAGCGAATCGTTAACATCTGAAGGAAATAAGTGAGTTTGATTTTAATAATTCGCGAATGAAGTAATTCTAATTTATCTGTATTTATCGTAGCGCATTACATACATCGATTTTATGTGAACAGTACCATCATTTACAATATATATTAGTGTTGTTAACGAAAATGAAACACTTAAAAATCACCGATATTCAGAATAATGCGCGCGAAACCGCTTTGCACATTGCAATGAAAGTGAACAATCCCACAGTTGTGGAGTTATTATTACCGGTTGGTGCTGATCCAAATTTGGTAGACAATAATGGAAATACAGCGTTACACCTTAGTATCATAAATGGGCACAATTTAAATGACTATAAAACGTTAGTTAAAAATACTAAATTGAACACAGAAAATTATGGTATGTAATAAAATAGTAAAATTGAATATATAGTTTATTAAATTTTTTTTATGTAATTCTCTTTTTATAGATGGTCATACACCAGTACATTTAGCGGTACAAAAGAATGATATACGATCATTAATAGTCTTAGCGGAAGCAGCCGCGGATATCAATCACAAACATCGCTCAAATGGTCACACAGCGTTACATATGGCAATTGAAGAAAAATTCTTGGATGTCGTTGAGTTTTTACTCGAAAAAACAAACGCCAGATTAGATATCGAAAATTTCACGAAAATCACTCCTGTACATATGGCGAAATTAATAGCGAACAGTGAAGAAGAGAATGATATTTCGAAAAAAATATACAAACTGGTCATGAGCTATGTAAGTATTTTTTTACTTATATAAAATAATAAATAAGTAATGAAACAAAATACGTATAAGATACTGTATAGAAATCTTGTATAAAATCGTTTAATATATTTAGGTTAGAGAAAAGGGTTTTGAAGAATTAATGATAAAAACGGAACCAGATGAAGATTACGATAGTGATGATAGTGAGGTATTTATAAATTAACAAAAAGTACAACTGTCATTTGTTAGCGTGATTCGTTATGTTTAGATTGTCGTTAAATCCGAACAAGATTACGAAATGGAGATTGTGGATGATCCGTTGCTTAATTTAAAAAAAATTGACTTCAGTGAAGACTGCATTAGATCGCTAGGCTTAGTTCTCGATAAAACTAAAGCGCTGCAAAGGCTTACCAAAGATATTGGTTTCGACTCAATGGCAATGTCGAATGTTAAAACCAGCATGGTTTTGCAGTACGCCAATGTAAGTTGATTTCTATTTTAAAACCTAACTTGTATAATATATTAACTTTGAGTATATTGGAATACTTTTTGGTTAAATGCTTATAATTCGAACTTATACACGAAAGATTATTTTAACTGTTTGTTTAATTTAGGTTACTGGAATTTCTGTGTATGAAATCAGAAAATTTTTGGAATCATATGCTTGCAGGATAGCTGTCGATATAATTGACGACTTTTATTTAAGTTCAAAAGATTAATATTATGAATGTGTCATAGAAAATATATATTTGTAAAATATAGTAATTTTAAGTATGTGGCGAAATTACATCGCCTTTAAAAGATGTTGTTTTTAATTATGTTACAACAAAGAGATATAATAAATTCTCTTTGGTTTCAATTGCGTTAAATCATATAGTATACGCGTATAATATGCTTTTTTTTAAACTTTAAGTAAAAGGACTGATTCCTTATTAAGATATTACCCATATTATAAAGTTTGACATCTTTACGACGTATCAAGTAATTTAAAGTGTTGAAAATCATTACATTATGAAATGTATACTTATCAATTATTTAATAAATTGCAGTTTGAGAGAGAATGTTTTTGTATAATTTGAAAATGTATTTTAATATTTATATTTTATACATATTTTTCCGTTGGAATCTCGAGATCGAAATTTTTAATGATTAATGCGTATAAGTCATACAAATCATTTAATTCAAAACACATATTATAGTTGACAATGATATTAATTTATTATTCTTAATCATCATAAATTATATAGTACACGTTTATGATTTTTTATCGAGCATAAATATATAATTTGAAACATGTAGTAGAAACTGTATTCACAATACTTAGAATTAATTTATTTATCGAAATAGCGATAATTTTCGGTTTTTTAATAGTTTTCCGCTGGTATCTAGCAGTCCCGATTGTACATATTGTAAGTTTGGTAATTTGCTCAAGTCACCGCGAGCAGCCACACTCGGTTGGGAGCTCAACAATTTTCGGGCAATCTCGACAATATCTTCTTTGGTGATTTTTTCTAAATCAAATTTTAAACCTCATTAGTACAGTATTTATTATTTTACAGTTTATAAGAGATATATACCGATTTCTTCAATAAAGTATTGAGGTCGCTTTCTATGTCCAGTTGCCAATACTTGCCGGGCAATATCTTCAAAAACAACCGGCCGCGATTCCAGGTTCATCAACAGCATTGACTGTAGTTGTGTTTTTGCTCTCTGGAATAAATAAAACACTTGCATGCATATCATTGTGAGAATGCAATTAAAGCGAAAGCTTACTCTTAGTTCTTGATCGGAAACAGACCCAGCCATAGATGCTAATTCTCGCACGATCACCTCGACCATTTCACGGACATGAGTAGGTGGTGCACTAGCATGTATACAGAAGAGACCGGTGTCTTCATAGGCGTGATTGTACGCTGTTGCGCTGTACATCCAGTGGAATCGGTTTAGTACGTTTGTGTAAAGGCGCGTGTACATGCCTTTGCCTGGACCGCCAGCGCTAAACGAACCGCCACCACCCATCATCATGTTTAGCACACACATCGCAATGAAATCTTTATCTTGGTGTGAACACCCTTCCAAACCGATCATTACATGCGACAGTACTGGCAAACCAGCTGACGCAAATTGGGGAATATCACATTCTTCCTGTTTAAAGAACAATCATAATATTTCATCACCATTCATAAAGCAGTCTTGCACTGAACATTCTTATTCGTGATCGAAATGATCGTTGGCGGCGCTAGTAGCGTTAATAAAAATGCCTGGCGTAATGACCAACGTATTTGACAGTTGAGATAGAGGCTATGATTGGCCACGCGAAAGCCAGCAAAGTGAAATATCGTTTAAAGTGAACTGATTCTAAATGTTCTTTGCCAAAACGAATAACTCTTGGAGTCAGAATCTTTTATTTTGTGTTCTTTAATGGAGTCAGAATCTTTTATTTTGTGTTCTTTAAATGTGTATTTTGATTGCAACTGTTATTTACAAAGTATTTGTGAATTATCAGAAGAATTTACTTCGTCAAATATGATAGATATTTTGTTCCTTGGATATTTATAAAAAAAATGACAGCTGACCATTAGTGGAACAAACAGCTGTTTGGTACATTAATGCCGGGCGTAATGACCAATTTTTGTAGTACATTAGTTTCACCGCCAGAGAGCGAGTTGTTAATTTCGATCACGAATAGATATTAAAACATTTTTTTTAAAAAATAATCCTAAATGTTTAAATGTGGAGTGAAACTTACTTGAACGAAACCACCGGTGTACTGGGCGACGCTGTTATCAACCGTAATCTGCGGATGTTTATTTGCGAGACTAGGATCACTTTCCCACGTTGGTTTCAGATCAACAAAATATTTTTGCGTAGCTTCCACAAGTCGATTGTGGTCAATACCAACGCCCGCGACAACCATCCGCTTTGGCGTGAAATGTTGACTTAAATAAGTGAATAAAATGTTACGATCGATTTTATCAATGTTTCCTTCGGGACAAATTTTCGGCAGGCCCAATGTGTTGTCTCTATACGCGGCCTAAATAAAAAATAATACTTTATTTCAAGTGATGAGTACATATAAACGTAAAACTAACAGCGTGGATCATATCGGTTAAAAGGGTTTCTTGTTCGGGACGCATCGCTAACGACTCCAATTCGAAACCGATCGTTTGTCGCGCAATGTCTACTTCCTCTGGGGTGATTTGTGGTCGAAGTACTACTTCACCGAGTAACTTCATGATGTCATCTAAGCCTTTGGCGTAAGCTGACGCGGCGTATATAAATGTGTCTCTTGATGCTTGGCTATCACAAATTCCTCCATGTTTTTCTAGGTTTATTAGCATTTCATCTTTATCTGGATAGTTCAGCGTAGACTATAACAAATATTTATTTTAATTGAATCACATTTATAGTTAACAATTAGTAGACTTACATTGAAGGCAAGTTTCTCTAAAAAATGTGATACTCCACTTGGATATGCTACTTCATACCGTGAACCAGAATCGATTACAACTAAAAATATTCAAATGTGATTGTAAAGTAATGTAAGTTTACTCAATCAACTAATTCGATTACCTCCAACTGTGCAGAACTCTCCAAATCGACTTTCAGACGCAACTGTGATGCCATTAGATAGAATTGTGATTTGTGAGTCTTGACTTTTCTCTCTTAACGTTGCATAAATGGGCGTAGGAAGCCCTTGGACTGGCTCATTCATTGGTGGCATTGGTGTTACACTTTTACCAGTTGATACATTTGTGATTTTGTCTGTCACCTTGGAGAAATTTCTGTCCGAGTTCCAGGAGCTAAATTCCAAAAAAAAAAATGTTTTAGGTTAGATATATTACATGTATCATTATGAATATTGTTACATTTTCTTTCCACGAAAGATACCTTTCGTCAAATAACTGGTACAGCGTAATGCCATTTTCGAAACGTGTTTTTTATAAACAGTAACTACAAAAGTCAATTTTTAAGTTAGGAGAGTATCGAAATCATGTTCAATGTCAACTTTATATTTACCGGCAGGTGGCGGCACCTACATATCAAGCCGAACGATTGAGGAATCTAGTTTTCTTTTAATGGAAACACTGATTTAGATAAATTTAGGGTAGAATAAATTCATATTTATATATTTTAACTAAATTTATGAATAATTGTGATTGTAATAATCTAAAAAAGTTAATTGGTATTAAAATTTTATTTGTCATACACTATACTATAGTATTCTTATATAATTATATATATGTAAGATTCCCAAATACTTACTAATTAGTATTTGAATATGTTGTCCTGGAATTGTATTATATTTAAGATAATTCAACACCTAATCTCGTCATCGTGAAACTCTTCTCTGATTTTATATAAAAATTCTATGCAGATAAAACGAAGGAGAAGTTTCGAAAAGTATTAATATTTAGTCAAGAAATGTAATTTGGATTTACAATTAGTCAAAACCCTGTACAGTCAAAATTCTGTCTCGTGTTAGGTTCAGTCAAAAGCAAATATCCGCGTATAGTGAAAATCCCGTCCAGTATATAAGAGACGGTTTGCATTTGAATTTTAGTCAAAATAATAAATGATTTAATAACAAATGTTAATATTTCGTGTATATGAAAATAAATGAATGTACTCGATGACATAATGATTTTTTAATGTATGTATGTAGAAAGAATATACAGTGACTGAACGGGATAAATAAATAAAAAATAATATCGTATTTGAATTGTATTATTTTGAGGGAAAATAGAAAACAGTATATTACATATTAATTTAATATGGTTTTCATTTAAAAAATGATTATTAAGCAATGGTAACTTCATTAAACACTAATCTATTTGGTAATTACATGAAATGTAAGAACACATCATACAAAACAGACAAAAATGTATTCAGTGCTTATTCCATTCCAAAAAATGTTGCCGATTGCAACGAAATTGAATGACCGCGCCATCGGCAACATTTCTTTTACACGAAACGTTTTACTCGAGTAGTTAGTAGTACATATTATATTTTAGAGGTACAAAAGGGTTTTATGTATATGATACATTCCATAACATGATGACATAACATTGTTATGTGTTATGTATCCATACAGCCCCTCATATTTCTCCGGTGCACATGGGTCGATGTATCAGAGGGAATCATCAGTGGGTGCGTGATGCAAATGACTGTGCCAATATAATCATCATATTATAAGTATTCTTAATATAAATTGTTCTAGATTTTATTATTAATTTCGTTTTAAAATTTGTTTCTTTTGGAAAGAACACAGTTGATCCCTGGTATTCCCGGCAACACACATCAACTAATGTGCGAGTACTGTTTTCATCACCCAAATGACAATTGTTTATAACAGTTTGTTTTTTTTTGTATTTTCACGCGTGGCAAACAGATTCATATATTATAGGTATTATATACATGAAATAATACACTGTAAATGATAACAAAAAAACAAACAATCAATTTCACAGACGTCCACACACACACACCCACACACCAATCAGTAATAATACGTATTTAAAGCTATATATTATAATATATAATAGAGTGAAAATATGTAACCCGCATTTTTGTTCAATTGGCAGAATTTTTTATTCATATAGAATATATTATATATATCGAAACATTTCAAAATGGAATTTTTCTTGAAAGTAGAGTAGTACATAAATGAATAAATAATTTAATAAAAAAATAAAACTGAAATTAAAAACAGATTTGATTGACCAGTAAAAAAAAAAATGTGTTTCACGACGATGTCATTACGTTGTTGTATTATTATTAATAATGCTATAACCACAATTCCGCAAGTAAATGATTGCCAGTATGTCATAATAATAAGTATAGGTATTATTCACACATTTGTACACTACCGATATTTGTTTAAAAATGTTATTTTTCGAATGAAATTATTTTGTATGAATGAATGAACACGCTATAACTGTAGGGCGGCACTCGCGGTGCTGCTCTCAGAACTCAGGTTTTGTTTTGAACACTAAAACAGTATTAGCATTACGTATTCAATTGTTATTAATAATTATTAGAATAATTCATATATATAAAAAAAAAAGAAGTGTTAGACTGCATATAGATATATATAGATATAACATATATAGATACTTATAATAAATAAAATGACATAAATTATACAAGTATAACATATGAAATGATCAAATACTTTAGATTTATTAGTATTATTTTTAAGTTTTTTTTTTGTTTTAAAGAACGGGAAGGCGGGGGGAAAGCCCTCGCCCGTCGGTGAATTGGGAACTTTATAATGTATTTTTCACTAAATAATTGTTAGTCACAGGGGCCGCGCTAGCACGGGCCCTGATCAAGATTTTTTTTTTAAGGCATCTTTGTTCAATGAACAGTTAACTAATATAGATTTCATTTTTAAGAAAGTGCCATTCTCTCAGTAAGAAAGGTGCTGTTCGTCCTTAAAAATAGAACCATTTCACGCTAAATGAATTATTTTTAATAACAAATGTAATCGAAAGAGTTTAAATACATTATAGCACAAGTATTTCTTTATGTATTCATATTTATAACAAGTGGGGGGGGGGGGGAGGCATTATTATTTGATCTATTTATACACACGCCGAGCTTATTATTTTGTTAAGAGAGATATAGAGATTGAGAGATAGTGAGAGGAAGGCGGTCGCATAATGCCGAGGATGCTCATCTCATACATACATATTTCAATATTAATCTCGAGCAAAAGCTCGGTGATCGTCGTTTATAGTTATCGAACGATTGGCGATTTGGTTCATTGTTTTATCATCGGGGTTGTTGTTGTAGTAGGAGGGGTTAGTGGGCGGCCATGTTGAATGGGGCGGGGCGCGGGGTCTGTGTCGTCAGGGTGTGAGAAGCAATGACGAATTAAGAAAAAGAGAAGAGAGAGAGAGAGCAGCGTCGATGGGGAGGGCATTTGCAGAGATGATTGAGGGTTGTTGCTGGATTGGTTGTTGTTGACGGTGTCGGTAACGAATGATGTAGTAGCGGCAGCAGCAGCAGCAATAGCAGCAGAGTAGGTACACCAGCGACGCGCACTTTAGTGTAGTGTGATCACTCATAGTTGTGGGAAACACCCTTTCACGTAGCACAAGTTTATTATCACAGAAAAAATGTGTTTGCATTATATATATTTTTTTTGCTAATTACGCAGAGCAAGTCAACGCATAACTGGACACAAAAGTAACAAAATGTTCAAGTTACTGTTTTGATAAAAATGCCTTTTATTTCTTTCTCGTAAAACGTTAATAATTTAAAGCACTTCAGGGAAGAATTATAATAATTTATTTAAGTTTAGGATGGTTCAGTGATGATCAAAAAACTATCCTAAATAAAACAACTATATATATATATCATATAATATTTTTTATATATATATAATTTTAAAAACGAGAGCTATGTATTTACATATCAGCAGCGAATCCTGCACAATATGTCGCGGTCGACACAGCGTGATGGACTAGTCAAAAAAACGACACATTTTCGTCATGGCCGGGGTTGGTTGGTTGGTTTTATCTTACGGGGCCGGAGTTGCCCGGGATGAGCCCCGTCGCGGCGAATTTGTGTGTGTGTGTGTGGGTGGTTGATGGTCAATAGTGATAGTGGTTGTGGTGGACTGTGGGTGGTAGTAGTGGTGGTGGTGGTGGTGTTAGGGTGGCGATAGTATTACTATGTTCTTGTTGTTCTTGTTGAATTCTTTATAAATGATGAGACGGAGCGACAAACAAACAAACAAACAACAAAAGTCAACTGATTTGAATGGCAGTATTGTTTAAAATTGCGTTATACTTGGGAATTAATTAATTTAAATCCAATGTTAGTTTGTTGTATTTTAATATTATCAATATGATTAACTTGCCGTTAATAATAAAAATGGTCACCGATCTAATGCAATGCTAATGCAAATCTCGAATACCACTCGTCTGTCCAGTTTAGTATTAACTAATAAGTGTTTTCAATATATGCATATGCCATCGATCGGATTCACTTCTGTTTAGTTTTAAAAAGAGTTTATTATGTTTGTAATTCTATAGTAACTTCAATTCCTTGAAGGCGAAACGGTTCACTAACAAATCTAACTTATAATGACACAGTTCCCCGTCTGTTAGCACCAGTCATCGTCGTCGGAGTCCGAGTGGCGCGAACGATTTGGGGGCTTGGGCTTGTAGCCGTTGGGCACGGGGCTCGGCAGCATGCGGCCGCCCCGGCCCATCGCGACCGCCTGCTCGAAGCTGAGCGGCGCGATGTTGGGTGCGGCGACGGCGTGCTGGTGTGGCGGCGACATCACGTCCTGGTGCAGCGAAGGCATGTTCGTCTCCCGGCCGGCGACGCCCACGCCGACGTGATCTCGATGGAAGCCCATGCCGTGTTGTGGCAAATTGTGTGGAGTATTATGCGCAGAGTGGGTCTGTATCTGCAATTTATCACATTCATATCAACGAAAGAGATAAATACTTTTCTTAACATCTACAAATACAAAACAAACCGAATTTATATCAATTATAATGGCATCTTCATACAATTTACCTACTTTATCTATTTATAAATATAATAGAAGTACATAGATAAGAGTTATTTTAATAACGCCGTCGCGTAACACAAAAATGTTAATTTACTTCAATATATTAATTAGTTAGTTTTTAAAGTAACTTACCAAATTATGAGATTATGGTAAAAAACGAAAGAAAATGAATGATAAATGAGTGAGATTAAAATTGTAATAATACTAAACTTATTTTCAATTAAAATTTGCAGCTCTAAGGCCCGGTATTATAAAGAACAAAATAAATGTGAATTAGTTACTATGGAACTAAATTTACTTACACAGTTAATATAATTTTGCGTGTTATAAAAGAATCTTACAAGTAAATTAACTAATAGGAGTTTTACCGACTATTTTAGTTCATCTATTCATCAATAGATGACTAATATATAAATATTGCAAATTTCGCATCGGTTATTATTATAATATTTTAAATAAAAACAAAACACGAAGCTGTCAAGTAATTGACAGAATAAAATTTACTTGCTAGAAATTCATGGGAGTAGTTTAACTGTGAGATTTACTAGCGAAGTAAATTTATTTTTCGTTTATAATACGGAAATCTATAGAGTAAAGTATATTACTTGGTTACCAAATCAAATCTACCGAGTATTTTAGTTATTTGACGTTTATAATACCGGGCATTAATTGTTTATTGTTTATTTTATCTACCTATCCACCTATTGTTTGATTGTCATTTAAATAAAAAACATTACCTACTACATATATACATATCTGTAAGAAAATAAGATATATTTATGTTTACAACTGATGAAAATAGTAGACTCAAACCTTGTTAAGTAGTTTCAAACCTATAAACCTAAAATATAGACGAAAGACCAACGAAGGCTAGCATAGGCTTATGATAGCATCAGGTATAACGGAAACGACTCACGTGAGTGGGCGACGCATTCAATTTGGGAAAGTTAATGTTCGCAGGGCGCAACTGTAACGTGGATGGTTTACATGGGGTCGGCGGCAGACGACGTCCTTGACCTCTGCGACCCCCCAACACCGGATAACTACGTTGCACATTTACAGGATCAGCTGCTGGCGGAAGCTGAACGACTGTAGGTGGATTAAGTCCTACTACGGCACATGCTATAGAAAACAATTGAAAAACAACATATATTAGTATTGTCTTGCAATGAACGCGGAACCGGTCTTATATAGAGACCTTATTTTTCCACAGTGAACAAGAAGAAGAAGCATTTAAAATCAATAGGGCACTTATGGTACTAAAAATTTTGGACATATTACTGCTGAAAAATTCACGAACTAATACGGACACACGTACTTTGCAGTGATGGTAGATAGGGATAGTGTGAACTGAGAGGTATTATATACGATACGAACGAATGATCGACAAAGAAGAGAAAATATGTTATGTCCTATATCCGAGGTGAAAGGACACTGGTGTACGTATAAATATATATATCAGCAATAATAAGTGCATTATGTATATTACACTAGTATATCCGCGGGTGTATTTTTCTTTTGTACTAAACGAAACATATACAGGGTGTAACAGCGAAACGAGCTACCTCGAATAACTTCTATGTAATTAAAGATACAATAAAATAGTATAAGACAATCTTATGCAAGACCAAGGGGGACATCCAACTATGAATAAAAATATTTTTTTAAACCAGTGGTTCTCAAGCCACAACACAAAGTTATGTTTTTTCAAATGAGATGCTATATATTTTTTAAGCCCATTCGATAGAGTATTTTTTTCTGAATTCCAATATGTATTCGTTTTATACCCTTACATAAGTAAAATATTGAGAAAAATGCGATTGAAAGTTAAATAAATTTTATTTTTATAGTGATTTTACAGTAGGCTATGAGCTTAAATACAACGAAACATAAATTAAATACATGAAATTCTTTGTTATTTACTTTATAACACTATTTATAAAGTAAATAACAAATAATTTAATGTATTTAATTTATGTTTCGTTGTATTTAAGCTCAATTTTTTTTCATAGCCTACTGAAAAATAGCTATAAAAATAGAATTTCTTTAACTTTCAATCGTATTTTTCTCAATATTTTACTTATGTAAGGGCATAAAACGAATACATAGTAGGATTTAGAAAAAAATACCCTATCCAATGAACTTAAAAAATATATAGCATCTCATTTGAAAAAACATAACTTTGTGTTGTTGCTTGAGAACCACTGGTTTAAAAAAATATTTTCTTTCATAGTTGGATGTCCCCCTTGGTCCTGCATAAGATTGTCTTATACTATTTTATTGTATCTTTAATAATATAGAAGTTATTCGAGGTAGCTCGTTTCGCTGTTACACCCTGTATAGTATAGTATAAGTATGTATGTATGTATAAAATGTCGTGTCCCCAGATAATATAAAAGCAAAATGTAGTAGGTACATACCTATAAATGATTTAGAAGCGAGATAAGTGTAATATTTGTTGTACGATAATTGCAGTGTCCGTAATGTGAACGGTGTTTGTATAGATAGGTACCGCGATAAAAACTATAGAGTTCTATTGAATTTAGTTTACCGATAGTGGGTGGTCCTTTCGGATTCGAGTGGGGCGTCGGACTGGGTGATCTGGAACGCTGGCATAGGCTTGTCGTGCCGTAAGCTCGGTTCGTCCGCATTGGTCCATGTCCCGAGTTACCGGATCGCGATGTGTGCATGTTATGCGTTGGAGACGGAGACCGAGCTGGACTAGTGGATGCTGACCAAGAATCTAGGCGAACAAATTTATCAAATTTCCAATAATATAAACTGAATTCATCAAGTACCCTATTGATTGAATCACATATAAACATCACACATTTACATCACATTGACTAATTGACATTACTGGCGTCTGCAGAAATAAACAACACTCTTCTCAATTTACTATTTACCGGTTCGATTTTTGGGACTAGAACCCTCTAGCGAATAAAACAACATATAGAAAACAAACTGCACGACGATATAGATAAAGAGAAAAACAAATAAGAAGAAACAAATTAGGCTAACATAGAACATTCATAGAAATTTAAACCCAACCATTTTTAGTGTTTCAAGTTTCATAGAAACAATCGGTGATTGGTTGTTATTTAACTTGAAATCTTGTATGTATGTATGTACATCTTCCATAGATTTATTAATACGAACACAGTTGTATTTAGTTTACTTTGATCTTTTACTGTAAAACGTATTCCTGCAGGCGTCACACTGAGAAAAATAAATGGCCTCAAACAAAGGAAAGCATTTATTTTAGTTTTATTTTTCCCAGTGTATCAACATCAAACAAATACATATACATATAGGTGCAATATGTTTTATATAAAAATATAACTCACTACGTATACGATGTCTTCCACCTGATGAGTATCCTCGGTGATGATCATGCTTGACTATTTCCACTACGTTCGATACGGTGTCCGAGAAACCAATATCGTGTTGCATGTATCGTTTTCTTGGCGATGGACTACGTTGCAGTGTTGGTGAGTTACCACGTCTATTTAAAACCACAATAATATATATATATATATATAGGTATGTATATATACTCCATTCACGTTAAGAAAATAGTAGATGGTACTGCGAATGCAGCCCGTTTTACACTCAAACATTCTATAAAGGGTTGTAAAACTTATCTATAGACGAATAAAAATTGTCAAAATAAAAAAGAAACACACGTTGTTCTACTATTTTAAAATTAAAAACACTTGCAATGCCACTCTCTGCGAAATACCAAACGGAAATGAAATCGCAGATCTCTTCCATGTTCGCTAATGTAAATCCACCTCTCGTCTAGACTAGAGTGACTAGATATATAAGAGTGTGGAAAATAGCTTCCCAGCCTGTGATTGGCGCCGCCATAGTTTGTCTAAATGTTCAAACGAAATGCATTGCGTTATATGGAGCGCGCGGCTCATATTTTCTTATACTCTTTAAATCTAAAGGACCAGATAAGATAATAGCACCCCGTATTTTTTAAGTTATTTCTGAATAAATTCTGCGTATTTCATTCCGCAACAGCATAGGTCTATTTATTATAGAAACATTTATACTAAATTCCAAACATTTCGCGGGCTAATATAACTATTTGTGCTGTATACTTGCAAGTATATTAGTGTTATACATTTCGCGAATCTCTTAAAATAAACACTTTATTATGCTTATTACATTTATTAATTCAAACTGTGTATTTTAAAATTATGTTTATACCGTAATATTTGAGCGCGAAATGTTTCGACTTTTGTATAAATGTTTCTATAAAAGATAGACATATGCTGTCGCGGAATAAAATACGCAGAATTTATTCAGAAATAACATAAAAAATACAGGGTGCAATTATCTTATCTGGTCCTTTAGATTTAAAGAGTATAAGAAAATATGAGCCGCGCACTCCATATAACGCAATGCATTTCATTTGAACATTTAGACAAACTATGGCGGCGACCAATCACAAGCGGGGAACCTGCGCTCTATGCTTTGGATACGGACTACTCGTCGATTGTCCACACTCTTATATATCTAGTCACTCTAGTCTAGACCAATCAGATTCAAGGATATCATCGTCCTATCTTACTCAACGCTATTTTCTTAACGTGAATAGACTATAGAATTATTATTATTTTTTAATATACCTTAAGCTTGGCGATCTGCGATGTGAGCTATTGTACGTGGTCGGATGTAAGTGTTGTTGGTCAACAATACTGTCTTCGGAAGGGCGACGTGAACCAGCCATCACGTCTTGTAATTCCATCATCTGTTACAATCACACAACATTCAGCAAGCACGTCGCGTGACGTCAATGACGTTCAGTTAGTAATATGCGGCAGCATACAACTCAACTCGCCTGCCAGGAATCTCATTCATACCATGGCCATACAATCAGAGGTATGAACATGCACGGAAGTGATACATGCATGACTCGTGCAACACATATCAATACGTATAGAAATAGTAATAATTAAAATAGTTTAAATAGAAAATAGTGTGTAAACAGGTTTTGCAATGATTCAATTGTGTCACTAAAAACTATCTTCCAATATGTTCACTAATTTTGCCTATTACTTAGCTGTCAACTGTTTTATTCTAACATCTGTCTGAAATCTAATAACATCTATTATTAAGTCTTTTCAAAATATATCGTAACATTTTGACGTTCTAGAAGAACCTAAACTATAATTCATTAGTATTTAGTTTTTTTTTTGGGTTTGTGTTTATTTTTAAACTATCTTCTACTGGTGTAACCTAATTTTTCATTTTCAAGGGAACCATGTAACTGTAACAACACACTGATAAAGTTACCAACAATGGCGGCCTTTCACCTTTTTATTCCTAGAACAAAATAAAACTAGTATTAAAAAAATTCAATGTTTTACTTCTTTCGATAATTCGCATTTTGGTGGCAGTCGGCCACAAATAGATTTTTTAATTAATTTAAATTGCGACTGTAATTATTTATAATAAATGATTTTTTTCTTTTGAATTTATTTGCTAAAAAATTGTGAACACTGTTGCAATAGGTGTATTACCTTAGCGACCGATTTCGCAAAGTGTTTCGTCTAGCAAGTGTCGCAAGAGAGCCTTCGTCCAGCTGGTCTTGTTCGGATGTTGAGTTTGCCATGAGGGGCACGCCCTCAAGACTGAGGGATCCTGTTCGGCTGCCCCCCGTGCCCAATTGTCCGGCCATGTCCAACAGGCAGTTAAAAAATGATGCTTTCTGCCATTCAACAAATGTTACAACTTTCATATTCGACTCCGACAGTTATTGTGTACATTTCTTGTATATAAAAGAAAACCGTTGTGTATATGTAAAACTAAAATAGTCTATATAGGTACACGGCTAGTTCTATTGCTAAATACTAGATTCTCAATTTTTAATCAAATTGTTTTTTTCACTTGTGTTCCGATCGATGGATCTATTTGTTATACACCTGTTTTTTTTTTGAAATATTTAATAGACACAAGTCATACTCATAGGAAATGTCATTCCAAAATGCAACATGCAGATATTAAATCCTAGAAAAAATTCGCATACAGCTTTTATAAAAAGACATTCCAAAAAACGGCACATTACATACGAGTCACCTAGATAATATAATTATATTATAGTCATGCATATTCAACACGTTGTCTGCCGTGTATTATGTATGTATGTATGCATGTATGAAACAAAAATCATCAGTGTACTACTATATGAATAAAAGTAGAAAAGAAATTCAGGGTAGGGAACGTGTTGAATATAAAGTAATAATAGGCAAAAAAAGTAAGCACGTGACAAAAGACGCGGGGATCGAATTCGTTCGCATTCAACGCTGAGAGACATGTTAACCTTATGGCCAGAATCGGCGGCTCATTTATTTTGAGACATTACACTTGCATTTGTCGATGAATCAATGAAAAAAATGAATGTGTTAGAGGCAATAGAATAACCTTTATGCTATAGTGTTTATGAAATTACGAACATCTTTAATAAAGCTATATTTTCAAATTGAAAATGCATTTTATGTTAAATGCGCCTCTGCACATGCGCGACCATGCGCAATATGCTGCGTTTGCTTGGCTTCATTATAGAAAATGTAAAATCCAAACAAACGCAGCATATTGAGCATGGTCGCGCATGTGCAGAGGCGCATTTAACATAAAATGCATTTTCAATTTGAAAATATAGCTTTATTAAAGATGTTCGTAATTTCATAAACACTATAACATAAAGGTTATTTTATTGCCCCTAACACATTCATTTTTTTTCATTGATTCATCGACAAATGCAAGTGTAATGTTTCAAAATAAATGAGCCGCCGATTCTGGCCATAAGGTTAACATGTCTCTCAGCGTTGAAAGCGAACGAATTCGATCCACGCGTCTTTTGTCACGTGCTTACTTTTTTTGCCTATGGTTATTAAAATAGTAGAATATGTGCAACATCAGCTAATTAAAAGACAACACAGTTTGAAAACAACATGTCCTTGAAACTAGGCGCAATACTGTGCCAAGGACATGTTGTGGTTGTGAAAGTTTGAAAATATGTTTCAGAAAATTGAATAAATAGTTAAATATTGCCGATGCTGTGAGTGTGATTATTTGAACATAACTACGGTAAGAGATCTCTACGAATGTTTGAAAAAACCAGGCAACACAGTTGGAACAAGATGAGGATTAACGAGCCAGCTAATAATCTACGAATTATCAGACTAGCTGTCTACAGTCCAATCACACTACAGGACCTTACTATGAATGAGATAATTCGTGACAAGTTCAAGACTAAAATTATTGCGCATTACAATATCTATGTGGAAAGTTTAAAAGTTTTTAAACAGCACGTAACAATAAGATAAAATAAATAACAAGAGGGAGAAGTAATATACTACCGCGTGATTTGCTGTAGGGCTATTTCCACAACCCTGTAAACAAATATACATTGTTGTATATTAGGAGTGGCAGGTAACTAACTATATCCTAAACACAATCATAAGAGCCCATTGACAAGTGGCGACGCAAGTCAGAATTTACTTGTAAAATAATATTCATCTAAAACTCTAGTGCAACTAACTTTATATACGATATAACAGATCTTCATAGACTCTGTGTGCGAACGTTCTAATGCAATTAAAAACAAAAACTCAAACATATGTTATTTTAAATTTGTAAATATTATTTTAGTTCCGCCACCATTGTCATTGATACAGTATATGGCTGGACGGATATGGTTATTTGATACGTTTATGTATAAAATGGTTCATCAATCAATAGCACTAACACTCCTCTACACTTCGTGCCCTTGAAACTATGCGCTTTTGTAATGAACACAAGTTCAAAGGGCACAAACGATGCGAACATTTCTTTTCAACAATAATAATATCGAGCAACATCGACATGGCACGAATATCATAATGGACACTGTTTAAGGTAGGTATACACTACAATATACTAATTTTTGGCACCATCTATTGGTGTTATCAAAAAGGAACTTACACCGAATTTTCACTGTGTTCGTAATTTTAATGTATTTATGTGCAAAATATTCAACCATTGTGTCAGAGAATATACCATATTATTATTTTAGTCAATGCCATTGTATTGTTTATATATATATATTGGAAGCTCGTGTATTTACAATAATTGTAATTGATCATACAAGAGCTTCCTTCGCATGGAGTGAATTATTTAGATGGAAAATATTATTATTTGGTTTATAAACTGATAAAACATGAAGGAGTAACACTTACTGGAAGACCGCTGGGCTCGATTTGGCCGAAACGTGTGGTACGCCAACTCTCCAAAATCAAATATGCACCGTATATTTTTCCCACCGTCAATTTGCCGTTGTTCAGCTCATCGGTACGCGGCACTAAAACATCGATCATATTCTTGGCTTGTAAAGGCCAAATTTTTGTTATTGTTTCACGCAGCTCGTCATCTGCTTGGTCCATTTCTTGTGCTATAATTTCGATTAGTTAAAGCAATTGGAATGGAAGCAAGCAAATGCGTTAAATGCACGAACGCATTAGGTGTCTACCAAAAATTTAATTACCAAAAATTCAAGGATATTCTAGATAGTCAAAAACATTTCAAAAAACAATTCACAGCTTTTAGTTATTATTTAAAGAAGTTAATACATATATTATATAATAAAAGGGAATTTCACACACACACACACACACTACTAATGCAGCTTGCCTATTAGGCAAAAAAAGTAAGCACGTGACAAAAGACGCGGGGATCGAATTCGTTCGCATTCAAAGCTGAGAGACATGTTAACCTTATGGCCAGAAACGGCGGCTCATTTATTTTGAGACATTACACTTGAATTTGTCGATGAATCAATGAAAAAAATGAATGTGTTAGGGGCAATAGAATAACCTTTATGCTATAGTGTTTATGAAATTACGAACATCTTTAATAAAGCTATATTTTCAAATTGAAAATGCATTTTATGTTAAATGCGCCTCTGCACATGCGCGACCATGCGCAATATGCTGCGTTTGTTTGGCTTCGTTGTAGAAAATGTAAAAAACCAAACAAACGCAGCATATTGAGCATGGTCGCTCATGTGCAGAGGCGCATTTAACATAAAATGCATTTTCAATTTGAAAATATAGCTTTATTAAAGATGTTCGCAATTGCATAACACTATAACATAAAGGTTATTCTATTGCCCCTAACACATTCATTTTTTTCATTGATTCTTCGACAAATGCAAGTGTAATGTCTCAAAATAAATGAGCCGCAGATTCTGGCCATAAGGTTAACATGTCTCTCAGCGTTGAAAGCGAACGAATTCGATCCCCGCGTCTTTTGTCACGTGCTTACTTTTTTTGCCTATAGACTAAACTTGTAAAACGTAACAATTGGTGGTAGCGTATCATACATTTTTTTAATCGAGTTTCTAAATTAATTATAAATGAGTGTGATATTGCCTTTTATGAAATATTGTTTATATATAAAAAAAAACAATAATTTGTTTATTAGTTATATAAAATACTGGAGGAAAGATTTTTTTTAAAATGAATAAATAATATAATTTTTCTATAAGTAATTAATAAAATATTTCTAAGGATGCGACTAGTGATAATCTAAGTTAAAAAAAATCTTTCTTTCAGTGTAACGTTCCAAGAATTACAAAAGCGAATGCTGGGCTTGGTATATGGTATATAAATATAAAAGGAAGATATGGAAATATAGTGCCTGATAGATATTTGTGGTGTTGGTGTATCTAGGAGCGCTAGAGTGAGATAGTTGTATGGTGAGTGAGTGCGACATTGGAAACGAAAAATTTCATACATAGAATAGACAATAAAAATATGATAAATGTGGGTAATGTGACTGGAGTGAGAATGCGTGGTCGTAACCGGAATAAAAAAAAAATGCAACAAAGTGTAGAATTTTCAGGACTGGTAGACACCCTGACTGACAAAAAAAAAACATTGATATTAAATGAAAAAACAAACCAGGTCGCATTTTAATACTGAGGTTTTCACGGATCAATGCAAAAAGTGTAGTTGTAAAACTAACTCTGCCATCTACGTCCACCGGCATATTCATGCGAATTAATTTCTTATACGCTAAACGATTCGGACATTTGTTGCCAAACCCTAAAGGGGGGTCCATGTTTTTTAGCATATCGTACATTTCGGTATAATGTATTTTACCACTGGAATCATAATCATTCATTTCATTTATTTAGCTTTAAACATATTTGTACTGAATATGAGCAGTGTTGTACATTTGCATTCGAAATCACTAGTTTAAAACAATCGTAAAACATTTCAACAAACCATTTTCAAATGCTTGGTTCACAACATGCATCACAATTGCCCGAAAAAGTACTTATAACTCAATGTTCTTGTACATTTCGGGATTAGTACAATTATGATGTGAGGAATAAAATACTATAAATCATTATTTTAAACCTCCCCAAATTATACTAGTTCCGAGTACTTTATTGGGCATCTTCGATACGATACAAGTTATAAAAAATTCATTTCAAATGCTTTGCTGAAATATTTAATGTCTTCTTTTCTTATACGTAGTATTCACACGCAATATAAATTAAAGTAACTGTTTCTGTTAACTATTAAATATAAGTACGTATAAAAAAAATTAAGTGTACTACTCTGAGAGAAAATCATTTTCGTCAAAAATTGATATCCATGGGTTTTTTGATTGAAATAGATGTTCTCTTAGGGTAGACTACAAAAGATTCTTTTTAAAACAGGTATTTCGAACGTGTACAACACTGAATTACCGAATATGACACAATAACAACTTACGTAGCATTGGGATCATATTCTGCCCATATTCTTACAAATTCGTCTAAATGATGTGCGCCTAAAATTGACGAATCTCTCGTGAGGTAATCGAAATTATCCATGATGACGGCTACGAATAAATTCAACATCTGTAATTATAGATAAAAGAAAAAAATATAAAAATTATTTTATATTCGTCGAAAATCATCATGGCGTATATGCAGATATTGAATTTGCTCTAAAGGTATATGGCAACTACGCTTTTTACTGTTATTTACTGTGTGTCAACAAACTGTTTCATTTGTTTATGTATACCTACTAATTTGAGTAAAATTATGGTTAGTGTTTTATTTGGCACACTATATTGCTTACAATAATGGGGGGGAAATGGGGCAAGAGGGCATAAGAGGAATACTTACAAGAAATGAACAAAAGAATATAAATGATACAAAATATCCGTATGCTAAATTTGAACCACAACTCTCTGGTTCTTTCAACGCTCGTGGATCGCACGGTTGACCTTTTATACATGATAACATTATCATGGGCCAATTTTCACCCGTCGCACACCTTTAACAACATTCAAATTACATTAGTTCTCATACGATACATAGTTTTAGTTATATTAAAACACAAAAGTGATATCTTTACATATATTATAATCAGAATAAATCAGTTATAGTCTTATTTCCATAATGCAATACAATTTTCCTACTGATCTCCATTGATAAGTCAATCCTTTTTGGGGGGATACTAAGCCGAATTAGAAAACTCTTTTCTAGTTCTAAGATCATTGTTTCATCAATGGAAAATTATTACTTTCTTATACGCAGTATAAGTAAGTATTGTAATCATGAAAAATTTCGAACTCGAGATTTTAACGGAAATATACGTTTTGATCTTCCCTGAATCGATTCCGACTATTTTTGGAATGACGTCCGTCTGTGTGTGTGTGTATGTGAGCGCTCTACAGCCCAAACGGCTAAAGGGAAAATTATGAAATTTTAAACTTAAGATTTCTATGTGCCTGGCTCGAAAACCTCCTATTTTTGAAAACCATATTCCGACCGGAAGTGCATGTTTACCCTAGTCATTTTTTGCAGTTTCTGCAATTACTCAAAAATGGTTACAGTTACAGAAAATTTTTGTGAACAAAAATTAATGATATTTATATTTAGCACAACTTTTGTTTGAATCTTTTTTCCAAAAAAAGTACTGGTTTCAAAATAAATGTCTGCTTATTATATATATTGTTACATAAATCGTATCATCTGCACCTGTCAATTGTTTAACAAAATAGACTGAAATAATTTGAAGTTTGCCATTTAATAATTATTCTAAGAAACATATTTAGTGTAAAAGCGATCTAAAGGTTAGAACAAAGATTATAAATTAGAAAAATAATGTAACTACGATATGGTTTAACCCATATGCGGATGAGAAAGTTCGGTGCATGACACTGCAGATATTTTTTTATCCTAATTAATAAAACATAGTTTTTGTTTAAATAATTTACTGTTTTATTATTTTTTTCTGTAAATTTCTTATTTTTGGTAAATTAATTTAGTTGATAAAATACATATTGTAAACATATCACATTTCTGCTTTAAGTGGTTGGTTATGCTTACCTAAATAGTAACATAAGGCCTTGAATGAAATCTCGAAAATTATTATGACGTGTTATGGAAGTCTCGGGAATGAGTGCTATATTGCCAAACACCTGAACCAAAGAAATGTGTTACGACGATAAAAGAAGATCTATTTCGTCCAAATGCTGTGTGCGTACCTGCATGCCTATAATGGCGTAAATAAAGAAGAGCATTGCTATGAGCAGACAGACGTACGGCAATGCTTTAAAACTTTGTACAAAAGTCCACAGTAAAATTCGTATTGTGTAACCTTGGCGAAGGAGCTTGATAAGGCGAGCTGCACGAAACAGACGGAGGAAACCGACATTGATGAAGTTTTCCTGCAACATAATAAAACTACTTTAGCAACTTGCTCACATGTGAGACAATTACTAGCAATTAAAATATTCATTTTAAGTTTATTACACATGTATTAAATCCACAAATGCTACTGAACTATTTCTAAACGTATACATTTATCTATATTATATAATTCGATATTTGAATACAATTAAGTTTTATTATATAACGCAAGCGCTGACCTTACGATAAGAAGACAATATTAGTGCATTTAAACATCAAGCAGATAATATTACTTTCGTCTCAAGGTCACGGACCTAAAGGTCTTCGCATGGTTTTCTTAACACGTTGATCACCATTAGGTATGATTAGAGTGACTAGATATATAAGAGTGTGGACAATCGACGAGTAGTCCCTATCCAAAGCATAGAGAGCGCAGGTTCCCCGCTTGTGATTGGTCGCCGCCATAGTTTGTCTAAATGTTCAAATGAAATGCATTGCGTTATATGGAGTGCGCGGCTCATATTTTCTTATACTCTTTAAATCTAAAGGACCAGATAAGATAATTGCACCCCGTATTTTTTATGTTATTCCTGAATAAATTCTGCGTATTTTATTCCGCGACAGCATATGTCTATCTTTTATAGAAACATTTATACAAATGTCGAAACATTTCGCGCTCAAATATTACGGTATAAACATAATTTTAAAATACACAGTTTGAATTAATAAATGTAATAAGCATAATAAACAGTGTTTATTTCAAGAGATTCGCGAAATATATAACACTAATATACTCGCAAGTATACAGCACAAATAGTTATATTAGCCCGCGAAATGTTTGGAATTTAGTATAAATGTTTCTGTAATAGATAGACCTATGCTGTCGCGGAATAAAATACGCAGAATTTATTCAGGAATAACATAAAAAATACGGGGTGCTATTATCTTATCTGGTCCTTTAGATTTAAAGAGTATAAGAATATATGAGCCGCGCGCTCCATATAACGCAATGCATTTCGTTTGAACATTTAGACAAACTATGGCGGCGCCAATCACAGGCTGGGAAGCTATTGTCCACACTCTTATATATCTAATCACTCTAGGTATGATTAGTAGTATTTTTAGTATAAATTAACTTATTTGGTATTCAACGTGTTAATATAGACTACATCTACATATAGAGTAGGTACTAAACATTGATGACGAGTAACTAAAATGTAATTCTATGATATAAATCATTATAAATAAGCAGTATAGAACGTAAGGTTAAAACAAATAAATAACTAACAATTACTAACGAAGTTTGTACTCTTGTAGCATATACGATGTATTCCAATTCTAAGAAGGTTGTTGCTTAATTTGATTTGAATTTAAATATGATTTAACATTACCACCAAAAATCAATTGTTCATATTGACTTTTGGTTTAATGTGAATAAATATCGTTGATAAATTAATTAGTAAAATTTAATACGAAGAAGTCAACTAAGAAAATAGTTTTCCATGTACACAACTACATGCTTTTATAATAAAAGGCATCTCAAAATCAGGAACGATGTAGAAAAGAAAATCATAAATAAAAACAGTAGGGCGTCTTTTGTTATTGTATTTTTCAGTTGTTTCTATTTTGGGATTTTCCAAAAACGGTACAACTTACCTTGCCTTCTTCTTTTTGCTGTCTCTCCTTTTATCATAATTGTAAAAAATTAAAAGAATTAATTAAAAACCAAAAAAAAAAATGCAAATAAACTAAATGTCTAAAATATAGTCTTACGCGCAAATAAACTGCAATTCTTGTGAAATAAAACAATGATAACCTGCATGTCATATGTGTAAAACTGTATGTGGACTATTTATATATATATAAGTATACTTATTAATAAATCTCTCATTCCATTAAGAGTGATAAACTCTATGTCATAAAATCGTTCATGACGTGTAACGTATGTCCTATATAATAGTTGAAAATTCACAAAGGTAGGTATACGTATTTGCTATACTTACACCAAATTCTATAACCATTGCATCCACTATACTGCCGACTACAGTTACGAAGTCGAACGTATTCCACGGATCTTTGAAAAAGTTCTACACAAAATGAGAAAAGTATTAATATTTCCTTTAACATTAACTATCAAATGTATTAAAAATTATTTTTTGTATAATATCAATCATCGTCATTCATCAATTGTTTAAATGAAAGCTATTCCAATTTTCAGATATCTTATTTTATGTGCTGATATAACGGACAAGGAATTTGGGTTTTAGTAATTGTACATGCAAAATGTCCTCTGTCATTGAAGCAAGTTAGTAACTAATTTCTATGTCTATAGGAAACAGTTACACTACTATAATAATAATAATAATAATCATATATCTACTTCTAAAACACTACTAACTACTGTGAGGGCAAGTGATCCATATAACGATTATATACGTATATATATTTATAATATTACGAAATTCACATATATTAAAATTATGTTAGATACCACAGATATATATCAACAAATATTACATCTATGCCCAGTTTTACTTTTCAATAATAAAAGTGTCAATTGGGTATCATAAATTATAAATACCTCCCAGCAAACATTATTATTTTTCTTAACATAAATAATATTATAAACTAACAAACACATAAATGATATATAAACATTAAGATTTAGATTCATATATGTTATATATATTTACTATTACAATTCGTTTCTTTAATAAAAATAATAACAACATTTTGAGTTCAACTAAATAGTCTAATTTGAATTTTGAATGAAACTGATCTGTATATATGTTTAATTTAATTCAATTGGACGTACTGTTATCTTAAATAAACTATACTCTATTCACGTTAAGAAAATAGTAGATGGCACTGCGAATGCAGCCCGTTTTACACTCAAACATTCCATAAAGGGTTGTTAAACTTACCTATAGACGAATAAAAATTGTCAAAATAAAAAAGAAACACACGTTGTTCTACTATTTTAAGATTAAAAACACTTGCAATGCCACTCTCTGCGAAATACCAAACGGAAATGAAATCGCGGATCTCTTCAATGTTCGATAATGTAAATCCACCTCTCGTCTACACCAATCAGTTTCAAGGATATCATCGTCCTATCTTACTCAACGCTATTTTCTTAACGTGAATAGACTATAGTTTATGGTTAGGAAATACGTTTATGTGCAACTAACACTAAGTTAATTGCAACAACGTGCGCTTAATAATTTAACAGTTAATTCCAAATTAATCAAGAAATGGTATCAAATTTTTTCGAATAATATCGTCATATTTAAAAATAGTAACTACGGCATTTCATTTTAATTAAAAAACAGTTAATGTTGATATAAATTAAAGCTTATGTCTAGTTGCGAAATTTATTTGTGCTGCAACTTTACATATTATAATTTAGGTTTAAAATATGTATATTCAATAAAAATGAATATGTAATTTTGTTGAATTTGTCAATAATAAAAAGTAGATAATATGAATGCTGGGTTGTATATTAGTGTAGTTAATAAATAAATTTACGATACCGATGATATAATGGAATATGGTGTATCAGCTAGATCGACCGAAAGTAGTATGTATGTACATACATATATAATAATGTATATATGTATGAAATAAAAGAATGAACATATAAGTAACTACAGTAACTGAGAGAGAATGTGAGTGGTTTGAGTTACCTTGAACCCAAAGGCGATGAGCTTCAAGACAGTCTCAAGCAGGAACATAAATGTGAACACAATGTTCATGATGGCCAGGATGTCAGCGAGTAATGGTGGAGCGTCGTGGTACTACAAGACAACTGGCAAATATAGCCAACACTACCAACTAAAAAATACTGCCTACCTTTTGTTCACTAAACCCACCACCTGTAAGAGCCTCCAATTCCAAGCGATTCACTAAGTTATATATGCATATAGTATATAATAATAAATATTAATTAATTATTGTATAATATATATATACGTGATTTTTTATTTTCATTTTAAATTAACCAACTGCGTATACTTTATAAATAAGTATATATATGGTCTCTTTTCCAGTTTGGGAAGAGATTTCATTTCGTATTTGCATATAAACACAAAACGATAAATAAACATAGAAAACAACGAAAATAATGGCAGCTCTTACGAACGAGTCATCGTCCAAAAAGTATTACGAATAAATAGAGAGAAGTGTGTGTATTCTGTAGGTAGCGCACCAAATGTGTTCAAGTTTAGGTATTTTTTTGTTATGTTAGTGGCTACACTAAATATATATATTTATAATAGAAATAGAAACAACATGCAACTTGCAATCAAAAGTACATAAAAAAAACTACGCATGCACACATGCAACCAGTTGACTATTACAAACGCTGGTCACCATCATTCTCGGCATTTTAATAAATCGAAGGTGCTTTCTACTGTGCTGTATCAATGTGCAAGATGGCAGGAGAAAACGTCAAAGGAACACGTATGGATTCACAATTTGGGTAACACAGGGAAAACAAATAGGAAAACACCTAGTAAACACAATTAATATATATTACATTTATGGGACGTTTACCAATTACACTTGAGAACTCATTTTATATTATTTGTACGAATGGAAAATCGATTTAAATTGGTTTTATAACGTTTCGAAACGTTATAATATCAATTTGTTTTTCACCTTTAGTGACTAATTGCGCTAAAAAACACCTTCATGTTTGATTTGTCGCATTAGATGTAATATGCTGTGTTTACTGAGTATGGGTCAATAAAATAATTAATTTCAAACTGTAAAGGATATCTGAAAATTAATTGTTGTTATTTATAAATGTCCTAATTTTTAAATTCAATGAAACATGGTAAACTTTAACGTAAAAAAAAACATTTTTAAGTACTAATCGACGCTAGTTTATGTTATGTTAAAAATATACAGTACAATTGTTACCCATATTTATAAATATTGACTGAAATGCTTGTGATATGTTGATATTAGAATAGAAAAAATTCAAAAGAACAATTTCAATCTTAATCAACTTAACCAATCTAAATGTGAACCATAAAGATTTGTGTAAAATAAAATTAAAAAACACACCATGTTGATTAAGTTTGATTAGCAATTAGCATTATTTCAAGATAATGCATTTGAATGATTAATAGTAATAATAAGTATGTAAGAGTTGCATTAGAATGGTCCTACACAGCTTACCCGAACGCCAAACGCTATAATCTTCAAGATACACTCGATTGTGAACGACCCTGTGAAGCCCCAGTTGAGGTACTTAAGGACTTGCTTGTACATGTCGCTTTGCTTGTAATACTGTCAACACACACACACACATTCACTGACTGTAGTTGCATTACACATCGGCATACTGCTAATTAACTGTTTATATACACTGATTATCCTAGACACTAAATATGTATGTACCTATGTATATACGAAGCAAAGTGTTCCGGCATTTTTCATTTTACCGCATTTATTATAATTATTTTGCTAAACGTACTACTGTTTGTATCACACGACTATGAAATACTTAAAAAAAACTATTCGATCAAATATATAATGCATAACAATTGCAATTAGATTTTATTTATATAAATATTATTATTTTTTTTTGAATAAAATTTAGTTGTATAAAATAATAATCATAATTAAGTGAATATTTTCGAATGAAACGAGTGTAAATTTTGTCGAATAGTAATTGAAAGTGTGGCATCGCGTGATACTATAACTATATAAAAAAAACGAAATATTTATTTGGGTAAATGATTTGTCGCTAGTTTCGTCGTATAAAACATAATAAAATTTACAGGGGGGGGGGGCAGAGAGACAAGGTAGGAAAACACGAATTAGGACAACAAAGTATACGTACTCATTTATCATAATTGTTAGTATATGTTGAACAACAAACCAGGATTCCATATTACATTCACAAACATGTGCAGCCACTGATCGATTTTTAATGGTAGCACACAGCTCATAGAGTTATATTCAGATATTCCACACATACACATACACGCATGCTACATTGAATATGTCATTGTTAATATAATTATACATGTATATATATATATATACATATAATGTAAATATATATATATATATAAATATATAAAAAAAAAATAATATGTTGGCGTGTTGCTCAACTATCCAAAAGCGCCAAGCCTTCATTAAATATAGATTAAATATTTTGAACGAACCCACCATCTTTTGTTAAACGAATTTATGTACAAAATTGGGTTTAATTTACACGGGACAATTACCACTAAATCTTATATTGAAATGCGTCCAAATTGCATAAAATTAAGTTCTAAATATACTTTAATATACAAAATGGCTTTATTATATAATATTGATCAAATTTATTTAAATCATCAATTTGTAAAAAAAAGGTTAATTTGGAATTTAATACGTAAATTAGACGCATGAAATAATAATATAAAATAATCCTGAATTTAATATTAATTTAAAAAAAAATCCAATGAAGTTAACTAAATAATAATAATATATAAACAAATCTAAGTTATCTAGAATAAACGGTTCAAATGTAAGAATAATTTAAAAAATGAGCTTTAATAATACATATTAGATTTTAAGTGAAATCAAACTGCACGTAAAGGGTAGAATAATTAGCTGCATTTTATCCTATATTAAAAACGATATACATATATAAAAAGTAAAGAAACGAATCCATGCGTTAATAACAGCAAAACACGTGGGTGTGCAGCTGTCGTCTATCTCGTTAAATCATAAAATAATCTCAGAATTGATTCATTTTAAAATTGTTTGTGTGCAGTGTGATTTGACAAAAATAATCGTATGTACTCATAAACGTTACGTTGACTAAAAAGATGAATTATTTTAGGGACAATAATTAATATAAAAACTGACATGACGGTGTTTACTAGTCATGTTGGCAGGCCAACAAAAACATATACGAAACGCTGCAATGTTCACGCTATTTAATGAAGGGCTCTTGTTAAAAAAGAAACGTACTCAATATATATATAAATATATATATATAGATAATAACTATCGACTTGTGTGATGAGCTGAAGCAATGACCTAATAATAAGAGTCATGCAGTGTTCAATGTAAAATGTTTGCTTGTTTACTATAGTTCCACAAACAAATACAAGTGCAGTGTCTATCTGTAAGATGTAAATGATATCTATTTTTTTTCTGAAAGAAACACTTTATTATTATTAGTTCAAATCGCTAGAAATGGCTGCTCTGTATTGAATTGTTCATATTTTCTATATGCATGATTATATCCAGGGTTTCATTTTCATTTTATTATTATGATATGAACATTTGCGAAGATATCTTTCTTTCAAATCTATTATTACAAAATGAATGCTAATATTAACTTGCCAGTAACAGTGGAAAGAAATTAATGCACCAAATAAGACCGAATAACTGGTACAATCTTCCATAGAATACTTTGCTAGTTATTGGGATCAATTTCTTGTAGGTTAAAATATTTTGAAAAGTGCTTTGGTACACGAATCAACTGTATTCCGTTGATATTTTTAGTGCGAAACGAAAAGGTATAGGAGAAAGATGTGTTCACAAATTAGTGGATATTTCTGGGCAGGCGCGGGCGGGTGGTTAGGAAGAACCGACGTTTCGTAATAGATTGGAATAATGTTTAAAAAAAGACTTGCCTTCATCATCAGAAGTAATGTATTGAAGACGATGAGCATCATAATGAAGTATTCGAACGGCGTTGACGACACTACTTGCCAGATTTTATACTTGACACTGCTTCGTTTACTCGGCATATACCTTTCTAAAGGTCGCGCCTGTATTGTGAAATCAATACAAGATTTCTGGAACATAACAAACAAACAAATATAATAGCTATCAACGAAAATTCTTTTTCATTCAAATTAGAGATCTTTTTATATTAATTTAAAGAATGAAGAAACCTACAATGATTATGAGTATATACAGGGTCTAACAGCGAAACGAGCTACCTCGAATAACTTCTATATTATTAAAGATACAATAAAATAGTATCAGACAATCTTATGCAGGACCAAAGGGGACATCCAACTATGAAAGAAAATATTTTTTTAAACCAGTGGTTCTCAAGCAACAACACAAAGTTATGTTTTTTCAAATGAGATGCTATTTATTTTTTGGGTTCATTGGATAGGGTATTTTTTTCTAAATCCTACCATGTATTCGTTTTATACCCTTACATAAGTAAAATATTGAGAAAAATACGATTGAAAGTTAAAGAAATTTTATTTTTATAGCTATTTTTTAGCAGGATATGAAAAAAAATTGAGCTTAAATACAACGAAACATAAATTAAATACATGAAATTATTTGTTATTTACTTTATAAATAGTGTTATAAAGTAAATAACAAAGAATTTCATGTATTTAATTTATGTTTCGTTGTATTTAATCTCATAGCCTACTGTAAAATAACTGTAAAAATAAAATTTATTTAACTTTCAATCGCATTTTTCCTCAATATTTTACGTATTTAAGGGTATAAAACGAATACATATTGGAATTCAGAAAAAAAAACTCTATCGAATGGGCTTCAAAAATATATAGCATCTCATTTGAAAAAACATAACTTTGTGTAGTAGCTTGAGAACCACTGGTTTAAAAAAATATTTTCTTTTATAGTTGGATGTCCCCCTTGGTCCTGCATAAGATTGTCTTATACTATTTTATTGTATCTTTAATAACATAGAAGTTATTCGAGGTAGCTCATTTCGCTGTTACACCCTGTATATAGAGTGGAATATATCAATATATGATTTACCTGATTTTTATCAATTTCTCCATCTTGAAGTTCGGCTTCACCTTGTTCTTGAAATGTAATGATAATTAAAGCAACGAAAATATTTACAAAGAAGAAAGGGAAAACTACGAAATAAACTATGTAGAAAATGGACATTTCAATTCGAAAATTTTGTATGGGACCCTGATCTTCATACGTGGCGGACATTGAATTTTGCAACACTCTGAAATCAAGTATATAGATATGTAAATACACGAAAATATAATAGAAATACAAATGGAATAGAATACACACTGTGGCCAGCCTTCTCCCGTTTGCACAGCAAACAATGTCAACATAGCCATCATTACGTTGTCGTAATGAAACTGTTGCGAGTCCCACACTCGCTTTCCTACTTTCGGCAGCTCGCTCTCACCGTCGAACATAAAGTATTGTCCTCTGCGAAATTACAATCAATCTTATTACCAACATTCCATATTCACCCTCTAGTAGTGACGTGCAGTTTGATATGAAACTAAACTATCTGCACATAACCATAGAAAAGTGTGTTGTCGTAACTTGACTTACTGGCATTGTTCTGCTTTATATTTACTTCGATCGGTGCAATAGAAAAATTTCCCGTTAAATAACTGTACAGCAATTACGGCGAATATAAATTGAAATAGTATATACACTATGAGAATGTTTATAACATTTTTTAAAGAGTTCACCACACAATCAAACACTGCTTTTAATTTGGGCACACGTTTTATTGTTTTTAATGGTCTTAGCACTCGCAATACACGAAGTGATTTAATTGTTGATAAATTCTGTCCTGCACTACTTCCCCTGAAATACGAATTAAATACATTATATATATATACAGGGTGTAACAGCGAAACATGCTACCTCGAATAACTTCTATGTTATTAAAGATACAATAAAATAGTATAAGACAATCTTATGCAGGACCAAAGGGGACATCCAACTATAAAAGAAAATATTTTTTTAAACCAGTGGTTCTCAAGCAACAACACAAAGTTATGTTTTTTCAAATGAGATGCTATATATTTTTTAAGCCCATTCGATAGAGTTTTTTTTTCTGAATTCCACTATGTATTCGTTTTATACCCTTACATAAGTAAAATATTGAGAAAAATGCGATTGAAAGTTAAGGAAATTTTATTTTTATAGTTATTTTTCAGTAGGCTATGAAACAAAATTGAGCTTAAATACATGAAATTATTTGTTATTTACTTTATAACACTATTTATAAAGTAAATAACAAATAATTTAATGTATTTAATTTATGTTTCGTTGTATTTAAGCTCAATTTTATTTCATAGCCTACTGAAAAATAACTATAAAAATAAAATTTCTTTAACTTTCAATCGCATTTTTCGCAATATTTTACTTATGTAATGGTATAAAACGAATACATAATGGAATTCAGAAAAAAATACTCTATCGAATGGGTTTAAAAAATATATAGCATCTCATTTGAAAAAACATAACTTTGTGTAGTAGCTTGAGAACCACTGGTTTAAAAAAATATTTTCTTTTATAGTTGGATGTCCCCCTTGGTCCTGCATAAGATTGTCTTATACTATTTTATTGTATCTTTAATAACATAGAAGTTATTCGAGGTAGCTCGTTTCGCTGTTACACTCTGTATATTACATTAAATAGTGGCTTAAAGGAAATTATACACATTTAACTTCAGTATATGAAACTTACGTCAAGTCGAAACCCATGGATACCGCTGCACAGATGACCACAACAGCATCCATTATGTTCCAAAACTCTCGTAGGTAGGACCCAGGATGTAATATGATACCTAAATCTAATATCTGGAACACCAAATATTTATTAAAATACAACAGTTTATATATTAACACACTCTATTGCACAACGTTGCTATATGAAGAAGTTTTTCATATTTCCTGTGGGTACAGATCTTTATTTTTTTAATTTTGATTTTGAAACACCACAATAAATAAATAAATGGTGAAGCATAAATCGAATTTATGCCAGAAACTATATTATATACTATAGACAATTGCGTATTATTTATTAAAATATGGTTTCTGTCCAAAATTCTTTCGTGCACAATTAATAAATGAAGAGTTTTTAAAAAATGAAAGAACACACTTACTTACAGATTTTCAATATCGCAGGAAGTGTTTTGATAGTGAATGTTAGTTTGCTTTTAGACCCAAATTAAATAATAGAAAATTGTAGCTGTACAGTGAAAGTCTGATTATCCATGTTGGTTGAGCTAGCTTCTTACTGTATTCTGAATTAATTGTATTTATGTTCGTAATACTATTAATAATAACAGTATGTAAAACATAAATAAAATTAAAGTAAATTGATTTGTGTATATATATCTATGTACTTTGCCCACTCATTAAATATGGATAATCGGATTGTTACAGTACTTGGAAAATTCATGCAATAGAGGATTAAATATTGATTTTACCTTCAATATCATTTCTATTGTAAAAACTCCCGTGAAAGCATAATCAAACTTATTTAGTATACTATTTTTAAGAGAATTCTCTTCTACTGGATCCTCACAGGCTAACGCTATTGAACTTAACGTAATAACTACCATAATGAAAAAATCAAAATACTGAAGATTTACAACCCAATGAGCACCTCGTCTTAATCTGTAAAGTAAGAAACAAAATATTTTATACAAATGATTGCAATTAGATAAAGACTAAAATATTAAACATATCATATAGGCAAAAAAAGTAAGCACGTGACAAAAGACGCGGGCATCGAATTCGTTCGCATTCAACGCTGAGAGACATGTTAACCTTATGGCCAGAATCGGCGGCTCATTTATTTTGAAACATTACACTTGCATTTGTCGATGAATCAATGAAAAAAAATGAATGTGTGAGGGGCAATAGAATAACCTTTATGCTATAGTGTTTATGAAATTACGAACATCTTTAATAAAGCTATATTTTCAAATTGAAAATGCATTTTATGTTAAATGCGTCTCTGCACATGCGCGACCATGCTCAATATGCTGCGTTTGTTTGGATTTTTACATTTTCTATAACGAAGCCAAACAAACGCAGCATATTGCGCATGGTCGCGCATGTGCAGAGGCGCATGTAACATAAAATGCATTTTCAATTTGAAAATATAGCTTTATTAAAGATGTTCGTAATTTCATAAACACTATAGCATAAAGGTTATTCTATTGCCCCTAACACATTAATTTTTTTCATTGATTCATCGACAAATGCAAGTGTAATGTCTCAAAATAAATGAGCCGCCGATTCTGGCTATAAGGTTAACATGTCTCTCAGCGTTGAATGCGAACGAATTCGATCCCCGCGTCTATTGTCACGTGCTTACTTTTTTTGCCTATTCAGATCATTTTTTATCTACTTACGGATTGGTCGATGATAGAATGAACATACTCGAATACGGTAACATAGGTTTAGGGCCTGTAGGTTCATCATCATCATCCTTCTTATTATCTTTTTTCTTTTTACCACGCACCGGACTCGATGGGCCACCTTCACCGCGCGGTGGTGATCCCTCCATTTGTAATGCTTCCATTTCTTTTTCAAGTTCTTGCATTTGCTTTTCTTTATTCTCTTCAACTTGTTCTTCTTCTGCAGCCGTTAGTTCCTAAAGTAAAAGTAATTAAGTAGTAGCAATTAACGGGGCTTAATAATAGATGAAGTTTACTTACTTGAGCATTCGCTAAATTATCAACAGCGATAGCCAAGAACACGTTTAGCAGTGTGTAGTTTCCAAACAACATAAGGACGATAAAATAAAGTGAGTAGATCATGCCACCTTCTTTGTGTCCCCCCTGGGATTGAATTCCTTGGTACATAACTTCATTCCAATCTTCACCAGTTAATATCTATTATAAACGTACTTTTGTATTAACACGCACCAAATTATAGTAAATTATGATTTAAAATCAACAGTGTACATCTCACAGTAAATATCGAGAATTTAAATTGTAAATTAATTTGTAAAGTGACAAAGAGAATGCCACATTTGATTTTAGCCATTTTTTTGGGATGGAGATTCTTACTTGAAACACTGTCAATAGTGCAATCGGAAACGTGTTGAAATTCGTGGGTGGTGTCCCGTCCGGAAAGTTAAACTGTCCGCCGAATAGCTGCATACCGAGTAGCGCGAATATGAGAATGAACAAGAAGAGCAAGAATAACAGTGATATGATGGATCGCATGGAGTTGAGTAACGATATAACGAGATTCCTAAGCGACGACCAGTACTTGGTCACTTTGAATATTCGCAGCAAACGCAATGCACGCAAGACGGACAGGCCAAATGAGCCGCCCTTCACCTCGGACCAAATCACCTCGAATATTGAACCTGATATGACGACACAATCGAAACGGTTGAACGACGATTCGAAGTAGATCCGTGGCCCCAATGCGTACATTTTGATGAACATTTCCATCATAAACAGGCCGAGGAACGAAAACTCCGCAAAATCTGTATAATAAAATGTTAAAATTTATGTTTATTTCTTTGTTACTATAACGCCTATGCCACTTTAATCCATGTTGAATTTAATTTTTAAATAAAAAAAAACCAATATTTTACCCAACATACATAGTACGTCTGCAAAATTTAAGAACAAATGATTTTGAGATATATACAGGGTGTAACAGCGAAACGAGCTACCTCGAATAACTTCTATGTTATTAAAGATACAATAAAATAGTATAAGACAATCTTATGCAGGACCAAAGGGGACATCCAACTATAAAAGAAATTATTTTTTTAAACCAGTGGTTCTCAAGCAACAACACAAAGTTATGTTTTTTCAAATGAGATGCTATATATTTTTAAGCCCATTCGATAGAGTTTTTTTTTCTGAATTCCAATATGTATTCGTTTTATACCCTTACATAAGTAAAATATTGAAAAAAATACGATTGAAAGTTAAATAAATTTTATTTTTATAGTGATTTTACAGTAGGCTATGAGCTTAAATACAACGAAACATAAATTAAATACATGAAATTCTTTGTTATTTACTTTATAACACTATTTTTAAAGTAAATAATAAATAATTTAATGTATTTAACTTATGTTTCGTTGTATTTAAGCTCAATTTTTTTTCATAGCCTACTGAAAAATAGCTATAAAAATAGAATTTCTTTAACTTTCAATCGTATTTTTCTCAATATTTTACTTATGTAAGGGTATAAAACGAATACATGGTAGGATTTAGAAAAAAATACCCTATCCAATGAACCTAAAAAATATATAGCATCTCATTTGAAAAAAACATAACTTTGTGTTGTTGCTTGAGAACCACTGGTTTAAAAAAATATTTTCTTTCATAGTTGGATGTCCCCTTTGCTCCTACATAAGATTGTCTTATACTATTTTATTGTATCTTTAATAACATAGAAGTTATTCGAGGTAGCTCGTTTCGCTGTTACACCATGTATGCTTAAAACATTTATATATTATTATGTTAGTATATTTGTGCTGTAATATGATATAGAAAACATTTGAGGATATGGCTTTGCTTTAGCCAGAGGGCGTTGGTAATACTTACAAAGAAAATCTGTGAGCCAGGCGGGCTGATTATAATGTTCGACGGCGACGCAGACCGTATTGAAGAATACGAGCACGATGACAAACCAGTAGAACCACTGCGTTTTGACAGTGTGTCGAATCCAGAAACGAAAGCGCTTCTCCGCTCGCCAGAAACCAATGCACGCTCCACTATTTACCCGAGATTTCAGAAAACCAGCTCGGGAAAAACCTACAAGGAATTCTACTGCTAACATGTTGATTGTGCACAGTAATATTTTATTAATATTAAAATTGCATAAAAACACCACATTTATCCATCACATTGTTATTTCAATTTTGCTCTTAAATTCCTTTCATCTTCCATGTTACACGTTTGCATCAACCCTACTAAAAATATTAATTTTAATTATTTATAATTTAACTTTTACATATAATAATAAAAGTAATATACATATTTTAAATCAATAGATCATCCACATTTTGAATAGAAGTGATATAACGTGTATGTGTAATATAATTAAGCAATAAAATGAACTAATCTTAAAACAAAAAAAAATGGAATATTTACAATAGGCAGATCAGTTCACTTTATATATATGGCGAACAATGTGATCAACAATATGATTAATTTATTATGTATTTTTTTGGTTGTTTGTACATTTTCCATCTACAAGCATCGTGTCTATTTAAGTCTACAAAAAAGTATCTAACCAATGTCTACCAGCACTACGGCCTAGTTTCAAATAAGAAATACTCTATCTAGATAGTAAGATATTATGAGCAGTCTGACACGCTATCATGACTATTTGTATTAGTAAGTACGTTACGACTATAATACTAATTTATTGTAATGATAATTAATAACAAATAATAACAAACAATAATAATAATAAATAGTTTGATGAAGATCTAACACAAGACATGACAGAACCAGAGAAGTAGTATGTTAGTTACTCTAGAAATAATTACAGCCAAAGCTCAATGTCCTGTGCTTGGAGAATACTACATTTTTACGTTAACTTAAATACTCTCATTTATGAATATTTGTTTATAATTAAATATCATATCTGTACATTGCAAATAATATATGTATAAAAATAGAAGGAAATATCTGCAGTGTCATGCACCGAATTTCTTATACGCATATGGGTTAAACCATATCGTAGTTGCATTATTTTTCTAATTTATAATATTTGTTCTAACCTTTAGATCGCTTTTACACTAAATATGTATCTTAGAATAGATATTAAATGTCAAACTTCAAATTATTTAAGTCTATTTTGTTAAACAATTGACAGGCGCAGATGATACGATTTATGTAACAATATATATAATAAGCAGACATTTATTTTGAAACCAGTACTTTTTTTGGGAAAAAGATTCAAACAAAAGTTGTGCTAAATATAAATATCATTAATTTTTGTTCACAAAAATTTTCTGTAACTGTAACCATTTTTGAGTAATTGCAGAAACTGCAAAAAATGACTAGGGTAAACATGCACTTCCGGTCGGAATATGGTTTTCAAAAATAGGAGGTTTTCGTGCCAGGCACATACAAATCTTAAGTTTAAAATTTCATTATTTTCCCTTTAGCCGTTTGGGCTGTAGAGCGCTCACATACACACACACACACACACACACACACACACACACACACACACACACACACAGACGGACGTCATTCCAAAAATAGTCGGAATCGATTCAGGGAAGGTCAAAACGTATATTTCCGTTAAAATCTCGAGTTCGAAATTTTTCATGATTACAATACTTATACTGCGTATAAGAAAGTAAAAAGATAGAAATATGGTTGACTTAAAACAAAATTCTTTCTTATTATAACAATTAATTAATTATTATAACAATTAAGGGTAGAAAGTTTAAGTTGTAATGAGTAATTAAAGAGTCTGCTTATAATTTGAAGTAATTCTTAAATGAAAGATCTTTATAGTTTACGTAAACATTTCATATAATTTAAGAAAAATGTTTTAAAATAAAATTGTTTATGAGTATTGCAAGTACAGGACACTTCTTTGTTATGAGTTCGCTGGTAGCGAGCTACTAGATTGTTAACAGATGTACTACAAGAGACTAACTAAAATAATAATAATAATAACGAAAATAAAAAGGAAAATAAAAACCAAAAAAAGAATCGTTTTGATTTTACACATTTTTTCCCCTGATGTGGCCGCATACCTTTTAGTTTTTTCTTAGGCACTGTAAGAAATACTGTGGATTAAAATAAGGTATCAGTGGAATTTTTGGTTAACATTCATTTATAAATTATATTATATAGGTCTCAATAAAATGATAAGCGCACCGCAAATGTTGATTTGCTTTTCGTAAAGTAAATTTGGTATATAAAATACGAATAAGACAAACACATGCTTGATTTTTTATTTGATAATTTATAGTTTACGAAATATACTAACTAGCACAGTATACAAAACTGTATTCATACAAAAGAGAAATAAAAGAGAATAAAATATGACATCCGGTTGTTTGGTTTATCATCGACTATGCGAAATAAAACGAACGTCTTTGGTGTAATCATTTTGAAACTCGTTTGTTTCAATTGCATTTTCTATTAATGTATGTACTAAAATATAGAAATTACAATTTGAACCTTTCGTTAAACATTCAATGATAATCTGTTTTTCATATAAACAAAAGACGTTATGTTTATGACTTTACTAAATAGATAATTCGTTATACATTTATTAAAACACAATTGCAAAGTTCTGGGGTATTGTGCAGAGTAAATATACGTATCATTTGACAGTGTTCTCGTAAGGATATTTAGTTGGGTTGTTAGATAGGTACAGTAAGTGTAAAAGTGCCTACATAATAACGATTGTTATGAATACTCTATTGCTGACTTGAATCACAGACTGTACCAAATAGCCTCGCCTAGATGCGAGGCCCCGCCAGAGCGAATCAATTGTGCTATACAACCAGATGTCAAATCAAGTTTAATAGTGAATAGATGAGCCTAGAATGATGTGAAAATCTTTTCCAACAGAGAAAAGAACATCTCATTCACGTAATTTAGATCTTCGATTACAACTCGCTACTATATTTATGTATATATATATATATAATATTAAGAAGAATGTGTGTATGAATGTATATACAGGGTGTAACAGCGAAACGAACTACCCCGAATAACTTCTATATTATTAAAGATACAATAAAATAGTATAAGACAATCTTATGTAGGAGCAAAGGGGGCATCCAACTATGAAAGAAAATATTTTTTTAAACCAGTGGTTCTCAAGCAACAACACAAAGTTATGTTTTTTCAAATGAGATGCTATTTATTTTTTAAGTTCATTGGATAGGGTATTTTTTTCTAAATCTTACCATGTATTCGTTTTATACCCTTACATAAGTAAAATATTGAGAAAAATACGATTGAAAGTTAAAGAAATTCTATTTTTATAGCTATTTTTCAGTAGGCTATGAAAAAAATTGAGCTTAAATACAACGAAACATAAATTAAATACATTAAATTATTTGTTATTTACTTTATAAATAGTGTTATAAAGTAAATAACAAAGAATTTCATGTATTTAATTTGTTTCGTTGTATTTAAGCTCATAGCCTACTGTAAAATCACTATAAAAATAAAATTTATTTAACTTTCAATCGCATTTTTCTCAATATTTTACTTATGTAAGGGTATAAAACGAATACATATTGGAATTCAGAAAAAAAACTCTATCGAATGGGCTTAAAAAATATATAGCATCTCATTTGAAAAAACATAACTTTGTGTAGTTGCTTGAGAACCACTGGTTTAAAAAAATATTTTTTTTCATAGTTGGATGTCCCCCTTGGTCCTGCATAAGATTGTCTTATACTATTTTATTGTATCTTTAATAACATAGAAGTTATTCGAGGTAGCTCGTTTCGCTGTTACACCCTGTATATATATACGTATATATTAATATATATGTATATGTATAATGTTGAGGAATTGTTTTAATAAACATAAAATCCAACTCACCATCATCACCCATTTCATCCTCCTGTTCTTCTTCCTCCGTATCAGTGCTTTTACTTTTGCCCATTTTTTTCAATTTCTTTTTCTTCGCCGCCCTCCGGCGCGCTTCAATGATGTGCATTTTCTCCTCTTCCGTAGTTCGTTCTTCAGCCAGAATCACTTCCTCTGCGTTTTCAACATCAACCATTAGTTATCTATCTTACCGATTTGTAACAGCAATAGCATGCGTCGTTTTCCATTAGGGAAACTTACCCCCAATAGCACAAATACTGGCCCAATGTTAGATTGATATTTGCCCGTCGCATATATATACCAAAATCTCCTGGGCCGCTATGAATCTAACATTGGGCCAATTTTCGCACGGCTGCTTTGAACAACACACTGTTGGGGCCGCAATATTTTGTGCTAGTGGGGAGTGCATACCTGCTTTACAAATCCAAGCAACATAGCCATTGAGTTCTCTTTCAAGCTGTGCTTGTCTTCGTAACTTGAGGAACACCTGGCGATTCTCTACTTTTTCTCTTTCCTTGGCAAACTCTCTACAGGAATTCAAGCACTTACAGTTAATACAACTAATTTTTATGCATACGAAGCCACTTAACATATAATAGTCATTATATAAGCAATACAATATACGAGTACACCTATTTGGAACTAAATAATACGAAACAAAATACTCAATTACAATTGATCGTGTGTGTGTTCAAATGCTATTTAGGATATACGGTTTAAGTAGCACAACTTTGTTTTATTATCACCTGTGTGAGTAATCCATTCTAGATACGCCGTAAACATATCTGAGAATATTTGTTTTGAACGCATTTTATGAAAGTTTGCACGACGTTCAACGCGACCACGTTCATTGGAAAATTCTCTGCGTTTTATAGATATATGTAATATAACAAAACAATAACAAACAGGAATCGAAATAAAATAAAGAAAATAATGGAATAGAAACGAAAACAGTTAGCCATCACCAACTTACCCACTGAGCACACCAAGAACTAAATTGAGCATGAAGAAAGACCCCAGAACAATAAGTGGCACGAAATAAATCCAATTGAAACAGCTACCAAGTGCATCATTCGTCTGAAATGGATAACAAATGGAAAGCAGTTAAATAAGAGTGTTCTTTTCGATTTGATTTGATTTGATTTCATTGAATTGAGTCAATTTCTATATGCGTACCCAATATAGTATGGATGTCCAGCCTTCCATTGTTATGCACTGGAACACAGTCAACATAGCAAAGCCAATATTGTCGAATGATGTGATGCCCATATTAGGTCCTTCCCAGTGTTCGAGGCACGTTGAATTCCCGTATCTACAGACGTAACTTCCCGATGGAGCGAGCGTTTCATTGTCCGTGTTGCATGGAGTTGCCATATCACCCTCTTGCACTATTTCATCTGGCACAAGTCGAACACGAATTAGTTTCACTTCATTACATTATGCACTATACATGACTGTACTATTACGACATATTATATATTACACGGCCGAACAAATACCATGTGTTCAAACAATTTGCCTTCATTTTTAAGCTCCTAAAATATTTCACATGTATTGCTAATTTATTAATTTTGTTACAAAATGATGATACTTTAAAGTATTGAGAGAATATTTATAATTATAAACTTTCAATTCATTTAAAGTATATTTAAGTTTTGTGTATGTATACAGGGTGTAACAGCGAAACGAGCTACCTCGAATAACTTCTATGTTATTAAAGATACAATAAAATAGTATAAGACAATCTTATGCTGGACCAAAGGGGACATCCAACTATGAAGGAAAATATTTTTTTAAACCAGTGGTTCTCAAGCAACTACACAAAGTTATGTTTTTTCAAATGAGATGCTATATATTTTTTAAACTCATTCGATAGAGTTATTTTTTCTGAATTCTAATATGTATTCGTTTTATACCCTTACATAAGTAAAAAATTGAGAAAAATACGATTGAAAGTTAAATAAATTTTATTTTTATAGTGATTTTACAGTAGGCTATGAGCTTAAATACAACGAAACATAAATTAAATACATGAAATTCTTTGTTATTTACTTTATAACACTATTTATAAAGTAAATAACAAATAATTTAATGTATTTAATTTATGTGTCGTTGTATTTAAGCTCAATTTTTTTTCATAGCCTACTGAAAAATAGCTATAAAAATAAAATTTCTTTAACTTTCAATCGTATTTTTCTCAATATTTTACTTATGTAAGGGTATGAAACGAATACATGGTAGGATTTAGAAAAAAATACCCTATCCAATGAACCCAAAAAATATATAGCATCTCATTTGAAAAAACATAACTTTGTGTTGTTGCTTGAGAACCACTGGTTTAAAAAAATATTTTCTTTCATAGTTGGATGTCCCCTTTGCTCCTACATAAGATTGTCTTATACTATTTTATTGTATCTTTAATAATATAGAAGTTATTCGAGGTCGCTCGTTTCGCTGTTACACCCTGTATACCTATATATATATATTTTTGAAACCGTGTAATATATAGAAATGTGAGTGTTTGAATGTAAAATCTTACCGATGTCTTCTATATTATAGCACGTTCTATGCAACGCACCAGAATAAAACTCTAAGCCAATGATGGCAAAGATGACAATAGCAAATAACACCAGCAAACCAATTTGCAACAAGGGTGCCATTGCTTTGATGATTGACTTCAACACAACCTGCAAGCCTACGCACATATAAAAAAGGGCATATTAGAAAAGATATGAGCTCGGTGCATTGTAGTTGATTGTATATCATATTTCATCACGTTCACAAACACTTAGAAGAAGAATAGTTAACAACGCTAAGTCAAAAAATTACTGAAGAAAATCAATATGAATAATATAATAGATACACCATTAAAAGCAATCACACAAGAGTATAATAATAATAATAATAATAATACTTTAACTACTTTAAATATATTAATTAATAATTTATGCTCAATCGACCAATATTAATAAGGACTTCTACCAGAGCAGCCAGTTGTCTCTGTGTTCAAAACAACATGACACAATAATAATGATCTAGAGACAAGAGGCTGTAATAATAAGCCAGGGTATGTAAATAGGGTGGGGGATAGTAATTAATATAATGTTTAATATATATATAGTCTACTGTAAAATGGTGACTAGACTAGTCTACTGGCTAACTAAAATCTAACCGCTACTTACTAGGAATGCCAGAGACTAGCTTGAGAGGTCTTAACACTCGAATAGCTCTCAATGTGCGCAGGTCCACATCAAAGTAGTTCTGAGGGACCATCGTCAGGAACCTGCAAAACACTAGCCTCTACATTCTAGTTCTACGCTAGACAACAACACACCCACTGTACACTACATGTTTTATCTCTATGATTGATTTGATTGTTGTACGAGTATTATTGTTTTATATATCATAACAAAATGTATGTGCACACTGACAAAAATAGACATTCTTCATTCATTTTTATCAACGATCAATAAAGCTCTCTCAATTATAAAATCACTATTAATATTAAACCTAAGAATCAATTTAATTTTACTAAATTAATCTTCATTCATCAACGAATTGAAATAGAATATATCTCTAAACGGCAAAAAGTTTATATGTCATGGAAAGTAATTTATTATACATATTTTACATAAAACACTCAAATTAAGCGTGAATAATTATTAAAAATAGGTATCAATTTTTGTCAGTGCATAGTAGTAGTAATAGGAGGTATATATATATGTAAACAAAATAGAATGGTATACTAAATGTCGTTTGGATACGAAAACATTTCAATTTAAGTATGAAATGACAAGAGTATAATAGCGCACTATGGAATTCATAATAAAATAACAATTAAATTTGATAATCAGCCAATGTTCGAGTATGTACATCCAGTAGTTCGAAATTTGTATTTTGTATCCTGTCGCGCGGCTAGACAAATCCAATTAGGTTGTTAGAGTGAGATATATACTCTCATTTCGTCTATCTCGATTCGATCGCTATATAGATAGATAGCTAGATAGATAGGTATATGATGTAAACGAACATCGGCTAGAACAGAAAGTGTCTAGTGCGCATGCAACACAGTTTTTCAACGAGTATTATTTATAATAGGTATTAGTCTAGTAAGTAACCTCTGCGTATACCTCTAAATAAATCAATGACACCTACAGCCTAAATAGAAATAATAATAAACAAAATGGGTCTATCTCATAATTATAGTATACCTATTAAGCTGTTCTCTGCCATATACACTCCGTCTACACATTTACTAGAATATATTATATATATACATGTACATTATGATCAGAGTAGTGCAGTCACAAATTTCATTTTACTCATATATATTGAAAATATATGCAGTGTCTTGCAGTAAACTTTTACTTCGATAATAATTTTTAATAATAAATAAGATAATATAATAATTAATTATGCTTTATTTTTTATGTGTGTATGTCTCTATGTATATCATATTTTTAATATTTTAGTAACACAACAATTATATGTCCGTTAAAATTAAAATAAAATTTATTATTTCGTATAATGCCCGGTATTATAAACGTCAAATAACTAAAATACTCGGTAGATTTGATTTGGTATCCAAGTAATATACTTTACTCTATAGATTTCCGTATTATAAACGAAAAATAAATTTACTTCGCTAGTAAATCTCACAGTTAAACTACTCCCATGAATTTCTAGCTAGTAAAATTTATTCTGTCAATTACTTGACAGCTTCGTGTTTTGTTTTTATTTAAAATATTATAATAATAACCGATGCGAAATTTGCAATATTTATATATTAATCATCTATTGATGAATAGATGAACTAAAATAGTCGGTAAATCTCCTATTAGTTAATTTACCTGTAAGATTCTTTTATAACACGCAAAATTATATTAACTGTGTAAGTAAATTTAGTTCCATAGTAACTAATTAACATTTATTTTGTTCTTTATAATACCGGGCCTAAGAAAGTAAAAAAAGGTTTGTTTCTGTTAAAAACCTCAAATAGACGATGGATTTATTTCTTCGTATTAAAAGATAAAAAGTTGCTTTTATAATAAAATATTTTCAAAAGGAATTATTTTAATATGAAGTAGGAATACATATTTAATATCTATAGTCTCATTTTCATAAGAATACACCGCATAAGATTCACCGCTTTCACTATCATAGCATAAGCGCATCCGTTGTTTGAGAAAGATGGCGCAATACTTTATAAATGAGAGAGACAGCGTATATAGATGATAATATTAACGCTACTATACTCATGTGAACTATGAGTAGAGACTGCTTTTATCAACGATTTAGTCATAAATTTAAATCAGTGAATAAAAGGAAGCAAAAATTAAATTTTCGAAAATTTCCCTCTATATATATGTTTAGAAAATAATTTTTACAAAAAAAGCTCAGTCTAGACGCTGAGTAGATATAACAAGAGCTTGAGCTGCACCACAACTGATATGAAAGAAATAGCCGGAGAGCATTGGCAGACTATAGCTACAATTGAACGGTCCTAACTATGGTATTCAATGTTTTGAGTAGGTATATTGCGTTTTGAGTTTGTCAAGTTGAAATAATAATAATAATAATGATGAAGGCACACAACCTTCCTCTCATAACACTTTTCTAATAGTAATATATATATATAATGATAATAAATAAGTAATAATAATAATAATATCTATGAGACTAATGATCTACACCGTTTTAATACGAATTACTAGATATATAATAATAATAATAAAACTGGACTAGCTGTCGAACTGTGACTATGAACAAGATACGAGACAAGGACAACGAGCTCTACACTGTCGAGCACGATATAAGTCGTGTTGTCTTACTTGGAATACGCGACACCAGTTTGAGGGGTCGCAACACGCGAAACGATCGCAACATCCGGAGATCAACGTCAACGTTAGACTCGGCAAAAATTGTCATTGACCTAACGAATACCAACTTGGTCAAATCTTTAAACGCCCACTTTACTTCATTTTTTTTTTGTATTCATATTCACCACAACCAAATAACAGCTGTATTCTTCTTACCATACGTTTTAAACAGAGAATTTAATATATCTGCGTTGTTATATGTGACGCTAAAAAGAACACGCTATTTGATTTGAGTGTAAAAAGAATACAGCTTGAATAAACGTTCTTATGTTTATGTCCTAACTGCTAATAATAATAATAATAATAATAATAAAACAAAATTAAGTTTAGTGGGCCTTTAATATGTGAAATGCCACTCAGTTAGTTTTGATTAATAAAAGAAAAGAAAATATATAAATAGTGTGTATAAAATATTCACGTCGTGTTTCCATTGGTTCTACAATTGTCGTTTACGTATTTCGACGTAAGTGTCATCCAGTGTGAGTTAGATTAACTAATGCGAACGTTGTGGAAACATGAAGTGCAAATCAGCCATTAGAGTCACCGCAGGTGTACGAATGAACGGTCAGACCGCGATGAAAGTTGTATTATTTATTCGTGCCAATTCTGTAGCGTTTGTAGCTGAGGCGTTTTCGCACGTTACAGAATTGGATTGGTTATGAGTGTTGTACACGTATCCAATAATGATCATTTGAGTGATGTAAATATAGAAAAGCGACACTTACCCTGTTACCACTACAAAGAAATCCATTATGTTCCAAATATTTCTAAGGTATGATCCTCTATGTAAAACAAAACCTAACGCTAAAATCTTCAGTGAAGCTTCGACACAGAAGATTAATAAAAAATATGCCTCTGTTCTTTCCTGGTGGAGGAAACAAAGTCATATTATTAGGATTCACATTTCCCAGACAAATTATGCTACAATTCTGAGCCGCTCTATTCATCTGTAAGAATTTACATTGCTTGTTTAAATTTATTTATGTTGCACACAATAAACATGCACATATACAATATTTGATCATTTCTTTTAGTCTCCAATTATATAATAAAATGAATGATTCAAAAATCAAAATAGAATTGAGATAGAATAAATAAATAAATAGTTTTTTAGTATTTATATAATTGAGTAGACTAAAAAAAATTGCTATTACAAACCTAGTTTACATAACATTTAATTTGCATGCATTCAGTGCTCTTTTTACGTGCCTCATTCATACATTGAACCTTTCATACACATTCTGTTTGCGCATAACTTTTTATTAGATCTCACGTGGAAGAATTTATTAAATAGTAAATTTTTTTTAAAGATTTCTTGATAATCTTACAAATTTACAGGTTCGGCTCAGAACTGTATCATTTATTGCACAACGGGTTTAAGCCCGTATGACATGATCAATTATTTATATGTATATGTATCAAGGAAATAAAGAAATTATTGTATTATAGTATACATAAAAAACAATTTGATCGTGTAACACAGGCTAATATAGTATTGAACATTGATTTTTACACTATTTTTTCCATTTGACTACGTCACACCTGATCTAGTAGATACGTACATATAGATAGATAGATAGATGGGCACCCATAATAAATATACTTGAATTTGGGGGATGATGAGGTGAATGAATGGCAAGCAATGATGTTTAGGGTGACATTTATCATCGCATGCTATGAAATGAGTGCGATGGTGGGGTGGGGGGGAAAGGGGTTTAAGTTTGTATGTATGTACATGGTATTAGAAAGCAGCATTGAAGTTCAAGCAAAGCAGTTTCGATTCGCGCTGTGGCGCTACCGTGCTGCAAAAAGATGCATCGATAAAACGACGGATATTTATATATGTTTAATACCAGGAAATTAAATATATCTATATATCGTATCGATTAGTGCATCGTCTTGCAGCGCGGCAGCACCATAGAGCGAATCGCACTGTGTCCACGGCAGGAACAACTGCCAATTTTTACCTCCCGTTCTATGGGAGCCCATGGAAACTAGACTAACATTAAGACATAAACGTACTAGTTTTTGTGCTAAATTAGTCTTATCTCCCTGGGGCAGATGCTCCTCGAGTGCCAATACAACACAGTTAGCTATGATTGTCAAGAGCACCGCGTATTCAAACGGAGGCCACTCGATTATGAATCGTGTTATTTTGCGGATGGGATTTTCTTCAGAGAGTATGAACAACGAGGAGGGCCCCTGCCCTCCCGTCACGGTCGGGCCCCCCATTTTATCAGCTGCACCGCCTGCCCCCGCCTGGTGCTGCGCCTGAGCCGCCGCTTCTTGCGCTGCGGCCAACCTGAAACATACATATCCATACATACATACATATACAAACAACAAAACAAAACATTATGTCTTATATTCTATATTGCGCATATACATATGGTCCATGGCACAATAATGACAAACCCCCCGGTTCACCTTGCGCAGTCATCCAGTTGCGTCACCTATGCAATTTCTACATAAGTCATAAAGCTTTAAAAGCAATACGTTTCTAACCGAATAAAACAATTTCTATTACTTGGATCTGACGTCACTGGATGACCAATTCGTGCAGGAATATGAAATTCAAAGCTCAATGGCATTCCTTGTCTTTTTATTTCATACAAGCTTGCGTTCATTTTGAGTCGAAATAAAAAAAAAAACTACTAAAAGAATAAAAAACTTAAAATATAATTTAAAATAAAAGTTGTTTTCAAAGCCATATTATTTTATAAGAACATTATGTATTCGAATATTTTAGAAGTAAAATATAAATCATAGTAAAAATAAGCTATTTAGCATTTGGCTAGCGCATATGCAATATATAGTCAATTTTTAAAACGCTATAAATAATTTTAGTCATTTTATCATACCTGGGTTCTCAATTCAATTTATGGCATATATGTGTGCATTATTTCAGGAATAAGTGTAATATAACATATTTTTACAGTTAAACCACTCATAGTATTCAATATTTTGTTTGGGCTACGTAATATGGAACTTCACTAGTACGCAAAACACCACAAACAACTCATACAAATATTTCATTTGAAGAATCTTATTGAGTTAATATACCTTATATAAGTACGACATGCACTGGCCACAAGACTTCAAGGAAACCAATAAAGTGCACTTTTAAAACGTGATAATGTTTGCGCATGGACTAACTTCATACATGTATCTCTTTAGCAAAGTTAGATATACATATACACAACCATTCCATTTATTCACTTAACATCACGAACATTACTTCTTAAAAATGATTGTCTTATCAATATTATCAAATGCTGCCCTAAGTTTAAAATATGTTAGTTATTTATTAAATCACTGATCTACAGCATATTGCACGTTGGTGTTTCAATCACTGAATCGTTAAAACCCGAATGGTTATTGTCACAAATCCAGACATGATTTACTTATAAACTACCAGTGCCAGATCGGAAGTATTTTTATCGGGAGGGGATTAATTCAACGCTTGACTCATTGGATTTCCCAATTAATTACAACGGCAGAAAATCTAATGAACTTTCTGGATTCATTACCAAAAATAGACAAACAGATATATGTAGTACAGTTACGATGTTGTTATGTATGTATATGCTCCAATAAAATTTAATTGCGTCGTAAGTGTACTATAGAAATGTTTAATAATTGTGCAAAGTTTATGAGAGTTTCGTCAACAATTTTTCCAATTATGAAATAGTTCACAACTGATGTAAAATAATAAAGTCATTAGAATGATGTATTTAATTTTATGAGTCGCTGGTTCGTATGAATGAAACCCATTTGTGATGCAGAAATTTTCCAGTGAATTCCATTCTGGAAAATTCGTTTTTGAAAGTGCCTTTCATCATGTGTATATGGTTGTCTATGGTCCGCAGTTACCGGCGCCGTCTGCTGACGCACTTGGCGCCGAACAGGCCGCTCTCTGGATTGCCGCGACAGGCGTCTCCGTTGTTTGCCAGCATCCAAACGGCTCCATTTCTTTAGCTTGCTCTTAGTTGTTTTTTTTCTATCCATTTTTTATAAAGATATCATATATATGTCTCGCCCGTTCTATATGACTAATGTTTTGGAAGGATGTGTATCTTTCTTTACACATACATATATTTCACTATGCGGCTAATATCTTGCCAACATTGGCGTATATAATAAAATCAAATTTGGCTGCACAGCTTTTTTGACCCCCGTAAATATTGACTGTTTGCCAGAAAACTATGCTGTTCATAATTTTTATATGCTTGCCATTCGCATTGTGCAAAGGAGCTTCAGTAATTGATAGAGTGTCTGTAATAATTTATTTTTAGAGACAGTTTCACTAATCGTATACATGTATACAACTCAAATGCTCTGACGTATACAGAAAGTACCATAAGTGTTTGAAAATTCGTTTTTCTGTAGATCAAAAATGATGACTAAGTTTAGAGAATATAGTTAAAATATAGATAAAATAAAATTCAAAGACTTGGTGTAGGTTTACAAAATTATATATTTACGACGACTAGTTTCGGCTATTAAGCCAAACTAGTTGTTGCAAATAATGAATTTTGTGATACTACACGGAGCGTTTTAATCTTATATTATTAATACCAAGTGATAACATTAATTTTAAATAAATAGAATTTCTTCAAAATGATTTAAAAATTCGTTCAAAAAGAATTGTAAATACATATTAGGATTTTGTTTTCTTAAAATATTAAGTCTAAACTAGGGCATATAAAAAAAAAGTATTAAAGGACGTCGTTATTGGTACTTTTATCATTGCCGTGAAGTAAAATGATAGGCATAAGAAAATATTGACATGTAATGTTATTTGTGTGTGTTTACAAGGCAAATATGTAGATGAAATTAGTAGAATTAATCTTGAACGTGCTAACTGGTACTTTCACCTGAACCTATAAATTGTACGTTTGTACCAAAAAGAAAATATTGACTTATTTATTTATATACAGTAGGTAACTTGGAAAGTACGTAGTGAAAAGGTTAAAAACTGAAACTTATCTAGGTTAGCTATTGTTAAATATAATAATGCATCAGATTTTGTGACATACATTCACGCCGGCTATAGACGAGAATAAAAGCGATAGGGAATGGGGTTGTTGAATGAATGGTGGGCAGCGTTCGCGTTCTTTCGGCGAGCTGTGTAGGTAGGTAGGTCGGTCGGTCGGCAGTTCAGTCATCAATAGACCAGTGAAGAGCGACCGGAGCGGGCGGGCGACACTGACTGCGGCAAAAGGGCTAGAGAGACGGCTTCACCCGCCGAAGTTGTCAAAAGTCCGGGCTCCGGTCGGCGCGCCACGTGTCTCATACTGAAACCGTTTCGGTCATATGACGTCACGAGAGCGCGCACGCCTTCCGCCATATTGTCCGCATGACGTCAGCCACCACCACGAGTGAGTATGACGTCCGTTCGTTTGGCATGGAGGCGGCGTCAGCGACAGCGGCGGCGACGGCGTATCATGTATACATTGCGAAATTGCGTATGGGTCTCCTTGTTGTCCGGGAAATTGGAGTGTTGTATAATACCTATATCTATCTAACTATCTATCACAGTCGCAAATACCAAACGAATGATCGATTTTTATTATAATGTTACTGCATAACATATACAATCATTTCTAATCATACATATTTATCTGCATCAAACTCATGAAATAATCTCTGCAGACATCAAAATAATTTATAGATTTAGGATGATATAAATATAAAATATTTTTTAGAGCTGTGGGTTCCAAAAATGACAACTTTTTGTTACATATTTGGAACGTAAATATTGATAGCACATTTTATTTCGCGGTGAAACAGAAGAGCGAAGCGTCTTCGGCGAACCGTTCATGGAAATATGCAACCTATACACCCGACCTTTTCAAAGGACAGCTAAGTTATGTAAAAAATTGTATCTTAATATCGACACGAAAATATCAGTTCGATAAAAATAGAATGGAAAATGAATGTTTTTACATTTTAGTTGAGTGCAATTAATGACAAATACGATTCGATCAATATAAATATGCAAAAATAAACTAAATAAAACAAATATTAGTGTTTTTTTGAAATTTTTTTTGAAATATGCTTGTATCATTTCATACAGGTGTCGGATAAAACGCATGCCTATCATTTCTACGTGAACGATTCTTGCGGCAGAAAGAGAAAGGGTTATTAAATGGCAACGTGAAGATAAAGCTCGCGTATGAGGTGCGAGGGAGAGCGGCGGGAGAGATCGCGGCGGCCAATAAAAAGAACGTCACGTACAGGCGGTGAGAACGGCGTGCAAGAGTTAACGCGCGCGGCCGCCTGATCGATAGCGCCGGAATCTGACCTCGGTCGGTCGGTCGGTCGGTTGGTCGGTCGAGTCGAGTCGAGTCGAGCGAACTGTATCGGTACGAACCGAGCTTCGGCGCCTCCACCAAAAGCTCTCTCCCACTCTAGCTCTCCCCGCTCGCTTTGCCCCTTTCATCAAGGGCACGGGACACGGAGAACAGCGCGGCGCGCGCGTGTGGACCACTGCATCGCGGCGCAGCGCGCCCCGGACTAAACTTTACACGCACGCACGCATTCAACAAGGACAAACGCATAATTTCTATATCGCTATATTGTGTAGATTTCAAACCTATTGTATTAAGTGCATTCGAGTATCATATTTACTTAAACCTCACACCTATTTACACATTAATAATTACCGAACCGCACAGCATAATTACTAACATTATACACGTGTATGCAAAAACAAATATGTATATACCATGGCTTTTTCCTAATTAAGAGGCATCTAAATAAAATTCAAAAAAATAAACAATTATATTTGGGTTTCATATATTTTGGGGCATAAATTACATGTGCGTAATTATATTGATAATTGTGGTATGGCATAATAATGTATATTGAACTAGTTACAACTATATAACCAAATTTTAATTATCACTTAGTCGAGAAAGACTTTACTAGTAAATCAAAAACTTGGCAGTCATTAGCAGACTAACTTTTGGCTACCATATCTTGTATGTATGAAAGTTTATACAAAATTAGTTAAATTATAACTTCCTTCACGATATGCAATAGCGTAAAAAAGTGCTTCGTTTCAAAAAAAAATTTAAAGACATCCGTGATGGTTACTATACGTACGGTTTTATAAGTATCCACTTTGCAGATACACTTGAGAAGTGCTAACGCAAGTGAAATAGAATGTGTGTCACGAAAAATGGAGATTCAACTACAATTAAAACACATTGACTAAATAGCATGCCTACATATAGATAGGTGGTAGAAAATGTGCCTAGATTATAATGATTTATTTATAGAAAATCATGTATATAAAATCGTTCTTTTAATGTATTGTTTTGTACTATTTAAATTTGAATAAAATTAATATGTGATACAATTTATGGTAGGCGTAAGTCATCAAAGCAAAGCTTGCCTCGTTGTTATTAGAGCAATCGATGAAAATTGCATTAGTAGGCCAGTATATCATTATCAAGTATTATTAAATATCATAACTACATTCCTATATACATACATAGGTAGAACAATATGTAGGTAAACAATGTTCTGGTGTATCGCGATAAGATTAGATATAAACTGATCGTTTTTACTTGTTTGCTGTTATACACCTACCTATATAGGTACATACAGACTAGTTGTTTCATAAAATATTTACAACGTACCAGCTATAAAATATATCTCGTAATGCACATTCTGGATCTGGATAGAAGAAATTTATCGGTGAACGGACGAACGCTCCGTGTGAATTGATTCGTGCAAAGTTGTTATATATCTTTTATACACATACGTACATATATCCTCGCGAGATTTTCATTCATTTTTTATTTTTACTCCAAATAGATCTCATTTATTCATATATAAACCCTAACCTGCTCCATTTTAAAATACAACTACCAACAATAGATAAAATTACCAACACTAAAAAACATCTCCCTAATTACGAAAATGGAATAGAGCAAATGAATGGTGAAAGATTAGAATATATGTTAAGAGTTTTTTGCCACCACATTTAAAGGGAATGATGTTATGTATGAGTGTTTCATAGAAATACATTTCACACTCCCTTAATTACGAAAGCAACTACATGAAAAGCTTACTCATACGAATTCGTAAACCAATTTTAGTAATGAATCTATTTTTAATTAAAATACGTTTCTCTGATTACTAAAATGAATTTGAAACAAATTTCGTTTCGGCATATTTGAACCGTTATTATTTATGGGCAATAATCACATATTTAATTTGAACCCAATACATTTATAAGTTAATTTCTATTCAAGCCAAACAGTCTGTAGAGAGAAAATTCTCACAGCTAACATAGAATTGATAGCAAGTTTTTGATAATAACGATGGGCGAATGCTGCACGTGTGTATGTATATTTGATGGGTTGTGTGAATGTCGCTTTAAAATAATGTATACCTACATGGGGCGAATATGTTACATCACGTTTCTATAGGACTACCTAATTGGATTGCATACATGTTAGCCACATGAAAGCAACGCGCACACATGCCATATATGCGACCAGGGAAATCGTTGACAGGTCAAGTGCAACGTGTCGGGAAAACTGGACCACTGCATTATGGTCAAACCAATAGACACAAATACATTCCTAACATGAGATTTATTTAATTTTTATTATATATTCTAAGAGGATTTACATCTATAAAAAAACTCTTCTCAAGTATGATGGTAATCAATTGATACTTGATCGAACAGATTATTTTATTATACATGTAAAATTAGTCTTACTATCATTATTATACACCTAAAGTAGTATCGATAAACAATTTTCAATTAGATTTATCGAGACATTTCTACTATTAATTAAGCTTTTGTCTTGGTTACCAAGTTATATAATATTATATTTAAACAAAAAATTGCGCCAGATAAAGAGAAGTCCAAATATATTAATTATCAAATATAATTCTACTCATTTATTAAATCAAATTGAAAATTACAGTTTAGAAATTCATTGATCTCAAAAAATAGATTGACAAAAAAAAAAAAAAGAAGGTAGCACAAAAATGCACATGTCGAAATTATAATTAGATGCGAGACGGCCTTTTTGTCAATTGTATAAATATTTCAAGGACGCAAATATTGACGAGCTCCGAAAATATCTAGAATACAAACAGGAAATGGTTTTCTTGACATTCCGGAGATTAGAAAACTGCAAAATGCTTATTAACAAATCGCGATTTTTCCACTGGCATCAATTCTAACACAAACATCAGAATTCCCACTACTATGTATATAGAAATATGTCACCAGAAGCACAAAAGGAAATTAACTAACAATACAACGAAAGCTAAATAATAATTCCGTGAAATCTACATCGACATAAAATTACAAGCAAACCGATATTTTTGCGTGTAATATAAATTTTGCATAGAAATGCCATTATGAAAATTACAAATATAGATTTTCCTAGTATCAATTCATTAAACCATATATATTTTTAAACTCATATTTTCGCTATAATTTTGCACTACACTTCAAAGAAACGTACAATATATTAATGATGACGTCACTAATTACATTTATAGTAGTAATAAACTTCAACGGGTGACATAGATAAATAAAATCAAAATGGAATCTAATCTAGAATACATCGCACAAATATGTCAGAAACTAAATGTGTGTTCTGTAAACAACACCGAAGTAGTTGGCGAACCAGATTCACCAAAATTTAATTCGGAATGGTTGCGGTACCACGGTACCAACCTTGTCAAATAATATTAAAGTCTGTAGATCGACGTGGTAGAAATTATTATACCGTATACGTCGCTGGTTTTTTTTTTTATGTATGTTGAACTTTTGTAACCAAAGTTTTTTAATGTGTGGAAAATTGTATTAAATCTATTTTTAACTTAAATTTAATAAAATATTGTTTTGAAACCTAACAACATATGCATTTCTAAGGGTGCCAAACTGTACTGAGTTTAGTTTATATATTCTAAATGTATATAATATTTTATTAATAAGTGGAAAGTACGTTTATATAGATGCAAAAGAAAAGTGCAATCAGGAAAATAATATCGTCATCCTTAAAGGATAAAAGAACAGAAGATGAATATCTCCTTGGGGACATTTCGAAATCACACAAAAGGCAGGACTATTACTCAAAGAATTTAAAGATAATGCAAGATATCAATAAGAACTTTTCAATTTTGTTATATAGATAAACCAACCAAATGATCGGAACAGATATTTCCGTTCAAAAATAATCAACCCAAATAATTTTACAATTACAACAGCCTTTGTCATAAATTTATTATAACTGCTTTTTGATGAATGTGATAAAATTGCATGGTTATCTATAAAAAAACATCACACGCGATACTTTGTTATCTATATCCTATTTTCGAAAATTATATTTTAGGGCACTATTTTATATACATATTTATTAAACAATTTACGATATCAAGGTGTTTTATTAACTTCTATAAAATTTACAGTATTATATTGAATCGAATTCCTATTTGGGTTGGGGTCGCTGTCGGGCGAAATATTATTTTTGAATTATCGATCGTAAAGTTTACCAAATAAATACTAAACATGATCCTGCACTGTCTTTTGTTTACTTAACAATATCATTTCGTTATAATTTTGACTATTTAAATGAATGATTGCGTGAATGTTTGTTTGAAGTAAATAGAAATTTAAATAAAGAAAATTTGATCATTTTATTAGTATTTTGAACGAATCTTTTATAGTATCTTTTGTGCTATTGTGTTTCGTAGAACGAATGTCATTAACTAGATATTTTCTTTTTGAAAAATATGAGTATATCATACACGTTGCAAATGATCTGCAATGTAATTACTGGTAAAATATGGTTTCGTCCAACACTACAGTCAGAGAGTTATTTTGACATTAATGCAGTGCAGATTGCATGCGATTGCTGATAGCGTTGTTTCTATGCACATACTACACAGACTATATGTATATGGATTTTATTAAAATATTATTCATACACACACAATATATATGTAGACCTATTGGATATTTAAAATTATTTTATCGAATGGTTCAAATATTAATTTGATTGTAATAAATCACAAAATCGAAAGGAACACTTATTAGTTGCGCAATAATTAATATATTATAACTAGACAATGAAAATCGTTTCCAAAACGTTAAAATTCAATACATTTATGAGATAATTGCGATTATTGTGAGACCGAATTTCGATAATTTTACTAATATATTCGAAATGACATTGTTATATTCTACTTTCTTAGACGTAGTATAAAATAATGTGTTATACTGACAAACAAGTTAATAAAATGTCTCGTTTTGAGTGATTATTTTATTTTTATATGTGTAAATGTACGTAAGTGAATGTGAATGTAGTAGATGTAAGTGTATGTGTGTGTGAATGAGTGTATGTGAGAAAGTTCTTAAGAAAAGTGTATATTCATGTACGTATGTATGTGTGTGTGCAAATTTTTATGAAAACCCAGAAAATATAATATAAAATTATAATGTAAAAAATTCTAATCCTCATAAATAATTTAAATAACTATGAGTTTCTATAAAACCAATTTCGAATCAGATAACAAATAAAACATATATGATGGATCAGGTAATAAATTCCAAGAAAATATCTGCTTTTCTTTGTGCTTTGTTGAACGAAAAAAAAAAGTAATTAAGAAACTGATATAGTTAGTTCGCCCACATGAAAAGAGGCGACCGAAGAATAGAACAAAAAAATATATACACCTTGCTTATGCTTGACTATTGATTATTGCTGTAATACAAAGAATAACGATTGCTATCAAAGTATTTAAGTCGAGTTTACAAGATTAATAAAATGACTGCCTATAAGTGAAGATTGAATCAGTATATTACGATCAATGTATTTCAAAATGATATAAACGACAATGAATTGTTCAAAATATAAACGAGATTTTGAATAGAAGCACGGAATCTGCAGATTTGTGTTAGACGGGAAATTATAATAAATTACTTCTATTGTCAAATGGTAACCAAAAACAGTAAATATAAATAGTTATACACATTTAACACGCCATACATCAACCTTAATTATTATTAAGTGAACCAGGTGCGTATTCCACGTACACCATAATGACGATACTAGAAATATTAAACATTTTCAATAAGTATATATTTCTGATTTATTCAAGAGAAAATTTGCTTCAGAAAAAAATAATCAATAACTAAAATTAATTAATAAATTTCTCTATTAAAAATAATCAATAAAACAAAAAAACACATTTCGTTCTTCTATCAAAATGAAATTTAAATAAAAACAATTACACACAAATATACAGTGGCTATTATAAAGGTTTTTTTATGTACTAAGATTGCTCATCATAATCTAATATATAACAAGCTGGAAACACTGGCGTCTTCATATGTAAAACATGCATATATATGATGGAGTTGATTTTGTTATTATAAGTATAGTAAAATCTTATACTGAACTTTTTTATACGAATTTTGTTTGTGTCACCGTTTTCGAATTATTGCGGAAAACGCAAAAAATGACTAGAGTAAACATGCACTACCGTTTCGAATATTTTTTTCAAATATAGACGATTTTTGTCAGGCATATACAAAGCTTAGGTTTAAAGTATCATATATGTTTACCGTTTCGGTTAAAAAGCGCATACACACACAGACGTCATTCCAAAAATAGTCAGAATCGATTCAGGGAAGGTCAAAAAGTATATTTTTGTTAAAATCTCGAGACTGATTTTTTTATGATTACAATACTTATTATTTCGTATAAGAAAGTAAAACGAAACAGTAGATAAATTTGGTGGTATAATTTAAACAGATAATGTGAGGAGAATTGAATAAAATTAGCTCATTCGTTAATCTTAAGATGCAGATGACATCTAGGCGAGAACGCCAAGGATAAAACATATATCATAATAATAGTTGCAGAGAGAGGGCGGGATGGTCATATATCACTGTATGTATGTATGTACATAGAAGATGGTAATTGAAGAGGCGTATGTCTGTAACATTCTCAGAATCGATTACTTTAGAGATACTAAGCTCCTCAAATCTATATATTGTATACTAGGTTGCTGATGAAAAACACCAATTCGCTTCAAAAGATACCTAACCGAATAAAATTTGATACTCGTATAATAAAATACGATGAAGGTGTTAGATAGGTATAACTGAAAAGGATGATAAGATATGGTTTTAAATTTGATTGCAAACTCATGTACCTATGTATATTAAAGCGGCAATGATAAATGTACAGACACATTAGGTTTTGAAATGAACAGTAAAACTTTTTCGTACGAAGCATAAAATGTAAAATATGTAAAATAAATACGGTGCGGATTCAGCGACGGTAAGCGAAACAGAAAGAAACAAAGATGGTGATCGTTTTTACGGTCGACGGCAAGGAGTAGGTGGCTACGACATGAGCGCCCGGCGACATTCTTATAATAGTCACAATTTACACCGCGGCCATGCACTGCGAATGAGTTTCGTTAGAACACCATCACTGTAGTTGAATACGAACGAATTTACCCTACATTATTTTATTAAAATAGTATTGATTATTTCTCTCCAAGAAGTAAAACCCACACACACACACACACACCTACACATTCACACGTACACATTCACACAGATATGGATGAATGATGAGTATTCTCAGAGAATGTGATGACATAGATTCTGTTGTCAAATACACTGACATACATGGGGCATAATAGTAATTTCCATGATGGAGGTATTTTGTTAGCGAACGACAGCGATGATGTGCATTGTACATGTACATGTACATGTATGTATTATATGTTAGATACATAATATTTTACGAAATTGACGAACGACTTGGCGATGATGTTCACTAGTGCAAAATTAGGAACGCTGGCATTCACAATTCGCCGAGTATTCAGTTCGTTACGAAATATAGGTCAACCAAGCATACACACATATACACACGCACACATAACACGGGGGCCCTGTGGAATCAATGTGAACGTTGCGTACGGTTTGTTCAACGTAGGACCAGGTTGCCGAAAACCCACACACATTTATACATACATACATACATATATATCTATATCTATATGTAGAACTACATGATTTATAATAAGTCTTCAAGTGATTGCCTTCCTATGAGTATACGATAGATGGTGGATAGTGGGCCAGTAGGCTGGATAATAATAATAATAATAATAAGATTTCGTCAACTAGGGAATGGATGGATGGATGAGCTGGTTGGCAGGAAGGAAGGAAGGAATAAGGGTTAGAGGAAGGGGATTAGATTAGAGTAGTAGCTTGTGGTTTTCGAATAATTGAAGTAGAGTAGCCGGTTTGACTAACCTTTTTTGTCAATGTGTGCTCACAATAACATTCCTCCTCCATGTTGCGTTACTGTAATAGCGTAAAGAATAGGTATGCAGTGGAGCAATGATGGTAGTAAGCGCGCTGCAGAGTCATCATCCCCATAGCATCAGCACGACCACGACCACGACCACGAGCACGAGCACCAGCACCAGCAGCGGCTAGATTCCACAGCACATACAGCGCCTGATGTTTCTCGATAGACAGACTCCACGCAACACCCGCCGACCACAGCACTTCAAACACAACAAAACTGCGACCGCTGATTTGATGTAAAACACTGCATTTTCAAACCTTCCTCGCAATCAACATTTACAATATCATACCTATATACAAGAATTTCGCACTTTTGTTGTAATATACCGTGTGTCAGTCCGCACCCGATGACCGTATGGGGTTGAAAAACTTTCGGATCTATTCGTGGCAGTTCGTAAGTCACGAATCGGCGTACTTTAAGCTCGATGATCGCGGTGCGAAGTGGTGGCCGCAACGCTTGCTTGCTACCAACGCACGTATGCGCATGCCCGTCGCAAGCGCGATCTTTTCAAGCTCTCGTCTTCAGCAGCCTTAGAGGATGTCTAAGATTGCTGCGACACACGATTCCAATTGCACCATTTATTCATATTACAATACAAACCCGCGATCTCTTTCACTGAGCTTATTCGGCGAATGAATCTTATGAAACACACAACAACAACAACAACAACACGCACGCTGCACATACACACCGCATACAACACAACACAACAATTCGGGTCCTTCTTCGTGCACTGGTCCTTCTTATGGCCCACACATATGATATAGTTGTGTGTCGTTCTGGTGCCGGCCGCCCTCAGTTCACGCGCCCTTCGTCAATGCAGCTTCGCCGAAAAGCACCGCGGTATCACATGACGCCGCGACGCCACGGACACGTGGCGACATCTTGTGCAAAACACCACTAACTTTAACAACAATGGGCCGAACACTTGCGGGATCCGGTCGTTCCTAGGACTTCCCCCGAATCAACATTTTTCGGATAGATAATATTCAAGGTTGACGACCTCCGTTCTTTGGCTGCTTGGAATCGATCCGAACGGAACTCCTTCGCGGTTCATGGTTCCACTTTCGTATGTAGCACCACCACGAGCTGCTCAATGGCCGACTGACTTAATATTATTATAAGGCCATCAATCCAATTATAAGCTTATATACATTTCAAAGACATCAAAGCCATTGTATTAAATTTCCTACCTATCTATGTTACCTTTGCGTATTTTATATTTCTTTGCGTACCAAAAATAATTTACAATTTTGTAACAAAATTAAAGAATCTATTTACGTAGAAACGTAATGAGTAGAGGCCCAAGTTAAAAGAGTTTCTCGTCATTCATAGGGTGAAAGTATAGATAGGTCACATAAAAAAAGTTGCTCTTGCATACATTATAATCTTTTATTGAAATAGCAACTCTATCATATTTGTGTAAAACCTACAACCATATAAACAACTACGTGCTTAAAGATGCCAAATAATAAAAATATTAAATGAAATTAAAAAATATTTCGTTTTAGAAAATTATATATTAATATTGGCCACACATAGCATTTATATGTTGATCAATTATTTTTGCATTAGCAATATTGAAATGGTATATAATCAATGGTATGTTCATTTACTGATGTTTGTAAATGAAATGAATGAATGTTTAAAATCAAGTTCCTTGGGCGCACGTTAGCAAATTGTAAAATTGCACGCCATCTGTTAATAAGCTTTAAGTTTACGGGAAACCGTTGGAAAGCTCTCCGCAAGTTTCCGATATTGAACATAGATGGCTGCGCCTCCACCAATATGTAAGGTTTTCGCGTGTTGTGGAATTGGTTTAGGTAAAGGAAATACGCGGGAACAATGATTAAACTTTACACGAGTTTAATTAAATTTATTGCGTAAAAAGGAAATGAATCACATCAGTGCAGTGTGATAGGTTTTATCGATGGGCGCCGCCGGGTGTCCCGCAGTGCGGCCAGGAAAACTAATTAACACGGAAAAGCTTCGAAGAGAGAAAATTTTTCCTTGTTTTAGTTTATTCGTTCACACGTTCCGGCATCATTCTCGGAAACTTATTTTACTGATGTCTGTTTAATAAAATATCTGCATTGAACATTCTCATACGTATTTTGTTTAGATAGGAAGGATGTTAAAATACAAAATTTTATAAACTCCAGAAAATATAATTATTCATTACACTATTTTAGCAATTATTATGGCCGGACTATTTTTTTTTCAAAGGAACTTAAAACCTATTTATATATATATATATATAATATTTGATTAAACTTCAAAACGGTTTTTCACTAAATCTATTTGTGATAAAAACATATATAAATCATAAGTTCAATCGTTTGTGATATAAAGCGCTCAAAATAGTCTGACGCGATTCAGGGAAGGCCAAAGATATATTTTCATTTATTCGAAGTTAGAAATACCGGACCTTAGTAAAATGAATTCATTAATACAAAACTATTGCATGGATGTAATCTAGATATCTTAAGCGATTTAGTAAATAATATGTATTAGGTAATTGTAATAACTTTCGATATTTCTTTTTGGATATTATGCCGTTACACGCGACGCATTTACATATATAAGTAGCTTTGTTTCAACTCAAGCAAAGATTAAATCGCATATATTTATGATGGTAAGTTGGATGTAGAAGGCCGAGAAAGTGATTTAAAAAACAAATTTACTGTGAGCTTTGCGTTTAGTTATGGTTGTAATGCACTTACATAATGTCGCCGAGTTTGATACGTGTTTGAATGAGCGCGCATGACTTGTGGTCAGACGTGGTGACGGCCCGTCGACGTCGAGCATAGCGTGCGGCTGACGGCAGCGGTATATCCATCCCCAATTCGGCACGTACCATCGGCGAGCTGCCGCGGCGGCGGGATGATACATGACGGCCTCCCACACCGCCCAGCATCTTCTTGCTGCAACATAAAACACATCACATTACGTAAGGACAAAGGATGCACTTCAATCTGTCACTATTCCATCTACTTGACACACTCAAAAGAATCACACTGTCACTCTTTTTATTTCAGAATTGCTTTAAATAATAGGACAAGTCTTAAAATTTACAGTAATAGAATTATTTCTTAACTGAGCAAATTTAGCCTATATGCATATCTTTTTTTTTTCAACTCAAAAGTAGTTATAAATAAGTAATTTTATAATTATAATAAATAAAAACCATTTAAAAAGATTTTGGTATTTTCTTGTGGTTTTCTAGAAATTATTAACGTTTCTGTTACATTTAATCGTATTGTTGTTATAGTAGTTTTGTTGTAAATCTAAAATTATGTAATAAAGGGTGCTGATATGTATATATGATGGTGAAGGAACATTATGTATTCTACAGTAACTGTGAATATGTGATAAATAGTACTTTTCTTGTCAAAAATTGAAGGGTGAATTTGAAACAAATAAAAACCATCGAAAGATTTACATAAGCGAAAAAGCTAGTCGTAAATATCAGAATTTACATAATTTTGACAAGATTACGAGATTTTGGCGATCACAATAACGCTTGTAAGTCTATACGTGTACAATTTCATGATGGCTGATTTGTATGCATTGCTGGGCACAACATTCCGTCCACAGCGCAGCGTGCGGATTTTCTTCATCGTGATACACAAGTAGGGTAGGTACTATATGTATACTTTATACGAGCGAGCGCAGCCATACGGAAACCCATTGCAGACATTACTAAAAAATATTCATACTTTTCATCTCAAGTACCTATATAAAAAATATCTGAAATGTTTGTTGAGAACACGGATACTGGCATTGATTTTGGCAAAAGTTAAGCAATTATTTTTACATATTCAATATACATAATTACTTTTTACAATGATGAAAATACGTTGAGAAGTATATGTATACTTGGAAAGAAATGTGTGCGTTTTTCAGCATATTTATATTTTTTTCTAAAAAGATAACCATACCAGTGTGTGTTAGAATTGTATTTTAATTTTAAAATTAATTATAGCATTATATTGCGCAGCTTGTTATAAAAGTTTTATTAATTAAAATACGTGTTTACTGAATTTTGATTCTATGCGGTTCAGGAACAGAGAAACGTACATTTGTATACTTAAAGCTGGAACTATTCATTTATATAAGTTAAATTTAAAAAGGATGTCTTTTGCAATCATTGTCCTAAAAGGTTTTTTTTAGCTCTAAATTTAATAATAAATATATATTTTTTTATGAATTACAACCAACCCTAACATAGTTATAAAAATAATAAATATAGCTACACAACACCCAAGTTCTTATTACTTTTCCTGTTTCTACATAAAAACTCTCATTTATTATCGTAATTTTAACAAGCATGTGAAACTCAATACGTATATTTCATAGCTAAGTATAGCTTAATAAAATTTCAAGAAAAAAATATTACTCAAAAACTTTTATTGTTACATGATTAAATAAAAATTGGTTGATTAATAATTATTAATAATATATGAATTATAAATTTTAAATACAACTAATAAAATATTTAACGCAATTTTGTGAATTGTATATCCATTAAATATGAATGAGACAATTAATTTTTATAGAGCATGTATAATTGTCGCATAAAGATTGATGCGATGAAGTAACTTTGCAAGCACACATAAAATCTTGACGATTGTATTTTAAAAACGACTTTATTATTTTGGAAAATATAATATATATATTTCAAACGAGTAATCTGCTGTTGGGAGATTGGTGACTATATGACGTCACACAAAACAAGCAACAGGTACTACCCTAGTTTTACTCTGGACGCGGCCGCTGCTCAACAAGTGCCTCGTCCTAACCGAATTTCTACTTGAAAGCTTTCGTGATGTTCTAACTAAAAGTTACTTTGTTGTTGTTGTTATTAAATTAATTGCTTCTTAACAAAGACTGGTACAAACTTTTGATTCAATTCAAAATCATAATTAGTAGGGGTTGTAAAAAAAAATGAATGACGCATTGCTCCAAAATTTATATTACAACGCTTGCAAATAATAAATCGGTTCGATAATTATAATTTGTTCGAATTTTGTAAATAAAACAGTGATACGTTGTTGGCGCAGTTGAAAATATAAACCGAAATGGTGTTTCTGCTACCCCTAAATCTTTAACTAATAGCCATTTTATTTTTTAAGTACATCTTCTTTAACTGTAATTTAAAAATCTTGTTGTTTCTGGAATGATGCTGATTTGATGTATTTAACGTAGCGCAGTTAAATCCATTTAAAATTAATATTTACTACAGAACGAGTCGGATGATTACTGGGCAACCGTTTAAAATTTTAATATAAACTGACAACTTTTTTTATTCTAATTTAAATTCAGCACGGCGAGTGCTGTTTCAGGCGAAACTTTTCAATTTTCTCCAATTGTAAAAGTTGAAATGTTGCTCGCGAAATTTATTAAATTTTATGAAAAGCTCCAATCCATGCATGGTGGTGAATTATAGTTTATAAACAATTATTTTCGCTTCCATTTACATAATTTATTATTTACTCCGAACAATTATAATATTTACATATAATCATTTATTTATCAAACATTTAGTTTACATAAGTGGTCTATTTCATATATGAAATAACAATTACAATTTTATTTATATTGTATAATGTGTTTTTACAAATAATTAATTAATTATTTTTGGTTGGATTTGAATACAAATTCCTGTAGGGAATCTCCCTTCATCTTTAGCATCTTTGCAGCATTTAATTAAAACAATTCGTTTGCACAAAATATACATATAACATTCATTTACAATTCTTTCTTTTGTGAATTCTTGTAAAATGGAAATAGTACCGAAAATATAATATGAAGATAATATAGGTACCTCTATTACATCCTTCTTTATGTAAAATGTATGTCGTTCATTTTCATAAAGACACCTTTGTTTCATGTTCTATTTACAAATTATACCTGGGGCGTTTTAAAATAATTGTTATTAATGCTCGTTTAGTGACAATTATAATTGTCCTTGCAACATTTTATGGAATCAAAGCAACTCGACAAAAGCCCTGAACAAAAGCGTTAATATGAAGGTTTTGCCGTAACTCAATTTAATATTGAAAATCTGCCCAGTTTTCTCTGTCGTTTGAAATCCAAATCTAATCGTATCCTATATGAAACTTGACCTGCTTCGAATATTTCATGACTTCAGACGAAAGCATCTTGTTAAAAAGAAGTTGGAAAAGGTTCACGGTTGGTTTATATAAATATTACATCACGGTATACGTAGACTTCTTTTTCGATATTGCTTTTTCATTCATTATAAACATACACTTATACACACACACACACATTATATATATATATATATATATATATATATATATATATATATATATATATATATAAATATAAAATGTATTTTTGAAAAGAAATAATTACGAATATTGCGTTAAATATTGATTTTAGCATCACTAAAAAGTAGCTCTAAATTTTAATTGGAATGAACCATTTTTAATCGTTTCACAGACCCGCATATTCAGCCCGATTGATAGGGTGATTAATAATTTAAATATTGAATATGTGCCAGAGTACCATTGCCACAACGCCACTACTTACAAGAGCCTTTGACAGCGGTTTCCGGAAGTGTTTCAACGAAGAGCCGCGACGCAGACCCGAGATATTAACAGAGCATTCAAATTGACAGCGTAACTCAATTATTATTATTTATTTATATTCCGATAAACCCACATCGCGGTTGAAGTGTAAATATTCTTTGAATATGAACTAATTTATATAAAAAACGATAAAAATATATATCATTTGATGTTTTAGTTGAAGATATTTTCATGGAGAGACTATAAAAAATAGTATACAGATTTAAATGGTTTTAAGATGAGTTTAACTTTTTTAATGATGTTAAACTTTTTAACGGAACATCTCCTACATTTATATTTATTTTTACACATGAATATGGTATTACAAATCTATATTTGCATATTAATTAGTTAAAAAATGCAACATTAAGTTTTATTGAAGATGAGATTGAATACTTGTAATAACTAAGCTATTTCTATTAATTTACAGATTGGTTCATTTGATTAAATATTGTTATAATATATATGTTTAACCAGATTCGAAATTTAGTGTTTTAGTATCAAATTTGCTTGTTTCAGTATGCGATTTGAAGTGCAGAGCATTTTTAATTAATTGGATGAAATGAAATACGCTGCAATGTAAATATGAATAGCAATCTATTTACTTTTTTATTTCAACTAGTGTACATGAACTTTTATTTAATTAAACAAATATAATTAACTAATTAAATAATTAGTTTAATCTTTACAATATATATACTTGTTTAAATATGTGTGCATGGTATATACTATTCCATATTGTTGCTATATTATCAAAATTATTGTTTTATATTTGGATATTTTTTGGTCATCTTTTGAAATTTAATTTTATGTTGTAGGTGAAGTGAACTTAAAAAAAAGTAGCCGAGTGCGAACAGGTGTCCGGCATGTTGCGTTTTCGTAACATCATACGTTAATACTTGGTAGTTCGGCTTTTGTTACTGCTATAAATATCGCTGAGCCGGTGAAACCGGGGATCGATTCTGGAGCCAGGAGGGTAGCTGCCGCCGCGAGCCCTGAATCGCACGTTCGGTTCACTCACCATCACTATTGGTTGCCCGAATTGAGGAGAGTGCGAATGAACAAAATAAAATAGAAACAGAACATATTATGTGTGCCATGTGGTCTAAGACTGACGATATTGCACCTAAACGATACGGCTTAAACTTTGAACCTATCACTAAGTATATCTAACCAGTTAAACCTCACCGAGAGTTATTATTTAATATATTGGTGAGTATGTTCAGCGATTTATGAAATGCATTGTAAAGTAAGCTAAATCAGCGGTGAGCAACTTTTTGCTATTGTGTGCTCAATAGCAGAGAATTAATAAAAAAAAATCAGAATAAAAGCAATTATATCTCTTGAAAATTGTTGCCTCTGTTCGAATTTTCGCTGTCTGAAATCAATGTATATTCTCACGAAATGTTTGGTATTAAATGTAAATGTTTCAATAACATGTCGCGGAATAAAAGACGTTGTAAACACTGAAGGATAACATAATAAGAACGAAGCGCAATTATCTTAAGTGGTTTATAGAGTATAAGTAAATATGAGTTGTACACAGCACAATGTCGATTGTCCATTCTAGTAAATACGTATGTATGCCATTGTAGCCTATATCCCGAATGTGGTGTTTGAACATAGGGACACTTCAAAGAAGATACTTTAATAACATCATTCGATATATCAAGGGCTGCCACAACTTCTAAATTGCTTCTCTTATCGGTTTGCGCACTCCAATGTATCAACGCACTGCTGTTATATTTCAAGAGAAATTAACTATCTTTACAAACAATACTTCTTCATATTTGAACCATTAACACCCAGCTAATAAATAGCAAACAGTTAAACCACGGCTTCAAAATGATGCAAGATATTTGCTATCTTCATCTCTGGGTTAAAAATAATGATAACCCAGCAAAAATTTGAAGCACTCTTTGCGGTACTGACGTCACAAAATCCAATTTTAAAACTTCGTTTATTAATCGAGGAGGTATTCTTAGACAAGTAATTCGAATATTGAAGAAAAGATAAAAGAAAATAATTTCAAGAGACATTCGATATTTTTTAAATAACATTTCTCTACACGTGTTGTAAGACCTTTATATGAATGTTATAAATAAAAGTATCAAAGTAATATTAGTAATAAAAACTGCGTTCAATCCATTCAAATATATATATGATATTATAAAATATCACATGAAATCGTTTATAGTAAATATTTTATATATATTCCAGTTTTTTTTTTTAAGACTTAAACAAATATATCTCACATCGAAAATGGTTTTATGCATTGATTTACTTATAAAAAAAATTTTAAACTTACAAAAATGGGAAATACGTAATATTGTGTGCTGCTTTCTAATTATTGTTATCCTTCTAACTTCGATGTAGAACTTTTATGTATTTTATTTTGAATATAAATAAAAAAATAGAAGAATAAATAATATATAGAAAATAATTTGATTTTTAAATTTATTTTCACTGTATTTACTTTATTTCTATGTAAATATCCATTTTTTTTTAACTTTCTAATTGATATTTGGCTGATATTTGAAATGTTTAATAAATATTATAGATAGTTCGGTGAAACGATCGTTAATAAGGTATTTAATAAAAATGTAGTCAAAATGAATTCATGCTAACACCAGTTATATCACAATCTCCTGGTAAACATCGTTAATAGGGAGTCCACCCTTAATTCCATAAAAATACATTTGTTTCATTACGTAAAACTTGGTGTTGCACTCATATTTTTATGTATCTAGTATATGATATGGGAGTGGCAGACAGAGTATTTATATTTAATAGACATTGAGACACTTGGAAGGAGTGTCTTTCCCCCACAGACATTCCGTACATTCAACATGTTAAATGTAATTCTATTCGGAGAGTAATTTTATTCTGTACAATCTCAAACTAATGTTAGAGATTCGTGATTTGATTAAAACTTAAACTATGCACTTTGTACCCTCGCCAATATAAACCACAATGCAATAGGAATAAACTATTCATATTCAAACAAATTTTACCCATGTGGTTTTCAATTTTAATCAAATTAGATTATCCACCGGATAAATACATCGCTAATTTTGTATATAAAATTAAATTATTTCTTCAAATTAAGACTTGCGATATTCGAGCAGTTGAATATATTTATTACTAAATAATGTAGGAAATATTATTATTTGAATGGAATTTTATAAAATAATACAATTTCATTTTATGAAAGTTTTTTATTAAAAACCTTTTCCTGGGCGAAAATAAAACTCGGAGAAACTATTGCTACACCGTTGTTACGCAATGTAATCTGTGTTTGCAGTCTTTTTAATTAGTCTGTTAATTGAATTATTAACGAGCTGTGTGGCAGACGAACGCAGGTATGTCGATAACCCCATAAATAATTCAATAAGTAATTCAATAAGTAATTATGAACACGAATATAAGCTCTTGGCGTGTGAATTAAGTTAATTATAAATGAAAAATATTAAACTATTTGTTTACACGGGAATTACTTAAAACGTTTTTCCGTAGGGATAAAGCAGTTGCAGCTTAGCCGCTGTAATGAAAAAATAATTTCTGTTCAAAATTTAATACGTTTGCAGTATTAAATCGTACAGCGTTTATAAATTAAAAATTTATTTGGTAACTATAATGAGAAAATTCTATTTCAATTTACTTTATCCTTGCAATTTACGGAAAAATTGAATGTTATTCATAAAATTGTGATATCAAAACATATTCACAAAATTAAAGAAAAACCATAACTTACTGATGTTTTTATGTGACCTTAATATATAAAAAAGTTTGTTATATTATCTAAGGCAAGTCTAACATATACGTGTAATATATTATCTATATTTTAGTAATATATAAAACCATAATAGAACATTGAAACGAAGGTAGGAAGAGATGAATAAGGAAATGGAAAGGACGTTCAGATAACAACGTTAATAGAGTGTATGATGGAAACCCTCTTCACTACAGACTAAGCTTTATTATAACCAAAAACCATTACGGCGTTGTTCGGTTACCAGTTGACGCCTGGTCTATTCAAATCATTTTCAATCCGGTGTAAAATTTCTAAATATGAAAATGTCAAAACAAACTGGTTGAAAATCAAAAATCTAAAAACTATTTTTGTTTGCGCAATATATGTATTTTACGTCTCCGAGCTGACAATAAATGAAAGCAATTGTGTACTCGCAAATGTTTCGTAACCATATAGAATATGTATGTATCAATTGAACAGTATCAACACATGAGTTTCAGTAATGAGACAATCATGGATGATTGACAATTTTAAATGGCTGTTCAGTCTACGAAATGTATGCCATTTATTGCTGTATTGATTATGTAGTACTCATGCATATGTATATTAAATGCATGAGGTAAACTGTATTCATTTGCTGTCCTATACCACGCTGTGCCGCAAACATCTATCTAAATGACAACAATGTTATATTGTGGTGTACTATGCACGTCAAAGTACTAATAATCTTGATGTTGTAATTTAATGGATTTTTCATGTGAGGTAGATAGCATTTTATATAATTTTTTTTATTTACTAAGTAACTTGTGTGGTTGATTTTCACTTAGATTATTTCGTTTTTAAACATCAGCCTAAACTCTTCACGTCAATTTCTAGTATGTACGAGGAACGTTAGTATAGTAAACTGCTAAATAATTTATATTGTTGAAATGTGCTTATGATTTTTCAATTTATGCGTATTTCATATGTTTATAGTATTATATATTGTAATAGGTTTCATATCAATTTTTATTCAGCCATTAGAAATAACATATGGGTTTTTATTATATTTAAAATATATTTTTGTTCTGATTTTCACTCTTTTTAGTTCTTTTGAAAACTAAAAATCGTCTGATTTCTAATATAATGTAATGCATAATTATTTTTTCTATATCAATATGTACTACGTATAAGAAAGTCAAGAGCAGTTCTTCGCAGATTTGTATGATGAAAATATTTTGTCTAAACTAAACTAAAAACTGTTTTGTGTTGAAACTGAATTATCTTGTATTCATAATAAGCAATGACATTTTTGAGTAAACATTCTGAACTAGCTAATATATCAATGTCAAAATCTCGAACAAACGCGAATAAATAGTCTATCAATATTTAGATAAATTTGCTTAACATGATAAATGAGCTAATTTTGGCATGCCAAAATCTATAATATACTATCAAAATTCATTGATTTTAAAACAATTCAAGCGATTCTCTCCTTGAAGTTTGTAATTTGAAAAGTTTTGTTTATACATAAGATATTTATAAAAATCAACGGACTTGCTAGATGGAAATAGTTTTTTGAATACAATTTTGCAGGGTAGTTCTGCAAGGCTAATGGTTTCGGGCACAGGCAAATAGGACAAAAAGTAATAGGACCAGCGTCGGCAACGCAACGGGTTTTCAACTGAAACTATATCCGTGCGTAAACAATGTTCAGTGAAGGCAGATGCCCTGTGGTTCATCAAATGATGTGTTTATTCTCGGATATAGTTTAAATGATAACATTCCAAGTACAACATACAAACCCATTCAAGAGGGTGATTGTTCATTTGATTCGAATTCATTTTAAGGATGTTCAATAACATGAAAACAACATATGGAACATAACTTGGAGGAGACTTTTCCAAGAATTATATACAATGTACTAAAGCTTCAGCAAATTTGGAAAAACTCCAGAAGCGATTGATATGAATCAGAAAAAGAAAGTTGTTCTTGAGTATCCAAATTTTAGCTAAAGATAACCGGCGTCTGATTATTTCATATATAACAATGAAGGAAACGTAACAAAAAACTACAATTCCAAAAGATAGGCACGATTTGTTATTCGCCTTTGGCATCATTTGATTTTTATGTATTGTGCGAGATGAATGTTTGTTTTTATTATTTATAATCTGTAAGATCGTGCCAGAAAATATATCATCGCTTGCCAAACTCGTATCCGGATCAATAAATACTAAAATCACTTCAAATGTTTGGGTAAAGATATTATATTATACCTATATAATTTTATTTTCCTGATTTTATTAAAAATATAAAGCCAACTTTGCTCATTTTATCAATCATTTACAAATGTTCGTATTTTATGAGGGTTAGTTACTTTCTTATACGAACTAGTAATTATTATTATTATGACAAATGCAGTTATGGTTCCGCAGAGTCTAAGTAAATTTTGACAAATGTTCATGTATTCATATATTTCGTTATACAACACAAACTATATTTCTGAAAGCCATTATTTAAATGCATTGCGGAATCTGAGCACATACTGACTTCAACCACAATAAAATGAACGCACACACACAAATTCATAATGCAGTTTGGAAACCGCAAGAATAGGAATAAATTCGAAATATATTTTCAGTCTCTGCACTTACTTTACTATAAAACAAAATAAAATAGTAGATACTATGTTGGCAACATTTTCAATTCATTTAGAAATCTAAAAGCAAACGAAAGAATATCAAAGTTGGACTAAGGGAAAACATGAAAAGAAGATGTTACCAAAGCGAACCGACTTCATATATAAGATTGCTATAAATTAATTAAAATTGAGCAGCAATAAGTTTTAGTTTCAAATCTCTATGAGACAAACCAGAAAAAAAAAAAGATATTGAATTTTATGAAAACAAAAGTGCTTACAGATGACTAAAGCAAAAGATGTCAGTTGCGATTGAACATGAAGGAAAAGCGATGCGAGTTGCAAGTGGAAAAACGGACGTACTACGAGACAATAGGGTGAGAAGCAAACCAAAAGACGAACCGGTATGGGGGATAAAGAGTGAACAGGATGCTCGTGCGAATAATGCTCTTATGTCACGTTACGATTCTTTAAAGAGAACAACGTGACAATCCCGTGAACTCTGTTTGACGGTAGATTTATCAACAAACTTTTAGTGGTTGTGTATGTGTGTGCGTGTGTGTGTGCGTATGTATGGTTGCTGAGCTGTACACGAGTACTCAATATTAAGAAATCCTACGAACCAACCAACCAGACAGCTTACTACAAATTACATTGGACGACAGAAAAATAGAAAATTAATATAAATTTTTCCATCACGAAAATAAATAATAACTTACAAACTAAAAATCTAATTTCATCTATTATTAATATTTCAACTATTTCAATATATTTATGCATTTACATGTATTGGGAAAAAAACATTCTTTAATGAGAAAATGCGTGTTGATATATTTGACAGAGTAATTTAGCTTAGTGAGTGAGATAGTAATTAGATTAATAATTAAAACAAAACATGGTTTTGACACTGACGAAGTTTCACCAGCGTACATTAATGAAAAAGAATAAAGAATAGAAAAATAAAATAGATTATATTCTCATTGTGTTTCTTCGACGAATGACAGCGTAAAAGATTAGATTTTTTTTCCTGGTCGTCGAGACTAAAAATAAATGTATTGAATTTAAAAAAAAAGCCGAACATTGTATAAAGAAGTTACTTTCTTCAGTCATTTTCTGTATTGTGAATTTTAAATTAAAAAACAAATTATTATTTGTAAATGATGGCCAGCATTAATAGCTTTTATTTTACAAACTGTAGGTAAATTTAATGAAATCATTTATTATTCTCACACATCAATTAAATTCTTTATATTTATCGAATTGAAGCAAGCGTTTTTTTGTTTAACGTATTTATAATTTTTTTTACAAACTACAAAACACGCAACAGTTTATAGGATTGTACGAATTGTATTTTATTTATTATTTAAATACCGTAATTTAAAATAACATTTGTAATAGATTCATGTTTTTGAATCGTTTTTGTAAAATTATTTATTATTTTTATTATTTTATTTTATTATTTTATTTTATTATTATTTTATTTTATGGTCTAGTTTTATTTTATTTGTAAAATATCTGCATTTTTACGCGAACTTACATAATATTTTATTTGAAAGCGTTGAGACTGAAAATAAATACTCGCAATTAAAATCGATTCACACAATTTTTGTGTAAATTTAATAAAATGGTGAGTTGCATTTGATCGATTTTAATGGTGTGGTTTGTTTGGTTCAATCAGCGATGATGAAAACAAAACCATTGAAAATAAAAACGTGCTCACGGTTGAGTTCTTCAGAAAATTATAAAATAATAGCTCTTTTCAATTTATTGTTTAATTAAACTCGGCAACATGGCCGCAAACTTTACATTTACCTGATCAAGAGGGTTGGTTAGTTATTTTACCTTTGTAATAATTTTAACCATCATCTACACTAGATCATAATGAAATAACTTAATTTGAATTGAACATTATTTATTGATGTACAATTATATTTTTAAATATTTCTCTGATACAACTGGTCCTAAGTGATATGTATGTATATTATATATGCTTGTATGAAATTTTATATACACACGTATATACTATATATATACATAGATACCATTTGTGCTAAAAGCAACAATATCTACAAGGGGTATAGAGTGACAGGGAAGTATGTGTGTGTTTAGTGAGCACATGTCGGAACTGTTGACATGTAAAAAAATAAATCAATGCTTTTGATGTGGACACCATGGGGTCTCCAGTAACCAAAACCACAGACTGATACCTACACACGTACATATATCAGAGCACACATACTGATCGGATGGATTCTCTGATGTTAAACATCGGCAACCAATGCTGGGCGGGCCTAATAATGCTGTCAAAACAGTTTATGCAGATATACAATGACATCAAACGCCAACAGTCACTTTTCGATATTCACATTTTTAGTTTAATGGCGTCGCAATTTACTCGCGGCCTATTGCGCTGATAACAGTAGTGAAAAGCAGCTTTTCTCTAAGAAATACGATATTCGATCGATCGTAAACCACGCTTCATATTATTCTATTGAAAATAACTTTGACAGGCTAATGTTATACATTAAAGAATCAAATATCCACAGCGACTTGCACTGCACATTCTTATACGTATCTACGTAGATAGAAAAGAATTTTTAAAAACAAATTTTCTATTTAAGAAAATATAATAATTCATTATGCTCTATTTTTTTACATTTTAAAATAAACTAAAAAGCTACTTACAATAATAATAATAAATAAATATAATAAGAAATATAAAACGACTCCACCAAAAAATACCAGTTTCAGAAATAATGATTCGCCAAATGTTTGTTTTCACATTATTCGACTAATATGCATAAATATGAGCTTTCCTCTTGTCTAATAACGCGTACTAAATTTCGACCATTATCTAGTCTCCAATATTTGCACAAATGTCCTAATTATTATTTTTATTCATACAAGCCTTATCACATTTGTTGTTTTAATATAAAACATACCAATCAATAATGAGTTTCATACAAGCAATATACATAATCAATGTTTACACAAATTTATATTGATAAATTGATTTGAACTACTTTTAAAGAACAAACGAATTTTCGCAGAAACCTAAAAGTCTATTATCTGATGGTTTTGCTTTACTCATTTCTAGCGAATAATCTAAGTAAATCCATGATTTATTTGTGGATTATTACGAAAGGAGAGGTAAAGTTTCATAAATCAGAGTTTGTTCCAAAAATATATATTGGCTGGTAAGGAAGTTGTAGCACGCGATTACACGATTACAAAAACTACATCGACGATATACACCTGCCAGTTGCCAATCTGGTCGCCCTCTTTGGCACTCGAATACACTTAAACTCTACGGCGGTTACCTACCCCGTAAACTTGGAAACCAATAAACGTGTTGGCCTCCAGCAACAATCATACGCCAGTTTATCCAATGAATTTCGATCGGATAACTGTTGCGCCTAGATCACAATGGAATTCGGAACACAGCAAGAAGAATTTTATAATAACACTTTTAGTTATTTTTATTAAACAGTGGATTGGTGGAATAAAATAATTTAATTGAACTTAAAATATTACTTGATTTTTATTGTAAATAATATAAATATAAAATTACGAAATAACATAACGTCAAATTGTTACAAACATTTATTTATATACGTAGTAGAAAATTGTTTTACAAATAAATTTAGATCAACCCATAAACTAAATGAGATTTTTTATGTTGACTATCCTTAGTTGATATTTACGAAATGATTACCTTGTATTCTCTTGAGACTTTTGTAATGAAGTAGACATATTTTATGACCATTTGCTTTTAAGATTATTGATCGCAATTCGTTTGATTTTTTTCCTCGACATTTTATTAGTGTTTATGACATAATGAAATAACTCTATTGACGACTACGCCATTAAAAACTACTTCGATATTAATTGATCAAATTCTAAAAATCTAAAAAAGAACAAATCATATTTGTGTCTGATTGGAATCCAATGCGAGCATGGTGCACACTCCAAGAATAATTGAATATCGCAAACTATCGTATATACTTTAAAGTTTGTTCAACATATTTAAGTATCTTTTGTATGTATGGGTTCATAGGAGTTGCGTGTGATATCGATGAAGAAAATAGCCTTTGGACTTTTATGTATCCGGTGGAAACACAGTAATGTCGAAGTCGGTGAAATATTATCGTATTTATGGTGCAATTATTGTTTTTACTATTTTCTATTATAACTGTTATTGTTGGTTTTATTATTATAAATGAGATGAAATCAACTTGCGTGGCGTCGAAACTTTACTGCTTCAGAAATATTTAATAATTATTATCAAACGTAGTGGAATTAAGTTAATTGCCAATATTAATGACGTATCTATATATTCGCCATATCTTTTGATCTGTTTTCGGAATGTTGATTTAGGAACGAACAAAATTATTCCATTAATAATCTATCAATAATCATCGCAAAAATCTGCAGTGACTTGCTCTGAACTTTCTTATATATGTATTTTGTTTAGATAGGATATTCAAATAGATATTTTTTATAATAAAATAAAATATGGGCATACACATACACACACGCACATACACACACTCACACACAGACAGACATATAGATAGATAGACAAAGACACAGAGCCGATATGCCGCAAATAGTCTCGCCTCAGGGAAGGTCAAAAGATTAAATTCTCGAAATCGAAAAATTTTTCTGATTACTATGGTTCCGTATAAGAAAGTAAAACATTTTATAAATTATTTTAGTTTATTTTAGAATAAATATGACTGCTGTGTAAATTATAGAATTTTTTATTTTTTAACATTTATAATATTCTGAATCTTTGCTTAGAAATATTTCTATAAGTTTGCTTTTTAGCTAAAGCCACATATTAGTTTGATAACAAACATCATATATTCATTTAAAAATCGTATTTATTTGTACCGTATATTTGATGTTCAGAGGATTGTCAAAGATAAAATATATAACGTAGTAGATTTTTTTTTTATTATTATTTGTACGATAAAATGTAGTAAGTTGGATGTTTGCCATAATATTGCGACCCTAGTAATATATATTACGGTTTCGTGTCTATTTAAACGGAACGCACAAAATGGCATACATACATTTGAATAACAGCTAAGTATCTGCTACTTTGATTTCTAAAACATCCTCTGCATTGCGCATTTCGTATTTATTACATTTCCCTTTATAATTTTTGTTTTCTGCATCAAATAGACAATTTAGGCAAAAAATTTTCTCATCTCTTTACGACGTCATCAACTTGTGAATTTAAATTTTTAATTCTTAAAGTTCAAAGATAAAAATGAAATTAATTAAGAAAATAAACATTTAACAGACTGAATGAAACACCAAAATTATGGAGAAAATTACTATCCCATCCAACTTGGGATGTAGAAGTAATAACTTGTTTATTATTTTATTCGGATTATTAAGTTAGCAATAATAATGTACAATGCTATAAATAATTTTATTTTAAAGCTACTTTGGTTTTTTGTAATATAATGTCTAACTATAATTTTCTGGAGAGTATACGTAAGGTGACCAAAAACTTTTATTTAGATCAAACGCAGAGTAACTGTATATATGTTACATCATGGTTCGACTTCTCGTTGTGCCATGACGTTCAAGGGCCAACGGCAGAACGGTTCCACCGTAATTACATTTTCAATCTGACCGAAAGATAGAAAGACGAAATAAGAGAAAAATACAGTACTCGAATCGAAATCTCCAAGTAACAAATCTTACAGACGCAAAATAAGAATAAGGTATTACATCATTATTTATTTAGTTGTCATTGTGCTCTAAGTAGTTATACATTCAATTTCAGTATATTTTACTGGAGCTTGACAAATGTGCAGTCTACTCTATGTTGAAAGTTGCATTACATCTATTTGCGAATTTATTAAACATTTTCTGAATTGAAAATTGTCAATATTTACTCCGGAAATAGATTTGTTTTACTTTTGTGAAAAGTAAAACGAAATAAAATATGAATTTTACATGAAAAACTTACCTCAAATATATATTTAAATACTGCATTATATATTATAAATATGTTTAGATAGAAGGTTCGAATATTCCTTTCAAAAATAGGTTTTCTTGCCAGACAACTTTAGTTTAAAATTTCGTAATTTTACCATCAATTGTTTTGGTTGTAAAGCGCACACACACACATACACCGACGGACAGAAACATAGACTAACACACACACAGACTAACAGACATACACAGATTAACACGCACATGCATACACACACTGAGGGAAGGTCAAAAATATATTTCCGTTAAAATCTCGAGATCATTTTTTTTTTATGATTAGAATACTAACTTGTTACTTCGTATAAGAAAGTAAAAAGTCTAGCTTACGGCATTACAGTCTCTCAGTAACCTAAAGTACAGCCAATTGTACACTTTGAAGCTTTCAACAAACATATTTCATAGGTAGTTACATTATCAAAGAAGTTTGTTCAATATTCAATAACGGTAGAACACTGAACATAATTGATAAAAGGCAATTTTCCAACAAAAACATGCAGAACCATTTAACGGCTTGTCAAGCTGTCGATTTGCAGAATAGAATTTAATTTAAATTATTATAGACATTTAGTTTGATATATCTTCAACAAATTTACAATTCTTTGCCGTAATTGTATTTGTATCTTTTTCATAAATATCAATATATTTTTACAAATAAATCATTTAAAAAAGTCTATAGGTTTTATATGTTTCGAAAATATTTTATTATCATTGGATGTTTTACTCGATTTATATTTTACATATATTGGATTGTTTGGAATGCACTTCTTATAGAAAGCAGCATTTTAAATATTTTCACCATAATGAAAAATATTTCCGTGTTAACCAAACTGCTTGTTATCAGATGACCAGTCGCACGCTACGATATTAATGTGTTGGTACGATTAACAATTGCATTATTATGTACCTCCAATATTCTATATAAGGTAATTATGCTACTGTTCAGCTATAACGCTAAATTAAATATATGCATGCGTTGATTATAGATAATAGATTATAGAACACAAGGGAATTATATTTAATGACTTTCAGGCGCTCGCTAGTCCTAAATGAGCTTCTAATTTCAGCGGCCGTATAAAGTAATTATGATGACACTATTGCAGCCACTGCACGTCTAAATACATTTCGTTTTAAATACATTTGTGACCTAACAGAAATTGAACATCTGTTGCACTTTTTACTTTCTAATAAGTAATAAGAACAAAATCGATGTCGATATTTTAACGCAAATATACCTTTTGATCTTCCCTGAATCGAGCCTGACTATTTTTGAAATTATGTCTCTGTCTCTCTCTCTTTGTATGTGTAGAGTTTTTAAGGTATTAAAAACATATAATAGTATATTTTTGTAACCATTATTCAAATATTATTTTGTTATTTATACCAACTGATTTGCATACATCATGGTCAATTGGTGGTTTGACCATATTTTGACATCAATCTGAGTATACGTAGTACATATGTCCATAAAGGAAAGCTTTTATTTTCATAATTCATACTGACGAATATCGCCGCATTAACCCTAAGAAATGATTGATCATGGTTCTACACCAAACAAATGGCCAAACTTGAAATGTAATTTATGATATTTTTGTTATGATAATAAAAAGTAAAATATATAAGATATGAATTTAGGTAAGCACCTATTTGGGCTTTTATTTCGTGCTTATATAATAAGTACTTTAAGATATTACAGGCAAGAAAGATTACTAAAAAAAAAATGACTCATTCGTTGATTGATGAAAGATATGGCTACATTCATTATTGAGGTCGATAATTTGCGTAAGCTCACGCGCATTCTAAACAACTACCTTTCGTTGATTTTTATCAGAAATTGTATGGTGAATTGTTTGATAAATGTTCTAACAATTTTTTTGTCATTTTGTTTATAATTTTAGCAATTTATAATTTTTTCTCTAGGAACATATATCAATTTAGAATAGATAGTTAATCTCATTTCGATTGTCATAAATTGGGCTACAATGACGTATTTAATAGATAAACTGAGATTTTATTTATAAATTTGCCAACTTCATGGAAATTCGTAATTAGAAGACGTATATTACTGCAGATATATGGCTTCATATATCTACTCATTGGATTCATAGCGTTATGCATTCCTATATTTACATTTCTACCAGAAATATATATTCGGTATACTAAATATACATATATGGTTTAAAAAGTATTATGAGACAATCTTATTACTTTCTTATAAGAATAAATTCAAATAATTTCTAATATGACGTTTATTATCTATAGGAATATATATTTATTGAAAAAATGTTTGAATTGTTACTAAATATTAGTAATTAATAAAATAATAAACATATGTTTAGTTTATTTAAAAAAGTTATATTTTCTTGAAGTAATCAAAATTTGTATTTGCATCTTAACTAAACAAAATAAACACACACACACACAATAAAATGAATGATATAACATTTATTTCGCTCGTGAGTCTGGAAGCAACAAGTTATATGAATTCCGTTACATCTGGAAAAGCGAGTATTTTTGATCAGAAATATCTGATACAATGAATTGTAATTGAAAATTAAAAATAATTCAAAATTAAAATTTTAGACTTTTAATTGGACCATATATAATATTTTTCTTAAAAAAAATTATTGAATATTTAAATTAAAATTATTTATTGATAAATATTAAATAAAGCGTATGTATAATTGAAAAATAATTTCATTTAAAGTACATTAAATGCAAATTATTTGTAAAATAAATTTGAGGTAATTAGTACAAAATAAAAAATACATAGGGAATATATTTTTATTATTAGGTAGAAATTCACATATTCTCATGTTTCATACTTTAGAATATAATAAATCTTACCTATAATTGATATGTGATGTACTAGTTGATTAGTCTGTACGATTAGTGTCCACATATCACATTTATATATCCACAAGAACACTGCACTTCAATCACTGCCCAGTGTATAGTTTCCATGCAGGACACAAATGACAATAATAATAATAATAAAATAATCGCACGCGTCGAACATAACACCCTTGTCTACACTACACAACACGAACACCGGCGAGCGACTGCGTTTGCGATGTTTCAGTCTCGTGAGCCAGAGCCAGAGCCAGGAGCACTTGCTGGAACTCGCAGGATTATTACCCACGGGAGCGTTTCGGGGCTGCAAAGGGACACGGGCAGGATTTGTATGCTTATTTCCGGACTGTTGAACGAAAAATAATTATGTCCTGCTACCTAGAAAATTATTGAAACTTCACCTTTCATCGAATATTCCAATTCAATTATTTATTGACTTATTTGGAAACATAGAAAAACCAATCTATTCGAAAAAAAAATACTTTCCTTAAAAACACATCTATATTTAGGCCCGGTATTATAAAGAACAAAATAAATGTTAATTAGTTACTATGGAACTAAATTTACTTACACAGTTAATATAATTTTGCGTGTTATAAAAGAATCTTACAAGTAAATTAACTAATAGGAGTTTTACCGACTATTTTAGTTCATCTATTCATCAATAGATGACTAATATATAAATATTGCAAATTTCGCATCGGTTATTATTATAATATTTTAAATAAAAACAAAACACGAAGCTGTCCAGTAATTGACAGAATAAATTTTACTAGCTAGAAATTCATGGGAGTAGTTTAACTGTGAGATTTACTAGCGAAGTAAATTTATTTTTCGTTTATAATACGGAATTCTATAGAGTAAAGTATATTACTTGGTTACCAAATCAAATCTACCGAGTATTTTAGTTATTTGACGTTTATAATACCGGGCATTAGTGTTTTAAACTAAAAAAAATCTCTAGTTTTTCTATAAATATGAATAAAAGTACGTTATTGATCCTGGCAATAACTCAATCTCATATTTGCACGCCATCACTGACGATAATATAATTGCAAATCAAGGGGTTAAAATCTGATCATTAAAATGATTTCCAGACTGATACCTGCGTATCGTTAATTGAATATTCTGTGCCAGTGGATTAACGCTCAGATAATGCAATTAAACAATGTTGAAATGTGTCGAGTTGAAAAGCAAGCGTACAGTATACGTGCAATGGCGTTTAATGAATTCGGCGGCGCTGTATCAAAATCGAACTAGATACACTAGAAACATCACTAGCGACCGGTGCAGAATATCCAGGGATTGCGTTGCTATTGTAATTGGCTAATTAGAAGTGTGCCAAGCCTAGGGAACGGTGAAGATGCGTGCATCTCGATGATAGCGTCTGGGAAATAATCCGAATCCTTGAAGCAACAGGCCGTTTCTGACTAGTTAGAGCTTTGTACATCTGTTGTTGGTATTGGATTTCGTAATATAATATGTCTGTTCTACAAGATATCTAAATAAACCACCAGAGATTAAACTTATATTATCAAATAAATAAAATAGCGAAACTTACTCATCTACTATTTTAATACTTATTTAGTTAGTAAATATAAATTATATACCTGAGGTTTATATAGTCAGTTATTCGTTTCACTGATTTAGATTCACATTTCATATTTATTGTATATTTTCTCAGTTATTTGTGGAGAGCAAGTAAATTATATAGGTAAAATTTTATTATAAAAATTAGTAAATATTTCATTAATTGCGGGGTTCTGAATAAGTGTAAATGTTTGACGTAATTAAATGGTTATTAGAACCGTATAAATTATATAGTATACAGGGTGTAACAGCGAAACGAGCTACCTCGAATAACTTCTATATTATTAAAGATACAATAAAATAGTATGAGACAATCTTATGCAGGACCAAAGGGGACATCCAACTATAAAAGAAAATATTTTTTTAAACCAGTGGTTCTCAAGCAACTACACAAAGTTATGTTCTTTCAAATGAGATGCTATATATTTTTTGGGTTCATTAGATAGAGTATTTTTTTCTAAATCCTACCATGTATTCGTTTTATACCCTTACATAAGTAAAATATTGAGAAAAATGCGATTGAAAGTTAAAGAAATTCTATTTTTATAGCTATTTATCAGTAGGCTATGAAAAAAAATTGAGCTTAAATACAACGAAACATAAATTAAATATATGAAATTATTTCTTATTTACTTTATAAATAGTGTTATAAAGTAAATAACAAAGAATTTCATGTATTTAATTTATGTTTCGTTGTATTTAAACTCATAGCCTACTGTAAAATCACTATAAAAATAAAATTTATTTAACTTTCAATCGCATTTTTCTCAATATTTTACTTATGTAAGGGTATAAAACGAATACATATTGGAATTCAGAAAAAAAAACTCTATCGAATGGGCTTAAAAAATATATAGCATCTCATTTGTAAAAACATAACTTTGTGTTGTTGCTTGAGAACCACTGGTTTAAAAAAATATTTTCTTTCATAGTTGGATGTCCCCCTTTGTCCTGCATAAGATTGTCTTATACAATTTTATTGTATCTTTAATAACATAGAAGTTATTCGAGGTAGCTCGTTTCGCTGTTACACCCTGTATATAATTACTGACATACCATATATTTGTAAATCTACGCTATCTATAACTCAATTCGTATTATAATCCGATACTTATCCAAATGTTTATGCGAATGATTGAAAAAAAATTATTAGTGCTTTCTTTAGAAATAATGCAATAAAGATTGAAGTGAAATATATCGTATATTGAACGAAATAGAAATAAAAATAGAATACCAGAGAGGGAAAAGAAATAAAAGAGACAAGTTTAAAATTGTAGAATGATTAGACATAATTTAATTCTTTATAAAATGATTACACTTCCATAACACTTTTATTTCTATACATAGCATCAAGCTTTAATAGATAAATACATTTTGCCTTTGACCGTCTGCTTGACAGGGTTGATTTTTTTCAGAATATGTGTCATAATATTGACTAATTGATCACTTGATAACCCGGTCTTTTTCGACTTGAATTTCTGTAGTAACTCGGTCGTCGTCATTGGCTTACGCATTAAATACCTACGCACTGCATCTTCCGTAATTCCCGATTCGCTATCATTCAAAATCAACATATATTATTTATAAAAAAACCACAAATTAAATGAATAAGCTTACTTCGATCCAGGAATATAATTCGATAATGACGTATCGAATTTAGGCTTTTTAACGACAGCTTCTGATAGCGCCGGCAATTTGCGTTTACTTCCTTGGGAAGATCCTGGCATTGGTGATGCTGACCTTGAACTATTTGCACTGAAAAATATTTAGTGTCCACCGACTTTGTGATAAAAAAAAAATAAAAAATTTATATACCTATTCGATTCTTTTTCATCTTCTTTTTTCACGGCCGCTTTTTTCTTCTCTGTTTCCGAATCACTGCTATCTGAACTAAAATCACTACTGGATTCTGAAATAAAACCATTAATCGAGTTTTTAAACGACAATATAAACTACTAACCTTTCGTTTCCGTTTTAGTTTCACTTTTGCCCTTATCCTTTTCTTTCTTCTTTTTCTTGCTGTTGTCTTCCTTCTTTTTCTGTTTCTTTTTACTTTTTTTCTTTTCAGTTTCTTTCTCTTCTTTCTTCTCCTCTTTCTCTTCCTCGTCTTCGTGACTTTGTTCTTTCTCGGATTTGTTCTCATCGTCTTCGGAGTCTTCGTCAGATGTCAACAGTTTTCTTAGTGCCTTCTCTTCGGAGACACCTTGCAAATCTTTGCTTGGTGTATTTTCTGGTTCGCTCTCACTGCTATCACTTATATAATCTAACTCACGTCCTTCGTTGTCACCATCATCTGAATCTTCAAACGCTTCCAAATCAGTGTCCCGTTTTGGTTTACTTTTCTTCTTTGCATCCGCTAAAAAAACAATAAATGTACTAAGCACAAATAAAGCGTTTTTTAATCATTTAATACCCTTTTTCCCTTTCTTTTTCTTTTCTTGTTTCTCTTCATCATCTTTATCCTTCTTTTCTTCTTCTTCATTGGAGGAATCATCTTCTGAACTTTCCATCCATTCATCCATATCAGATATTTTTAAATCTATATAAATAGACTATGTAATGCGTGTTGAAATAATGCGGTGAGTTTTAAACCTTTTGTCTTTTTCGCTGCACCTTTCTTCCCTTTGACTTCTTCTCCTTCTTCAGTGTCAATTTCTTCATCGCCTTTTAAACGTTTCCGTAACATAAGTGAGAAATAGTTCAACACTTTATTACGTTTACCAAATTCTTGTTCGGCTTCTTCCGCTGACAACGCTTTGTAACGTTGTATCGGTTGAAATTTGTACCTAACACGTGTCATAACAACTAGAAAATACATTTTTACTTCTTTATGCGAAGCAACAAGTATTATAATCATGATTATCATATGTTTATTCAACTTGTAGTATACAACAGTTTGTCGTAGTGATTAAATACAAAAATGGCGCAAATTCTCACCATTCGTTTAGGGGAAATGCTTCAATAGCACCATCTGGCGCATGTGTAAAAACATAATAAGAAGCATTCTCCGAGACGCCACCTTCACGAATTCCTTTGAACTTCTTACCCAGACTCCCTCCAGCTTTAAGTAACCATGGTTGATCATCTGGTTTGTATTTACGTGAAATAATCCCCAGTTTCTTTCGTCTCGCCTCTTCTCTGGCTTCTTTACCGAACTCGGAACCAGCACCGAATCTAGGTGTGTCTTCATCGATACCACGAAACTCTTTCATATTATTCTCACGCTCCATCTTAACCGACGACCACTTATTAAACTCCACCCCCAGCGTAGCATTGAACCGCATGACATGGTAGCGTTTCTTAACATTTTTCGGCACTCTAATCGAGTATTCCTGGATACTAGAAGTCTAAAAACGATTTATAACCTACTTATTCTCGGTGACCCTATCGAAAATTGTACTTACTGTAACAGGAGCGGACACAGACATTTCAAATACGTAATTGAATCACATACACAAATTATAATTAAATGTTTACACAAATCACACATATAATAATAGAAATATCCGTATTATGAAAGTTATGGACAGCTGTCACATGTAAGAAAAAAGTAATGCATACTTTACGCTTGCGTAATGATAATCGCGCGTAATACGAATATTATTTTTATATGTAAAATGTTATAGATTTAGTTAATGAATACAAAAATGTATTTTAGAGTAGGTTTATTACAATGTAATTTTTGGTAATAAATATATTAAGTATATTTGTTAATTTACAATCAATTCAATGCTTTAACATTAGCGTAGATTACGCTCAATAATACATTAATAGAAGATAGTATAACTATCGTATAACAGAGTGCGCTAGTTACATATTTATAAAATTAGATCCATAACGTTTACATTCAACACGTTAATCCTTTCTTTATAAATATGTCAATATTGTTTATTAAATACTCTGTACAGTAATATATTAATATATAGTAATTTAATGACAAATAAATTGAATTAAATATTATTCATTGCAACCCATTTCGGGAAATCGGTCAAAAACTTTTCTTTCCAAGTCAATTTCCTTTTAATTTGTTCAACAATCGATATGATATCAGGCGCAAAACACATCAGTTCTATTTTACGAACTGTAAACAATTCTATTACCTGTAATATTTTATAATAATAATTTGTTTTTATTTAAAGTATTTTAGTAAATAGAATTTTTGATTATATTTTACCTGGTCTAAATCAGTTTTTGTTGCTAATCTAGATAGCACATTTTTTAAAATTGTTATAAATTCAGAATATGAATATTTTTCATATATTGCAGCCCAATTATCTTGTAGAAATTCGAAAGCAGTATCTATTGCTATATTTGACGATAAATGCTCCCACATTAGTACAGAGTTCTGGGCAGACTCTTCTTTCAACGCATGGTCTAAATATCTGAATGGAATAAATAATAAAATATAGTATCATTTATATTAGGCCCGGTATTATAAAGAACAAAATAAATGTGAATTAGTTACTATGGAACTAAATTTACTTACACAGTTAATATAATTTTGCGTGTTATAAAAGAATATTACAAGTAAATTAACTAATAAGAGTTTTACCGACTATTTTAGTTCATCTATTCATCAATAGATGACTAATATATAAATATTGCAAATTTCGCATCAGTTATTATTATAATATTCTAAATAAAAACAAAACATGAAGCTATCAAGTAATTGACAGAATAAATTTTACTTGCTAGAAATTCATGAGAGTAGTTTAACTGTGAGATTTACTAGCGAAGTAAATTTATTTTTCGTTTATAATACGGAAATGTATAGAGCAAAGTATATTACTTGGTTACCAAATCAAATCTACCGAGTATTTTAGTTATTTGACGTTTATAATACCGGGCATTAGAGTATTAAAATAAATAATAAACGTAATTTGTATAAAAACATATTTCAGTAGAAAATTAGTCAAAATTTAAGTTCATTTAATTAAATTGAATAGGAATAATGACGAGATTGACTACCATTTCAAATAACTTACTTTGTTATCAACCACGGTTCTTTGGTACACCCTAATCCTATTATAAAAGCTTTAATTTCTTCATTTGTATCTTTAGATTTCGCATATTTATTCCATAAAAATTCCCAGGCGGTTCGGCCCATCATTTGAACGCCTGTACAATAAATAATAGGCCTCATGTTGGCGCTGACGCTATAAAAATTAATCGTTACAAGTAATCGCCTCAATAAATAATGTTGTATTTCTGCCATAATACATTGTATCATTTTGTTTGTTCAGTAAGTCTTCAAACTGCGGGTAGGCCCAATCGATGCAAGGTTTATAATTAAATTTGCATGCCCAATACACGATTTCCGCCCGTAATTTTACTGTTGATATAGAATCGCTTGTTTGATCAACAGTACCTAGTTTATTATATATTGGTTTGATCAATTTTAGTACGTAATCCTGTAATGATTTATCGTCATTTATATAGAATAAAATTGAAAAGGGTTGACAGTTGCCCCATTTATGTTAAAAGCTGTGATGGGTGTGTACATGCATAAAATTAAATTCGAATAAAACAGTCTATTGTTTTCCATATATGATGTAAAAATACACTTGAATTCGTTGTTTATTACGTCATGCGAATATATTAAATAACGGTATTGGAAAGCGCGTCAATACTAATGCAATAAACATTATAATTGACTGAGTGATTGATTGAATAATTAATTTTAGAATGAATAAAAATAGCAACTAAAGGTTGGTGCAAACTAGAGTGACTAGATATATGAGAGTGTGGACAATCGACGAGTAGTCCCTATCTAAAGCATAGAGCGCAGGTTCCCCGCTTGTGATTGGTCGCCGCCATAGTTTGTCTAAATGTTCAAATGAAATGCATTGCGTTATATGGAGTGCGCGGCTCATATTTTCTTATACTCTTTAAATCTAAAGGACCAGATAAGATAATTGCACCCCGTATTTTTTATGTTATTCCTGAATAAATTCTGCGTATTTTATTCCGCGACAGCATATGTCTATCTTTTATAGAAACATTTATACAAAAGTTGAAACATTTCGCGCTCAAATATTACGGTATAAACATAATTTTAAAATACACAGTTTGAATTAATAAATGTAATAAGCATAATAAACAGTGTTTATTTTAAGAGATTCGCGAAATGTATAACACTAATATACTTGCAAGTATACAGCACAAATAGTTATATTAGCCCGCGAAATGTTTGGAATTTAGTATAAATGTTTCTATAATAGATAGACCTATGCTGTCGCGGAATAAAATACGCAGAATTTATTCAGGAATAACATAAAAAATACGAGGTGCAATTATCTTATCTGGTGCTTTAGATTTGAAGAGTATAAGAAAATATGAGCCGCGCGCTCCATATAACGCAATGCATTTCGTTTGAACATTTAGACAAACTATGGCGGCGCCAATCACAGGCTGAGAAGGTATTGTCCACACTCTTATATATCTAGTCACTCTAGTGCAAACTAATGTTAAGATCGGTTTAAAATTGTACGACGCATGCGCATTATGAAAATAAAGTAAAGTTCGCGGGTAGGCAAAAAAATCGTAAAGCATTTATACAAAATGTAGTTGGTGATAATGAGTATTTGTTAGTAAATAAATAAAAAATAACCTGAAAATCTCCATAGATCGAATGTTTCGCTAAAACTTCAGTCAAACCTTCGAAATAATTAAGTACTGTGGTCCAGGGTATCAAGTGATTTTCATTGTCTTTTAAATATCTGATTAGATTTAGAGGAACGTAGTTATTTAGTTGTCCGATACGTGCTAGATGAAATGCGTCATCAAGCAATTGTGCCCGAGTTGACGGTGACACTGTATCCGGCTTACTACTCAACAACATCTCCACCGACTTCCAATTACTTAAATCGTAATTCATACGGCACAAAGACGTTTGTTGCGTGTTTGAAATGATCCAAGTGTTATTTTCCGTTTTGTTCACATTGTCAATAACGCGCGGTGTACCATCATCCAGCCATACTTTAGTTGTAGTATTTTGTAAATTCGTGTAGTAATACACTGGTAAAATCCACAAATTACTACTTGGAGATTGTGATTCAGTGTACCTAGACTGTTATGAAATCAATATGTTAATAATTCACATATTGAAAAGAGGAAACGTTAATATACCTGTTTGATGGACAGAGTTTTATTTTCTGTTGTTACACTAATTAGCGGATAACCTTTTTCGTTTACCCATGAATTCACAATATCTTGTATTGTATATGAGTTTGGAATTGTTTTATTTGATAAAGCATTTAATTCGCTCCACATATAATTTGGTTCTATAGTTTTATATTTCCTAAAATTAAAAATAAAACAATTTTATAATTTGGTCCAGAGATTTTGGCTGCTATAGAATTAAAGCAAAATTCATTATTTCGTCAATTTAAACGAATTAAATAAATAAATAATTTTTATAAAATTGAAAATTTGAATGAACGTTTGGATAAAAAATAAATATAGTCTCGATTTAGTTTTGTTTTTGTATTTAAAAATATTTACCATTTGTCCACGAAATTTTGTAAACCTTTCAGAAAGATTGGTTCTGTTAACGTATCGTTCAACATTCGTAAAATCGAACTTCCTTTCTTATGCAGTATATTATCGAAACTAGTATGACAGTCATAAAAATGTGTTAACATTTGTAAAATGTTAGTACTGTCAAAATCTAATACTTCTTGTCGGTCAGTAACTGGTAGTGTTTCTAATATTGCCCATGTTGGTTCTGCCTGCAATTTAATTTCATATTTATATCACAATTGCAAACGTGATTAGATTTTATTACATTATTTATTCCAATATATCGCGCATAGGTACACATCGCTTCCATAAACCATAAATTATTCCACGAATTGATTCCTATCAAATTGCCGAACCATTGTCTTGCTAATTCAGTTGACATAAATTCCGTCACAGTCTCTTTTTGGCTTTGTGAAGGATTGTCATCTTCTAATATTAAATTTTCTCTAAAATATGCAACATCATAATTATTGTAAATGAACTAAAAATAGATTTATTTCATACCTAAAAAATATTAATCCCCAATTGCCCATTGCGGTAACTGGGTAATGCGGTATTAACACCAATTCAATTTTAGACAACGAGTAATTATATCCGAACAATGTATTATATGAAGACAGTATTTTCGGCAGGACATTCAACGCGTACGTCGTTCGATTCCGAGTGTCCGGTCGTGTCCAAATTTTCATCAAAGGCAGTGGAACAGTTTTTGTTGTTCGCCTTTCAGTGAACTCAAAAACAGCGAACGCTATCAAGTATGTTGGCATTGGGGGTGACACTTCAAAATGGTCCCAAACCCAACCTGGGGATCCTGGCCTAAAAAAAGTGATACGTTTGCTCTTGTGTTACTCCATTTCTAACTATTTCAATTTCACGTCTAAAGATGCGTCACTACTAAAACTTACATAGTTACGGTATCATTTAAACGCGTATTTGAAACTGCTCTCATATTGGTTTGTCTAGCAACGCTCATTTGAACTTTTGCTTTGTATTTTGGATTGTCAAAGCATGGGAATGCTAAACGTGCATAAGACGGTTTGAGAAGAGTACTTGCGAGCCATCTAACAAAAGAAATTATTTTTATAATTTAGTTTAAATTAAAAAAAAGAGATAGAAAGAGAGAGAACGAGAGCGAGCGCTCTACAGCCTAAATTCTTAATATATACGTATATAATTATAGTTAGTTAATTTATTCTAAAGTGTAACACATATTTTCTAGGATTTTTCAAAATCTATACAAAATACGTATATGAATGTGTAATACACTGTAGATATTTATTTTAGAAGTTTGTAGCATCTGAAATCCATTTCAGTATTAAAAACAAACGAAGCAGTATTGAATTTGCTATACATTTAGTTTAAATAAAAATGTATGATTAATGCATAAGAAATGAATATTTTCCTATTTACGATTAGAATATTGATAAAACCAGGCATGTTTTCTCAATAAATTGAACATGCATGACTTTCTCATTGTTTGGACTTAAATAGCAGTGCATTGAAATCATATCATAAACAGTGTAAAACACAACCTTGGAACTCTTTGATAAAATTAAGCGGTGATAAACTCTGTATAACGTTTAAAAATAACAAAAAAAAAATCAAATATTTATACTCACTTCGTTTCATTTCCTTGCTTATAATTAGAACGCAATATACCACCTGGTCCCTTCGTCATATTTCCAGAATATTTTATATTTAGAGTGTAATTTGTTCCTTTTGATAACGCAAATTTCAAACGTATTTTATACGTTTCTTCATTTTCATTATACTTAGTCCTAATAACCGGAATATATTCTACTGCGGGTGCTGCATCAGGTGATACGTAAATATCTTTTTCTACCGGAACTGTTGATACTTCTGATACTTTAGTGACGTTTGCTATTGTAGCTATTGTTGTTCCAAATTGTGTGGTATTTAAATCTTCAGTCATTGATTCAGTTGTATTTAGATTTGGCGTTGCTTTAGTTGTATTCAAATCTATATCAGCCGTTGGGTTAGTTGTATTTAAAATTGCTGATAGCATCACAGTCGTAGATGGTATTGTTGATTCTGAACGTGGCGTGGTATTTTCAGTATTTTCTTTTATCTGTGACGCGGATTTTAACGGTACAATGCTAGATACTGACGGGTATGAAACGGATATGTCAGTATCTAAAATGGTTAGATTTTTCGCGTTTAATATAATCGTTGAAGTGGATGGCCCATTTATTTGAAACACAATTGATATTTGGCCATCAAATGTGAAGCGATTCGTAGCATTCTCGTTTAAATACGGTCGGATTTTGATACGATACGACGATGGTATTATATCTTGGTCTAATATCGAGGTATCCTTTTCGATGTTTGAGTTTTCAACGGAGGTGCGCAATTCTGCTATGAACGCGTCGACAGCATCATATCCCTGTCATATGATGAATATTATTTTACTGAATTTAATAAATAAATATTTTTTTTTAATGTTTATTGGGCTACTAAATTTATAAGTACAGTACTACATATAATATTAATACCGTTCGGAATAGGTATTTATATGGGTATTTCAAAATGCATTATCTCATTAAGTATAATTAAGAGTTTTAGACAATTTTATGTTTTCAATAAATATGATAATTAAATTGTTGTGTCTCAGCTATTGTGCTATAGTCAAAATGTATATTTAAAATATTAAAGAAGGTTGTTAGTCAAATTAGCATATTTAGATCAGATATAAATTATCTAATTTGTAAAAATGTTTAACTAAGTTTATTTTCGTAATAAAAAAATAGATAATTGACAAACTTACATTTTCTTTTTGTTTCTTACATGGTGCATAATGATATACGATAATCGCCAAAGCAACCGCAAGTAATAATGCTAAAAATCCAATTAACACTCCCTTTTTATTACTGACAAAACAGCCGCCGTATCGTTCATATTTAATATCATTTTCTTCTAATCCTTCTCCTGGTAAAAAATCCGTGCGACTACCGAAATTGATTTCACCTCCCATTCTCAAAACTCACCGCGGCGTTATTTACGATCTGTACCAAATAAAAAGCATCTCTTTACACATGTCTATCTATAGATACAAGTATCAAAATGTATTTGTACAGGATTTTACGAGAATCAATATTTTTGTCACGTTTATATTACACTTTACCTGTGATAAACTATTCGTGTCTTATGAGACTAATTGTAAGCCTGATTCACTGAATATTTAAATGTGTTGAGCTATTGCTTGAAACTGATAGGAACCCCACACTTACCTGTTAAACAAAGTCCCCGCCACTGATTTTACAAGGTAAACGTATTTTAATATTTTATTTATTATTTCAACAAGTAGGTATAATGAGATTTTATAAAATAAATACTGCACACTAAATGAAAATAAAAACAAGTTTTCATTTATTTGTACGAACCTTGTGAAAAAAGTGTAGAATAAATTTATATATTCATATGTATCAATTTGTTGGCAAAAATAGTTCTCGTTTCAAGGTAATAAAAATAGTTTTGTTATCAAATTGTATGAAAATTACAAGATTGTGAAGGAAAACGTCAACGTTAAAAACAAAAGCCATTATTGTTATTCGTTTATGTATTCTAAATACTTACATTAATTATTTTTATTATAATTATGTGAATTAAAAAAACATCTGCGGTGTCATGCACCGAACTTTCTTATACGCATATGGGGTAAACCACATCGTACCACATTATTTTTCTAATTTATAATATTTGTTCTAACCTTTGGAACACTTTTACACTAAATATATTTCTTAGAATAAATATAAAATGTCAAACTTCAAATTGTATTGTTTTTTTGATACGATTTATGTAAAACTAAATGTAATATGGAGAAATTTTAAGAGCCATTTATATATATATATATATATATATATATATATATATATATATATATATATATATATATATATATATATATATATATATATATATATATATATATATATATATATAATATATATATATATTTTTATAATATTAAATATTATATACTTGTTTAACTTCTAAATGAAAAATACTATCCATAAAAGTTGTTTTTTTTAATTCTTAAAAATAATATTTCAAATCAATTTATATTTATATTAGCGTGCAGTTCAGTGGTGCAGACATTTATTTACAGGTAGGTTCGCTTTTCGTTTACTCTGTTCTGATGAAATATACATATATGTTTTCTTCTTGTTATAAAATATATTAGTTTAAAAAATATATAGAATGTTTTAGTCGATGTGAAATCTAGAATTCAGAACCATGCGAACGCGCATAACACATATGTACATATGATTTATTCTAATTCACTCTTTTGTGAATGTGTTTATATAATACAATGGAAATGGACTCGGTGATGTCGCTGAATTGATGCCGGTAGCTTCTCGTTGACAGGCCCTATGGAATCGGACGGCACTTGCATTGTTGCGCTAACTGAATAATGATCATCATCGTTGATTGCATGATAGCATCAACTACGTGTTCGTAATATCGAGGAGGTGATGTTTAATTCGCGAGGCTCTCTCTCCCCCTGACGATGACCACTAGGTCTGCCCGAGGGGCGGCTAGTCGTGTTCGAGAACTCATTGCGAACGGCGCGAAACCGGCAACCCTCCTTCACGGTGAGTTACAGTTTTTATTTTATCGTAAGTGTGCGAACCAACATCCTCTTCATAATCATCCGCAGCTGCATGTTCTTTATTTTCCTGAGTTACAGTCGGATTTTTAATTACGTCATAAATATCATCGTATAATTCGTCGTTTGTGTTCGTATCAATTGTGGCTTGGTTCAATGCAATCGCATTGGACATTGTTTCCTTATTATAACTGGCTACTGGTATCATATTCATTTTTGTTTTAAACAAGTTAATCCATAACATCCGTGTGCTTGGATCCAAAATCACGTAAAACAGAAATAGAATGAAGCCTTGTAACGTTGCCGTTGCACAGAACAGGTAAAAGAATAATGTGATTTGTTGAATTGCTGCCAGAAATCCAAACAGCCAAGTAAGTCCAAGCAAGAAGAATAACAAAATCGCTAGTTTTATTTGCTGCACCAACATATTTTTGACATTATTTGTCGATTTTGCTGGTGTATTAGTCATTGAAATAATACTGTATATAATCAAAATAAAAATAATCGCATTTACAAACAACACAATTATTACTGGAACGAATAAACCTGCATACAATCCAGCTCCTTGTGGATAACATAAACTTGGTACATCTGTAATTTTTGGTATATAAATATCTGAATCTACTATTAAAACTATAATTACTGGGATGGAAGGTATAAGCCATCCGATTAACGAAGTTTTTAATAACAAATGCGAAGGTGGGACACCGACCACGCGGACAAATCGATAATATTGAAGAACAGCTGTAACTAATGACCAACCAAAACCAGACAAGATTGAATAGTGTAATATTATCCCAGTTAATAAACAAACATCAGAGTTCTTCTGAAAATTATTCATATCAGCGACATATAAAGCGAATATTTGTAACGCACTACAAGCGGATACGTTCAACAAGATTTTCGTTCCAATTTTTTGTCGCCATGTTCTAAATATAAGAGCTGTTGCAATTATACCACAAATACCAAAAGTTGATAAAGCACATCCAATTGCAGTGATTATATCTAGAATAGAATCTTCTCTAAAGCCGTTTTGTTGATGGGTTGATTGAATATTTGGTATTGTAGGGTCATTCGCGCTTTTGTACCCGACGAGCAAAGCAAAATGTGTCAAATGTGTAGCACCGCAAATTTGAATACCTTCTTCGCTCTCCATATAAAAAGCACCGTCAGTCGCCCAACGACTTGGATACGTTATATTACCTGCACTCGAGCCAAAATCCCAATAAGCACACAACGGCTTAACATCTTCAGGTGTATTGTTCGGTCTGAATAATATTGGGATCGGCATCGGTAAATATCTTTCGTGATCTTGTATCGTAATACTTATTACTTTACTTGCAACCTCATTTCGCTGACTAGTACTTTCAATAAACATAGAATCGTTATAAAATACTGCAATATGGATTTTAACATCGCTTGTATTCTTTCGCAACTGATCCAATAAATCTTCTGGTATATAAGTAGCCACTTCTAAATAGTCATTTATCAAATCACCAGCAAATACATCGGCTCGCACTGGTTTGATAATGTAATCATTAAATGAAATTGGTTTTGTAGCATTTGGTTTATAAACAGCAATACCTGTTAAATAAGTAATATTTGGATCAAAAATATAGTACATGAAATTCGGTTTAACGATTTTCAATATTCCTTCTTTGTCGAAATTAATTTGCTTTAAATATTCCATGATTCGATCAGTGCTATGTAAAATAGTATTTGTAGAATTCAAAACACGATTTGAGATGTCCAAATAAGCTATATTTGTTGCTATAATATTACTAACTGTTGTAGACATTTCGTCTGCGATTCGTGTACTGTTGCTATCATTTAGTGTAGCATTGTTCAAAATTTGTGATACGTAATAGATATCAGCTGGAATTAAGTCATTCCTTGTTAGATTTGATAGCGTTTTCAGCACATCCATTGATATAGAATTGTTCAAATATAATTGGAATAAATTTTGTGTTATTTGCGATGGTTTGATGCTTCTTTGGCAAGTACCTTCTACATCTAACCACTGGGCACCTGAAAGAAAATCTCCTGAGCACATTCGAGTCACCGGCAATAAATTTGATTGCAAACATAGTTCATTTGAAGTTGTTATCGTTCCGATTTCTGTAAAATTCCAATGCAGTAACATGTCGCAGGTTTCTGTTACAGAAGGTAAACATCCATCCGAGCTTTTAAATGATATGAATGCACCAGAATGTTCTGATAGGTCTAATCTCGTATTTAGAATATGTTGTAACATATTCAATTCTAATTGAATAGGCATCGATGTGCTTGGCGTTCGTATATGCATTAGAATATTGATATCGCCAGTAACATCATCGATGCTTTCAACTCGTACGGCTCGTATTTTCTCACGCACTTTTTTGTTCGTTTTTCGTTCAATATTATCGAAAACATTAAAATGCGGATCACAAATATACTGTTTACAGAATCCCGCTAGTTGAATCTCGAAAGCGTACTCATGACCTGGTGGTTCAAGTCCAAATAAGATTTTCTTGGTTTCTATTGTTTTACCTTTCGGTAAAACTTCGCCGACACACTGATAGTAATTGTAGTTTGAATTCACTGGTCTTATTAACCATACAGTACGTAAGTCATCTTGTAGAACTCGCGACATTTCCGAACCGAAATCAATTGATGTGAAAATGAATCCCAAATGGATATCATCTAAACCCGTCACTTGGCATACAATACCTAGAAATTGTGGATACAAATATGCTGTTAGAACTAAGGCGGTTTGGTCTTTATTTAGTTGTAAAGTTAAGTCGGCGTTGAGATTAGCGTATTGTTGGCTAAGCTGGCAAACCGCACATGGTAAATAACCGTCATGCGATAGTTGCCATCCGGTTTTGCTTATAGAAACATCCAGCAAGTTGCGTTGAAATAAATTTGATATTGTCCAATCAGAGTAGTTAATTTGCTTATGCGCAGTTGGCCATTTAAATAGTCCATCATCTTCATCTCGTCTGAGGCCGAACCAACACTGATGGTCACCAATCATTTGTTTGATTAAATAATTCTCTTCACGACTTAGGGGTTCTGCTAGGTCATTTTCCTTACAAACATAATTGTTATGTTCAATTCGGGCTTGCATCACCGTGTAGAAACATTTAAACGGGGCTCTCGTTGAGCAGTATCGATTGGAATTTGTAACTGCAAACTGACTTACAATTGAATACATACATACAACTGGGTACTCTGCACTGCAATTCGTTATTTTTGGTACATACGAAAAATCGTTTTTGTTAATTTTACTCAACAATATACAATCATTATTTGACGATTCGATTCCAATGACTTTTTTTAACATGGGATGCGTATATTTTATATTCATTCTTCCAGTTTGTTTCCATTCAAATTTCCCGAATGGCTCTGAGCGTTTTATCGGTAACCATACTTCGCTTATATTATTTTTGTATAAAATGTGAACGTATTTCGCTTCGGTGATATTGTAAGCGTTAATCACGGGGCAATTTCCTGTCCATGATTGCGGTTTAGTTTTATAAATACAGATGTCTTCATATAAAATTGCATTTGGACCGCATTTTGGCTCGAAAATTTCTTGTATTTTTGAACATGTTGGCGCTTGAGGCGGTGACCATTGGCCGTTTTTCAAACATGTTCGATTTATGAACTCATAGTTACTATTTAGACAAATGGGTCTTGAAATGTAGTTGTTTGGTTTATCAGCATACCAAAGAATGTTTATGTTATTTCCACTGCGCGAGAATTGATTTGGACAGTATTGCAACTAAAATAGAAACATGTTTTACGATCTTTATTATTCTGTATCTGGCATCCCATAATTAGTTAATACGGAAGGCAATTTGTTTGATGCTTAAATGTTATTATAGAAAGCAATTTTTAATTTTAATAGAAGGGACGACATAATTTCTAGCTTAATTAATTAATTTTCAATTTGGTTGCTAATAAAAAGCTTGATTTAATATTAGGGTTAGTTGAGACATAAAGCAAACATTACTAATAAAAGATAATGTCAAATTCAGTTGGTGGTAATGAACCAGAAAAATTGAAATTTCTTTTATTAACGTTTTTTTAAATTACTTCTGATGCCCTAATTATTATTAGCTAGTTATAGGATGACCTTTTTCCTTTTAAGTGTAAATAATTACCAGGCAATTACGTGGATATTCCGTTACGATGAATAAAAACGATAATATTAAAACTGCACCCATTTTACACGTTTTTCACAACCTAATAATGATGTTATTTGCCGAATTCACTTTACCTATTGCTGTCGCACATCTTACACGACTAGATAATGAGTCGGATAAATTTATTTTGAAAGATAAGATTTTTTATTGCATTTACTTAGTACATAATTAACGCACAAATACATTTATTATTGTTCTTAAGCTAGCATTGAAAATTGTGGTATTCATATCAAGCGAATGAGGTAATTTTTAATATTTCATTCTATTTAATTTCCGGTACATAGTTATTATTAACCTTACCAGACAAGGAAATATGTGTTTTTATAACGAATTTTAATTATCATAGAATTTTCAAAATAATTTCAATAAAAATAATTTCTTCTCTTTTCCTCATGCTCATACAAATGCAACACAACTAATTTTTGCAATCACACTAAGAGCATTATTTATATCTTCTGATCTTTTAATTTTTTATTGTTTTTTATTTACTATTTTATTGATGCAATTATTTAATTTTCTAGATCATATTTGTTGATTCAGTAAACTTTCGCTATGCTGGCACCAGGAGTATTTCTACTCTTGTGTGCAACATTGGTTGCTGGCGATTTATTTAAAGTAAGTATCCTACAATTAGTCATAAATAAATTTATGATGAACATTTTCAAATTTTATTTAGGAATATTGTAATACATGAACAAATTATAACACATTAAAAAGTTAGTTTTTGATAAAATAGAATGTTAATTATGGTATGTAACATAGTGTACACCATGCGAGAATGCATTGAAACCAACGACTCGATTTACGCGAAGTATTGACTTGAATGCTGCTCATGCACTCATCGCCGACGCTCGACTTCCCAGAGAAGTGACTCCCAACAGTTACTGTCTCGAGTTACAGCCATTTCCCGAGGACGGTAACTTTAAGGGTCGCGTCAAAGTGAATATTACATGGCAGGAGACGACCAGCAAGATTACGTTGCACGTACATCAAGACTTACAAGTATCACACTCAGAAGTTACAGTCACACAATATGGCAGCGATGATACGTAAATATTATATTTCATACGTTTTAGTGCTAGCTGCATCTCACTTAAAAATCTGTTCCCTAATACAGTTTTATATTATTTATTTTGTTCATTTAAAAGTGTGAAATCATCGACGTCAATGCCGCCTACTACAGTGACCGTTCTACGCACTGAACGCGTAGCGAAAAAGCCTCTTTACGTAATCCACTTGGCGAAACCGTTGGATCGTGGCACCCAATGTCAGGTTGCTTTAACATTCTGTGGCAAACTGATGAATGATACGTCCGAGGCGCTTTTCAGGAATTATTACGTAGACCCGGCGTCCGGCGAAAAACGCTGGTTCGTCGCGACGCATATGCGACCGAATCTAGCGCGACGTGTTTTCCCGTGCTTCGATGAACCGGCATACAAAGTGCCATTTACAATTAGTGTCGCTCGCAGAAAAAATATGACTGCTTTGTCAAATATGCCTATTTGTAGTACTGAAGAAATGTAAGTGCGGTGCCATAAACATACGATATTTATTAAATATAAGAAAATAATTGATTTTTCTTGTGGTTTGTTTATTAAGTCCTGAGGAACCAGGATGGGTTTGGGATCATTTTATGGAAACGCCACCAATGTCCACTTTTACAGTTGGTATACTAGTTTCTGATTTTAAAAATCTCACTGAAAATTCAACAGTAGTGCAAGTAGAAGGTTTAGGTAATTTAATTATTTTTGCTTCTTCTATTTTAAGCGACTCAATTAAATAAAATATCTGCTTTGCCTTGCACTAAACTCTCTGAATATATGCGTGTGTGTGTGTGTATTTCCGTTATAATCCCGATTATTTTGATTACAATAAATATTTTTTACTTCGTATAAGAAAGTAAAAATAAATTTTACACTAATACTGTAAATTCATATTTTAAATAATAAATAATTTCACAATTTATTTACATGCATTTTAATTAAAACAGAACGAAATGGTATTTTATCCAAAACCTATTACATACAAATAAAAATCAATTTCCAAAGTAAATATTCGACGAAATTTCTGAATGTAATTTGGTCACCGGTTCTACATTGGTTTTACACACGACGTACCACTAATACATGTAACAACAGCGTGTGTTTTAGAAAAATTAAAAGTGAATGTTTACGGACGCCCCGATTTTATGGAAGCTTTGAAAGAAGTACCAAACAAAATCGAACAAGTATTATGTGTACTTCAAGAGTATTGGGGAGTACCATATCCTTTACCAAAACTCGATATAGTAGCAGTACCAAACTATCAAGCTGTGAAACCAGCGGACAACTGGGGTTTGATATTCTTTAAGTAATTATCTTGTTAGTTTAGTATTCCATCTATGAAATAAAACCGTTATTTTATTAGGGAAAGCGAGCTGAGCAACCGAGGCGTATGGCACATTGCCCAAGAGTTAGTGTATCAATGGCTCGGTGATTTTGCTACTCCATTCTGGTGGAGCGATGCCCACATCAATAAAGCTCTAGCTAGTTACCTTGCAGCTGTTACATCGTTCAAAGTACTAAAACAAATTTATTCCAAAAACAAGACTTACATTTAACAATCAAACATCATTTAATTTGGTTTCTATAGATTGACAACGGTAAAGATATGCAAGGCAAATGGCCAATGACCGTATTGTACTCTTTATATTACGAATTCAGTAAGCGTTATCCTCACGCTAGGATTGCTGGTATGAAACAAGAAACGACGTCCGTGAAAACCGAACTTGTTTTTCGTATGTTAAATTATACACTGGGAGATAATACGTTTAGGCATGGCCTACAGCGATTTATGGTCGATAGGTAAATTCCGAATTGTACTATTCATTGTACTAGTCATACATATATGAATTATAAATTGTAGACAATTCAAAACATTTTTCGGTGACGATGTGTGGGGCGCTTTGACCGAACAAACAAAATTCGATAAATCGTTGCCAGAAACGATAACGGTTAACGAGATAGCCGCTTCATGGATCACAAAAGATAGATTACCTGTTGTGAATGTCACCCGACACTATAGCAACAACTCGGCTACACTGCGACAAGTATGATATGCTTGAGTATTCAAATATAATTATGATAATTGTGTAATATAATATGTTATTATAGCGCGTATATTTGAGAGACCGACCCCATGATGTCCCCGATCAAGATAAACTTCTATGGTGGATACCTATTGTTATGGTAACGCAGTGTAATATGAATTTTATGAATTCAACGCCCTTAGTTTGGATGAAAAAAGAACGGGAAATTCTGATTACTGATCTGCCCAATGAAGATAAGTTTATTATTGTTAACCCAGAAGAAATAGGTACAAAAAGGATTTTTTTTTTAATTTTTGATTTATGAGTTTAACGTGATGTTTTTTTTTTAATTTATACTTTAGGACCATTCCCAGTAAATTATGACGTAAAAAACTGGAATATGTTAGCCGTATTTTTGTTAGAAAATGAAGGCAGGACTAGGATTCCAATAAACACTCGTGCAAAATTACTTCATGACGCTTGGAACTTGGCTTATGCGGGAGATCTCAGTTTTTCAACCGCTTTAAATATGACACTTTTCTTAAAATATGAACGACACCATTTAGCATGGGATCCCGTGTTTACAATGATTGACCACATTGGACGGCACATTGATAGCTCAGAAGTGCATAAGAAATTTGAGGTTGAGCATACTTATAAAATAAAAACCCACTAAATTTTATAAGACGTAATTATTTTCTAGACATATGTTCGCAAATTATTAACACCTTTGTACGAAGAACTAGGAGATCAACCCAAGGAGGGTGAGGATCCAGGTGCTACACACCTTCGAAGTTTATCCAAGGTGTTTTTGTGTAGAGCTGGTTATAAACCTTGTATAGAGGAGGCTCAAACAGCTTACAAAAAATGGATGTCCAGTGAGAATCCAGATGAAGGCAATCCGTAAGTATAAACATATTTGTCATCTATTTATTTTTACTTTCTTATACGCAGTATAAGTAAGTATTGTAATCATGAAAAATTTCGAACTCGAGATTTTAACGAAAATATACGTTTTGACCTTCCCTGAATCGATTCCGACTATTTTTGGTATGACGTCCGTCTGTGTGTGTGTGTGTGTCTGTGTGTGTGTATGTTCCCTACAGCCTAAACGGTTGAAGCTAAAATTATGAAACTTTAAAGTTAAGAGTTGCATATGCCTGGGGTGTGCACCTTCTAATTTTGAAAAAAATATTTAAAGCGGAAGTGCCTGTTTACTCTAGTCATTTTTGGCAGTTTCTGCAATTACTCAAAAATGGTTAGAGTTACAGAAAATTTTTATCAACAAAAATT